>CAJHNH020000417.1:276270-571270 GCA_905116865.2 Candidula unifasciata | reverse complement strand
TTCCGAAACCACTGAACAAAGGTCATTCACTATAGCTCCATTATTTTCGTCATTAAAATTTGCTAAATTGTTTCTGAAGTTACTGCACTAATGCATTATTACTGGCGTTTGCTGGGCGAATTATAATTTCATAAACAGGTTATATCTAGGACATGCATTCACTGTACTCCTGACGAGCATTTACAAATCGTTACCTAATTAACTGCAGAGATCTACACACTGGAAGCGTACATACATATTCCTAATTAGTAAGGCAACATTACAGGAGGCTGACCGACCTGCCATGGGAAAAGTGCAGTATTTTTAGCATCATACAAATCTCGTTCCCATGAAGGAAATGTGTCGAGTTATTAGGCCATGGGTTGAAGTCGGAGTGTTGACTCTGACTTGCATCACCAAAACAATAGTCAATATACGTTCACTTTTAATGTGTACTTTTGATTTATATTAAAATAATAATAGTTACTATTTTTGCTTTTAATAAACACATTTCTGGTTCTCGTTGACTACACAATAGTTCATATTTTCACTTTTACTGCACACTTCTGGTTTACATTCACCAAACAATAGTTAGTTTTTTCACTTTTACTGCACACTTCTGCTTTACATTTGCTAAACAATAGTTAATAGTTTAGCTTTTAATTGGATGTGTAGACATATGAAATAGTATAAGACAATAAATCACCACTAAAACATTGTAAGCCCACACACAGGGGGCAGGTTTAAAAATATAAATCAAAAGGACACTTAACCAAGGTGATTTCACGATTGGGATACATCGTAGTGACTATGTACCTCGTCAATGAAATATTCTTGTCTCTTCACAGAACTGTCTATCTTTAATTACCTAGACCTATTCTCTTGACGATGCAACCTTACATCACAGGATTAAACAGTTTAACATTATATGTATTGACATAACTGTCTTCTAACGTTCAAATTTCCAGTGATACGACCTTATTCAATGCCCATCTTCTCATCCACGACCAACGATTACTGTTTACTCTTTCTGTAGTTGCTTATGTTCTTAAAGGTTAAAGGTTAAGTCGAGAGATCGACTTCCTTGCTTTTGTTCTACTTTCATTAGCTTTTTTTCCAAGGCAATCGTTGTTAATAGCTTCGGCTGGGCAATGTGTTGCTAAACAACGGCGCCAAAGACATCACTACTACTTCCATATCCAAGCATTTTATAATTGGTTGGCTGACATTGAAGAGTCACTGAAAACATCAGAACAGGTCAGGTCGAAATGACATTGCAGTGCTCTTTATCTGACATTTAATTACGTCTTGCCTATGAAACACATTAAAAATATTTTTAGTTAAAATTGCAGTGTTATATGGTCATTTTTGATGATATAAACTCTATATAAGGTCAGATATTTGCGCATGTCGTTGATGTTTGTCTTGTCACCATATTCAGAATTTCCTCCTCATTACGTGCATACGTTTATTTAATTTAATTTATTTATTTACTGGAAAGAGGGTTTAGGGGTGTCATTTGATATTGTCCATGTGGTTAAATCATCCCTAAGCCTGAAACTGCATCAGATGAGGATGGCATACACAAGTAACGGGTCTCTCTCCACACACCAACCACTCTACTCCCCATCCAGCCACATCCCCACCCACCCTACCCCTTTTTTTTTTCAAGATTAATGTCAGTATCACTCTGGTGGTGGTTATTGCAAAACACGTCTTGATACCAATATAGGTTGCTAGCGACCTGGACATCTCGCCAACTTTCTCAATAATCCACGTATTGATGAGGACTGGAATTCAAGACTACCAGGCCCGCAGGAAGCATGCTAATCACTGCACTACATTGGATACCAGTTTTCGAAAAAAGAACAAATACAGGTAAGGAAAGGAAAGGGAATGGTGTGTTTTGCATTCTGCCAGGATGCAACGCTTCATAAAAGACACAGCTGCTCCGATAAATGAGGACGAAACTTACAACTATTTCTTATGAAAAAAGAAATATGCACATCACAAGTGGATCAACAAACACTAAGGCAAATGGGGCGCATACTAACACTCTCTCATGGTTTCTATTTCTGACACGGAGAAGGTAACACAAACACTTCGTGTATTTCCTTACTTACTTTTACTTTTTCCTTCCACGTATGCCGCTAAGCGTTGTGGGGAGATGCAAGTTCCTGTCATAAGCAAGGCGGGCAGCATCTGATGTTCTGAGGCCATGCTTTTGGCAGGTTTCCGAGACCCCGTCAATCCACCGTTTCCTTGTATTTACGTGTATTTACACGTACAGAAAATAAGGACAGAAAACAGCACAGTGGCTATGGGAAGAGTAGCTGCCTGTACATTATTCTTCCTCCTCTTTGACATCTGCCCCCTTGTCCCTAAAAAAGGAACAGCTCATTCATTCTCCATTTGATTTTTTTTATTACCTTAATATGTAGTTCTCCTCCTGGAGTATTTTTGGTCGGATCTTATTCCCTTGAATAATTGGACGTTTCAAGAGGCTCGTTACATTTTCGTAATTACTGCAGCATATCCAGATTTCCACCAGACGCCCATTTCCTTCACTTCTGTACTAAGTCAGTTTACCTATGCCAACAATCGGTTAGTCTAAGAGGTTGTCTTGCGTAGACCGCAAGAGTTTTGTTAAACAAACACGCCAGCGGCGTATCCTGATCATCAAATAGATAGTGAGAACAAGGGGAGAAGACTGACAGAAGTGGGATCAGGTAGTATTTAGCCTGATATTTAAGTGGGAGCACACTTTAATGACAGTATTTCCCAGCAATGTTTTCTAACTGCTGCGTTTGCTCTTCAAGACTGTGCAATGTAAGGAACATACACAGAGCGCAATTCTTATATATTCTCAACGTGTCCTGTATAAAGTACTCTAGTTCTAAACGTTTGGTTACTGTAGACTTATCTCTCTAACATTTCCCTGTCATAGTAAATCCTACATGGTTGTGGTATAATCTCTCCTTCATGACCCTGTCATAGTATCTCCTACACAGTTGTGTCATAATCTCTCCTACATGTCCCTGTACTAGCATCTCCTACATAGTTGTGTCATAATCTCTCCTACATGTCCCTGTCATAGTATCTCCTACATTGTTGTGGTATAATCTCCCGTACATGTCCCTGTCATAGTATCTCCTACATAGTTGTGGTATAATATCTCCTACATGTCCCTGTCATAGTATCTCCTACATAGTTGTGTCAGAATCTCTCCTTCATATCCCTGTCATAGTATCTCCTACATAGTTGTGGTATAATCTCCAGTACATGTCCCTGTCATAGTATCTCCTACATAGTTGTGGTATAATCTCTCCTACATGTCCCTGTAATAGTATCTCCTACATAGTTGTGGTATAATCTCTCCTACATGTCCCTGTCATAGTATCTCCTACATAGTTGTGTCAGAATCTCTTCTTCATATCCCTGTCAAAGTATCTCCTACATAGTTGTGTCATAAACTCTCCTACATATCCCTGTCATAGTATCTCCCACATAGTTGTGTCATAATCTCTCCTACATGTCCCTGTCATAGTATCTCCTACATAGTTATGTCATAATCTCTCCTACATGTCCCTGTCATAGTATCTCCTACATAGTTATGTCATAATCTCTCCTACATGTCCCTGTCATAGTATCTCCTACATAGTTGTGTCATAATCTCTCCTACATGTCCCTGTCATAGTATCTCCTACATAGGTATGTCATAATCTCTCCTACATGTCCCTGTCATAGTATCTCCTACATAGTTATGTCATAATCTCTCCTACATGTCCCTGTCATAGTATCTCCTACATAGCTATGTCATAATCTCTCCTACATGTCCCTGTCATAGTATCTCCTACATAGTTATGTCATAATCTCTCCTACATGTCCCTGTCATAGTATCTCCTACATAGTTGTGTCAGAATCTCTCCTACATATCCCTGTCATAGTATCTCCTACATAGTTATGTCATAATCTCTCCTACATGTCCCTGTCATAGTATCTCCTACATAGTTATGTCATAATCTCTCCTACATGTCCCTGTCATAGTATCTCCTACATAGTTATGTCATAACCTCTCCTACATGTCCCTGTCATAGTATCTCCTACATAGTTGTGTCATAATCTCTCCAGTATGTCCCTGTCATAGTATCTCATAAGCAGTGAAACAAAAACAAACTTTGAACTTTTGATCTGACAGCCCGAAGCTGACCGCATTTCGAAGACGTCTCATACTGAGAAAACGCACGGGACTGCACATGTCCCTGTCATAATCTCTCTGACATGTCCCTGTCATAATCTCTCTGACATGTCCCTGTTATAATCTCTCGCGTGTGTCCCTGTCATAATCTCTCTTACATGTCCCTGTTATAATCTCCCCCACATATTTCTGCCATAGTTTTTAGCGCCAACTTGACAGTCTCTCCTAAAAGATCCGGGTACTAGTATGCTGTCTCTGCCACATTTTCCTAACAATATCCGTAACATAATTCTGGTACAAACAGGACACAGTATCTCGCGCACATTTCCTAGACAATGTCATACAATGCCTTTCAATGTTTCATGCACAACCCCCATTTCTTCCTGGCACCGACCACACATCTCTCCCACATCTTCAATACACAAATCTCATAGCACGTGCCCAACATTTCCCGTTCTAACTTCCTGTGCATGCAAGCATTTTCCCACCACTATTTAGGAAATAACCAGATTCACATCAATGGCGCAGGTCCTGAAAAGCGGACGCAATCATTACAATGTTGATAGTGTTGCTGATAATTTGATTATTTAGACATTACGTGTTAGCTGTTGGGAAATGTGTACAGACATGATCTGATAGCAAATGCATAAGATGAAATATGTACGCTGTAATTAAAAAAAAAAAAAAAAACATCTGTATTGAATGCTGGCCTTTTGAGCATAGAAAACACTTGTCAGGATATCGATTTTGTCTGGACTCCAAGCAAACTTATCAAAAGACATATAAAAATATAATCAATGGTGTAATGTAGTCACGTGGGAATTATGGAAAGTGGGAAAAACATCACTCAATAGCATGCGTTAATATACATAAGTGGCTTTACGACCGCCAGGATAATATAAACATTTTGATTTCGGGTATAAATAACATGTCGAGTGAGTGTCCGTTGTTTGTTTGCAGGATCTCTGATAATATTATTTATCTTTTTAACATGGGTCCTTGCCAGGAGCTTCTGAAAACTTTCTCTCTCTCTCTCTCTCTCTCTCTCTCTCTCTCTCTCTCTCTCTCTCTCTCTCTCTCTCTCTCTCTCTCTCTCTCTCTCTCTCTCTCTCTCTCTCTCTCTTTCGATTCCTCAGCTTATGGTAGTTCAGCCTGCTGGCCTTTCGGTGAATCCTCATAGAGGTGGGGTTTATTTCAATTGACTGACTGCCAGTAAACACAGACTAAAGTGAGCACTAGAAAATTGTTCAAAGTACAGGCAGACGGCATTATTTGTTCTCATAACATATCAAGTGCCGATGGTTTTATTGTTAAAATGAAAGTAGGATATCTCGGTATGTAAAGGAGTCTGTTATAGAGATGGTTTTCTTTTTTGAGATTCTGATACAGATTTAATCCTTTTGTAACATGACTTTGACTTTGAATATCTAGGCTCTATAATAAAGAGCAATGGAGACTGTTTGACAGAAATCAAAAGGAGGATGGCCATAGCAATGCAAAGATTAAACAGCCTAAAAATTCTTTGGTTAAGCACCAGCAAGGAAATTAAAATAGGAATTTTGAGTGCACTCATATTCCCTGTAGCAACAGACGGATGTGAGTCGTGAATTATCTCCCAGTCCTGAAAGAAAGAAAATCTGGGCTTTTCAGCTGAAATGCTTTAGAAAGAATCTCAGAATAGTAAGGACAAAGAAAAGAAGAAAATCATAAATTTTGAAAGTTATGAATATCCAAAAACGATTAGCTAATAAACAGCGTGTGGTCTCGAAAACTAAGTATTTTGGTCATATAAAGCGTCAGGGTGGATTGAAAAATAAATAATAGTAGAAGGCATGGTACCAGGAACAAGGGGCAGGGTACGACCAACACGAGGATTGGCACAGGATATTAGTGACTCCTCGAATAGGAAAGTACGCGAGGCGGGAGTTACTTTCAGGCAGACCGTGATGAGAGCGAAGTTCTGCAAAGGACCTGCTATGTGACGATGATGATGAATATAACAATTAACAAGTAGGAATCTTTCAAAGATAAGAGGGGTCCGTGAGCCTTATCTAATGGGAAACAACTGCTTTACAGTTCGCAATAGAAGCCAATGGCATGTGATTCTACTGCTGTCCTTCCACTTGTCCCTCTGTCCGGATTATCAGCAGCGCTAATCCGCTTGCTGCATCTCAACTTACCTTATTTATAACACTTTGAATCAACCTCTGAGATATTCGGTATCCATGGCTGAAGTGACAATCTACAAGTTGTCAGGCACCGCTTCGATATCAGTCTCTTAAGTGCCGTCTCCACAATAAAGGTTAACTGTAGCTGATCTCCGACACGCTCTGTCTCTTGTCTTGGTTGTACACCCTCTCAGACTGTTGTTCGTCCATTTCTTGATGTGTCCTTCCACTTGTATCGTTGTCTATAGCTTGCTCTCTAACCCTTGACCTTTCCCTTCAGTATGGTTTTACAAAGAGTGTTATGTCATTTTATGTTGCCAAAATATTTCAACTGTCCTTTTCTATATTTCACACTCTTTTCTTTCGCAGTCTTTCCTGAACATTATGACTGTTTTGAGTATCTGTCTGGCTGCAATAATGTTTCTCCACTTACTGAAGACAGATTTAACCATTCCTATTTTTTTTTTCCTTCCTGTTTCTCTTTTGTAAAATAGCTGGTCGATATGACTCTAAAGTAGGGATTAGAAACCGGCAAAGAAAGAAACTCTTCATGTCACTCCATACACCCCAGTAAATGTTCAGTTGTTTGAAGAATCTGCCAAAGGGTTACCATAAAATACTTTTGCTTATCCAAAAGTATTTCAATTAGAATCTGTGATTCACGCTAACAGTCAGCTCCTATCTCCTTTCGCTATCCTAGCATCTCCACTTTGCCCATTACTGCATTCTTCTATGAGTACGATCGATACATTGTCTGTTTGTTTATGATACATGGACGGCCTCAGCCAAGTTGTCGGCCATCATCTGGCAGCCCAGGTGTGTGTTTATAGACGTGATGTGACAAAGACGTGGTGGGAAAGAATTCTAAATCTACACCAAGTACATCACTATGTGGTCATCAGTTGCCACCTGTAAGATATATATACAAACAGGCGAATGCACACATACACCCAGGAAACATAGACATGCACGTTCATGTACCCACATACACGAAACATGCTCTCGCGCGCTCACATGTGGTAGCTAGATAAAGTTATCACTGTATGTTACCAAGAGACGATACTGAAGGAGCGTTGGCGCCTGCTCCAGCTGGTAAGCACTGAGAGCACGCGCGCGCGCGCGCACACACACACACACACACACACACACACACACACACACACACACACACACACACACACACACACACACACACACACACATAAACACACATAAACACATACATACATACATACATACATACATACATACATACATACATACATACATACATACATACATACATACATACATACATACATACATACATACATACATACATACATACATACATACATACATACATACATACATACATACATACATACATACATACATACATACATACATACATACATACATACATACATACATACATACATACATACATACATACATACATACATACATACATACATACATACATACATACATACATACATACATACATACATACATACATACATACATACATACATACATACATACATACATACATACATACATACATACATACATACATACATACATACATACATACATACATACATACATATGTATATAAATTGACACATTGTGAGAACCCAGTGGACAGAAAGAAAATCTTATGGAGATTTGTTGAAATAAATAAATTTCCTCAAATTAGACCAGATACTATACTTCAGTTCACTTGACTTATCAAGAATAGTTCAACGTGCCATACTTATCCTGCATGTCCTAGTTTCCTGACACCTGATATATAACTTCTCATCTTTGCTACAGAACCCCTGACACTAAAATACGCTGTCGTGTACGATAACTACGTTAAATACATCACCATAGACAGGGATCTTCCTTCGCGCCAACACATCACCACTGTTTTCTGCCAGGTTTCTGACGATGACCGCTATCATAAACAAAGCGAAACTTCTTCTTCTTTGTGTTCACCAGCTATAAACTCTGGTTTTGGTTGTTCGTCCACTTCTGGACTGCAGTCCAGTTCCAGAACCTATGTGTTGCATGTGCATCCGTTTGACAGATCTGACATATTTGTGCGCAGACTTTTGGTTTCTTGCCTCTCAGGCTGATGCACTCCGACTTCGAAGGAAGCTCCCAATTAGTCGACTCTTAGGCATTGCTTTTGGGTAGGCAGTGGGTCTATTCTTGTTTTCCCTATAATAGGGCCCTGATACCCACGCGGGATCAAACTGACCGGTACGCTATTGTGTCGCTGTCTTCCTCGCCGAATTCAGTCAAATACATAAGTACTGGCGCATGTCAGTTATAACGTCTAATCGTCGTCCCCATGTGCGATGCAATTTTTCGTTATTCGAAGCCCCACCCTGACTTTTACTGGGGGCCCTGAATATAGCCGGGCCTGAAATATGGTCTAAAGGCTTAAAATGGTCTCTGGGACTTCTCCACTGGTGATCCTCATCGGCATGGTGGCATTTTGTGTCACCGGGTGTTATCGCTTGTGTGATGTCCTGGTGGTGTACAACTTACATACATGCATATATTTGTAACGTCCAGACTCGGTGATCAACATTGTATGTCAAGTGTAGGTAGCACATGGTTGTGATAATTATGAGTAGTGTAATGCATACCCACATTTGTTCAGGTGACATTTTTAAAAAGAACAAAACAGCAGTAAAACGGTAGCTCATCATGCTTGTCGTACGATGACACTAAGAAAGGCGAAACTGGTTATATCATTTTGTAGAAAAATAGTAAAAAAGCTAACCAATCATAGATAAGTCAACAAAGGTCGCGTTTCTTCTTTGTTCTTTTTCTTCTTCTTCTGATAATGATGATGATTAGTATTATTTTTATTATTATGCTATCGACTTTATAAGGGTTATTGACATGTTGTGTTATAGTTTTTATCTAGGCTGCAATGTCCCCGCCTTTCAGCATTCACTTTTAGCAAACACTTTACTAGTATTCTCTATGATATGCTTGTTAACGGACAGTAGGTCCAGTTTTGTATTATAATTATCAATATTATTTCATATTGGGCCCGAAAACCACACATGTTTAACTCGTTTGGTCCCACACATTTTCATGACTGATTGGAATCCAAATTAAACCTGACAGTGCGGCTGATGAGTCTCTCTCTCTTTCTCTCTCTCTCTCTCTCTCTCTCTCTCTCTCTCTCTCTCTCTCAATCCCTCCTCTTTTTTTTTTATTATCTCTCTGTCCCCTTTCTCACTATCTCTCCCTAGCTCTCTATCTCTCCCTCTCTCTTAAATCTCTCTCTATATGAAAAGAAAAACCGGAAAGCGAGGAAAGGAACAAGTCGACCAGTCTCATAATGTAGTGACATATTACATGGGGAGTCTCGATTACTGAAAACAACTACTGTATAGTGTATGTTAATGAGGATGGTAAACGTTATTTCTTGACTACTGTTATATCTTCTATGCTGTAAACTGTTAAGATATATGGAGACAGTTCACTGTCTCTTCCTGGGTAAAATGTTAAGATATATGGAGACAGTTCACTGTCTCTTCCTGGGTAAAATGTTAAGATATATAGACAGAATTCACTGTGTCTTCCTGAGTAAAATGTTAAGATATATGGACAGAATTCACTGTGTCTTCCTGAGTAAAATGTTAAGATATATGGACAGAATTCACTGTGTCTTCCTGAGTAAAATGTTAAGATATATGGACAGAATTCACTGTGTCTTCCTGTGTAAAATGTTAAGATATATAGACAGAATTCACTGTGTCTTCCTGAGTAAAATGTAAAGATATATGGACAGAATTCACTGTGTCTTCCTGAGTAAAATGTAAAGATATATGGACAGAATTCACTGTGTCTTCCTGAGTAAAATGTTAAGATATATAGACAGAATTCACTGTGTCTTCCTGAGTAAAATGTTAAGATATATAGACAGAATTCACTGTGTCTTCCTGAGTAAAATGTTAAGATATATGGAGACAGTTCACTGTCTCTTCCTGTGTAAAATGTTAAGATATATGGACAGAATTCACTGTGTCTTCCTTGGTAAAATGTTAAGATATATGGAAAGAATTCACTCTCTTCCTGTGTAAAATGTTAAGATATATGGAAAGAATTCACTGTCTTCCTGTGTAAAATGTTAAGATATATGGAGAGAATTCACTGTGTCTTCCTGAGTAAAATGTTTAGGTTTATGGAAAGAATTCACTGTGTCTTCCTCGGTAACATATTAAGACATATGGACAGAATTCACAATGTCTTTCTGGGTAAAATGTTAAGATGTGTGGAAATAATTCACTATGTGTTCCTGGGTAAAATGTTAAGATGTATGGAAAGAATTCACTATGTGTTCCTGTGTAAAATGTTAAGAAGAACAGAAGACAGAAGAAAATGGCAGTAACAGTATCACAAAATATTGGTGAGACGGTCTGTCTAGTTCCGTACGTGTGGTCGTCTAGACAACGTATATAACCTGGTGTCAGGGATAGCCCTGGCACGACTAGAATGGTACCGCACGCACGAAACTGTCAACTCCCTTGCAGGGTCAGGAGGTTTATCTAGACAAAGGGTCTGCTTGCTTCGAAAGGTTCATTACAAACCAAGTCCATGTTCGTCCGCGACTGATAATAGCCCTGCTCTTGTTGAATGATTCCCTCAAATTAAGCATCACATTTTTAATAACACGAAAGTGTCGGTTATTTATGTACAAATACGAGTATATCTAAATAGTAGAGCAATGGGCAGAAATAACAACCGTTTGGAATCAGAAAAGTTACTGGAAGGAAAAAAGAAGTTGAGATTAAAAACTTCACTGCCAGTGATAGTCACTTACAGAAATTCACGAAGGAAAGTAATGTCAGGACACTTTATAGCATCATCGTCATCATCATCATCCCGTAACACTGTGTGTCTTTGGGTCACCAGTTGCTGTTGACCGTCTGATCAGTTACATGCTTCTTTGCCTGTTAAAGGCAATGGACTTGCTGTTTGCGTGTTCTGTCCAGTGAGCCAAGTTTGATATCGCGGACTTTCTTGGTTTGTGTCTGCCCCTCTTCCACTCCACTACTGAACCCAACAGTATCCTTTTGGAGAGGCCAGTAGATCACATGTCCGTATCTTTGCATTGTCCGTTCGTTCACGTTTAGAGAGAGAGAGAGAGAGAGAGAGAGAGTAAACTGCGGATCATTTTCAGGGCGTCGCATTCCAACCCCAACATTTGTTAGTTAGTTAATGTGTAGTTTTAATGGGCACTTTTACTTTCTGTAGGTCACAGTTGCTTTCTCGGCGGTTCGGCGGTCATACCCTCCTCAATATCAAAGCAAAGGTCTTTAGTTTATGTGAAATGCTTAACTGAGGGTTTGGGATACTTATGTTTGTGTGTATGTGCATGTGTGCACACACGCATGTATGCTTTCGGATGTCCGTCCGTCTGTCTTATTCTTCTTCTTTTTATTCTTCTACTTCTTCTTCTTCTTCTTCATTTTTTTCCCTACTCCTCCTCCTCTTCCACCTTGTACCTCGGTGAAGTGTCGGGGGAGATGTAACGTTCGTTGATGAGCTCTGTCAAGAGCACTATTAGGATTTATGTTCATTTCTGTAAGGCCGTTCTTAATACCATCACTCCATATTTTCTGATGTCTTCTACTCGCTCTATACCCTTTGTAACGTTTTAGTGTGGCTCGCTGTGGTGGATAGTACCAGGGAATTCTTGTTAGGTGTCTAAACCACTTCATTTGTTGTTCTTTGATGACTTGGAGACTGGATTTATTCCTAGCTTTCGTCTGATTTCGTGATTACGTATTCTGTCTTTTCTTGAAACTCCTGTAGCTCTTCTTCTAAGGCATTTTATCTCCGTTGTCACAATTTTACGTTAATTAGAGGATGTAAGTGTCCACGTTTGGCACTGACAGCATAGTGTCCGTCTCTCTAAAGAAAGAAAACTGAACGGTTTTATACTAAAAGACACATTAATATTATAGACATTAAGTTATCGATACGGGCTTTCTTTCTAGCCTTTTCCCACTTCCACCATCACCATAACCTGTGTCAAATGTACATGTCACTTTTTTTAGATCTCAAATGCTAATAGACTCCATGTGTTGGGCCCGAGTGGTGCTACGGGCGGGCAAATATCTTACTAATACTTTCATTTGATGAGTGTGTGATTGGTGAAACAAGCTACAGTGCGCTGGTACTTGTGACCAGCTGGTCTGGACTACAGTTTCTTGCCTATTCATTATGGCTTTGTATTAGTAATATTTAATATTAAATTCTTACATTTTACTTATTGCTTCATTGTAGCAATTAAAGTAATTTATTAATTAATTAGTGAAAAAAGGTAATTGAGAATCTGGAGGATAAACGCAAAGTTACTGCCTCCCTTTTTTGCACTTCCTACTTCTTTTTCAAGACACAGGATTGAGGAGAGACATACGTTTCTGTCCTTCCTCCTCAACTGACTCAGCACATACTAAAGTTGGTAGTCAGACCTTCCTAAATGTGCTTGCCATTCAGATAAGCAATCTCACACTGTTGTTTAGGTTTGCTATGTAGTAAATTTAATTGACTGCCGTGCACGTGTTTTGAATTGTTCTTTTATTCTTTAATTTTGTTTTTGTTTTTCGCACCAGTTTGTGTTTTGCAAGCAATGTGTTGACTAAGAAAACAAAATCCAGCTTTGTTATTAGAGACTTGTCTTAGAGCAGTGAATTCATCAAAGGGAACAAACAACTGATAATAGGTGCCTGAACTGCGCAGAACAATTAATTTACATGCCAAATAATTAATTATTAAAATACAGGCAGACTCCATCTACTCTCATCTTTAAACTCAAGAAAGTCGTGCAGCTAATGTGTGGATGTTGTGTACTGGAGAAGATAGTGAGAAAGAAACAAATAGAGATTGAAAGAGAAAAAAAGAGGGGGAGGGGCTGGATAGGTAACGGCGGCGTTATCTCGTGTTTACAACAACAAACCGTCACATGAGAAGAAGTAGACAAGTGTGTTGTTAAGTCCATCCGCACTTCTGACATTTAGCCTACACGATAGATGATTCACTGCACGATAATGAATTAATTGTGATTAATTAATCCCAGTAATTATTCTTTACCAAGAATGTTTAAGCTACTTCGAATATGCTTCTTCTCGAGTTTGTATCTGTAAAAAAGCTGTAAATTTGCTGGTTTTATAGAAAGAAACGGTGCCAGTGCTCACCACAAATGGTGCCAGTACTCACCACAAAAAGTGCCAGTGCTCACTACAAACGGTGTCAGTGCTCACCACAAACGGTGCCAGTGCTCACCACAAACGGTGCCAGTGCTCACCACAAATGGTGCCAGTGCTCACCACAAACGGTGCCAGTGCTCACCACAAATGGTGCCAGTGCTCACCACAAAGTTTCAACAATAAAATAATA
This sequence comes from Candidula unifasciata, assembly GCA_905116865.2. Taxonomy (NCBI): domain Eukaryota; kingdom Metazoa; phylum Mollusca; class Gastropoda; order Stylommatophora; family Geomitridae; genus Candidula; species Candidula unifasciata. The sequence goes on along the minus strand of CAJHNH020000417.1, from coordinate 557,527 downwards.
ATAATAAGTAAATATGTCAGTTCTAACAACAAAACCTACTGAACGTCAAATTAGCCTAGAAAAACCACGGCAGCCCACAAATGCTGGTGTTGGTTCTGCAACGTCCTGTAAAGGATATGCATCTAACGTTTAACTAACCACGTAGTGTCTATTTTAGTAGCGCAGGAAAAAGGGGGGAAGGGGTGTTGCGTACTGCCATAAAAAAACAAGACCAGAATATATTTTGTAAAACATGAACATGTGTCTAAAAGCATACAGGCCTCTGGGTAAATTTTCTGAGAGTCGTATCATAATGGAAAAGCAAAGAGGAGTAGAACTAATCACCTCACTTTGTATGCCGTGGTCTAGAATATATGCGTACCCAAAACTCCACCCACCCAGTAACTGCTTTCGGAACACTCGTACGCTATTCCAGACTGGTCGAGGAAGGATGTTTAATTAAATATGATACAACTGTGTGGAATGGTTTACATCCGGGTCAGCTGGTGGGAGAGCTGCCTCAGGAAGCACATAAAACTAATTCAAGAACAAGATAATCTAAACATTTACGAAACAGAAGACTTTTTTAGGACAGACCAAGTACAGACAAGTAGTCCTAGAGCCCATATTGTCGTTGGGCCGAGAAGTGTGAGGTTTTCTCATAGGCTGGGATATTTATGATGTGTTTGTCAGTTCTCTTCCAGGTCGCTTTGACTCCACAGACAATTCTGGAAAGTGTCTAAAATCTACTTTGATGTCGCTGAATGAGCCCCGGAACTTTTTGTTCGGGAACAGTCCTGACATTCACAAGGGATTCAACCTGGAACTCTTCACACCAGTTGTGTGCTATAGGTGTCAGACTTGTACAATCACCAAAGAACCGAAAAAGAACTCTGCGCATCAGAAATGAGATGCTTAAGAAAGACCGTGAATAATATTAGAAGTGATCATGTGAGGACACCCCCCCCCCCCCCCACAAAAAAAAATACAAGAACTAATGGAACAGCACTTATAATTGAATTCATTGGGGGGGGGGGGGGGGGGGGACTGCAATATTTCTGAGATTAAATAAGAATGAATCTAATGGTGCGGCAACGAGAGCATACGACGTGAAAACAGAAACACAAAGAGTTAGGTGACGACCAAGAAGAAGGTGGATTGAATGAGTCACTGATACATTCACATAAATAAAGGGTGAATCTTTCGAGCCGTAGACATATTATATATATATATATATAAATCAATGTTTGGGTGTTTGTTTGCCCCCTATAGACTCGGAAACTACAGAACCGATTTAGCTGAAATTTTCAGGATATGTTTGTTTTGAAACCGGATGTTGAACCATCATGGTTTGAAATTCAACCTGTCACTGTTAGAGATAGGTGACCTCAATTTAAGCCATAATATTCGAAACTAATATATATAATTTTAGTGATTTTTAATTATAGCCACGTTAGTAATTGCGCATGAGTCGTAGTCACCATTCGCCGCGAGTTACGTGCAGCCAACGCCTTCTCTAACAAGACTATCTCTATATTTGCCACAATAACCATATTAAACACGATTTCTATTTTCTTTTTTTTTTCAAACAACCTTTGATGAGGGAAAGGGGGGGGGGGCAATCAAGGACTATCTCGACGTCGGCGCAGACAGTGACTGCGACATTAACTTCATTAACCGTGTTAGACATGTGCGATTTCTATTGTTGTGCCGTTTCAATAATATATTTGGAGTATCTGTCTACGAGAAAACAATTGCCTGCGGTTTTGAATTGTGTTTTAATCGGGACACAATAGTGGGGAAACACATCTCTAATAGTTAAGTTCTCTTTTCGTTAATCCAAATAAGTGGCTGCTTGGTCGAATGGTTAGAACACTGGGTTCCTGTGCGGGAGACCTGGGTTCGAATTCGCAGTATTTTTTTGTTTACCCTGGACTAAAATAATATCCTCATCTGCTCTGTCGTGGTGACAGCAATAGCCATGTTGCCTTAATATTTAAAAAAAAAGACAATTAAATGGGTAAACCATTTGATAATTAAATTTGACCATTTCACATACTTATGATTGCATTTTTAAACTTTCCGATTGCATGGTTACACTGAAATTTCATAGATTTTCATTTATTTTCATTTAGATTTAGTTATTTCATCTGCGTTGGAATTTTAAGCTGTGCTGTTTACCATGGCGTTCATTTCTTAATTATGGTGTTTTTTTTCCTGTGTTCATTTCCTTTTCAAGTGTTTTTTTTTTTCTCCCAACTACTTCAATAAGGGAGAGAGTTGTCGGTGAATTTGTGAGGAGGGGGGGGGGGCAAACTATTAACTGAGAGAGCTTTAAGTCACACTAACTGCTTTACCCACTTAAAGTAGCAGCAGCAGTAATGGTTGTGGTTGGGCTGTTACACCATAGTGCTCTCATGTGAAGACCGCCGGTAAGGTTATGGCGTTCTTCTGTCGGCAAGTGAAATTATACATCCTAACCTGACCAGTCTGTGGCGACAGCACTAGCCATGCGGAACCAAATCTTCTGGCTCACGACTCTCTGTCTACTCTGATGGTAACACAGATAGCAGTGACAATAATTTAGCTATTGAGGTGGTGGTCGTTGTAGTAGTTGTACTGGTACTTGAAGGATGATGTGGTAAATATTACACTAGCCCCATTCACTACCTATTACAATTCCTGCTCCCCATTCTAGTCCAGATGGACAGGGATGTCAATGTCAGTTACAGCAACAACAAAAATATCGCCAGGTAGTGATTTTCAAATCCTTCAAAGAGGGAGAGAGCAGTAGTCGGCGGAAGAGGGGAGGGGAGGGGGTAATGACTTAAATTTAAGAGAACTTAAAGAGCTTTACACGTGATTTTCAAGTTCTCATTACCTAATTTGTTTATATTTTACTAATGCTACCTCCGCTTTTCTATTTTTTACGACTTACTTTGCTATTTACAAGTACAGTTGTAGCTTTACTTCCGTCTCCTATAAAAATAAAACAGCTTTAGCATGTGATAACCAAATAACCATTTTTGTTACTGTGCTAATAACACCATTTAAACGACCACTAATATAAGGACACAACTATAAGGTGCGTGTTCTAAAGTTGGAAAACCAGACTATCTCTATATCTGTGCAGAGAATGATTGCGACATCAACTATATTAGACACCTGCGATTTCCATTGTCTTTCTTTTCCAAAAACCTTTGATGAGGGAGAGAGTAGTAGGTGGATTTAGTTGTGGTGGTGAGGGGGGGGGGCGCGGATCAAAGACTATCTCTATATCTGAGCAGACAATGATTGTATTAGACACGTGCGATTTCTATTTTCTTTCATTTCCATTTAGTGAAACTATGCCACAGCAACGCGTGGCCGGGTACAGCTAGTATATATATATATATATATATATATATATATATATATATATATATATATATATATATATATATATATATATATAATTAACAAAGAGGCAATGTATTAATCGGCACTCATAGAAAGAAAGACAACATAAAAATCGAAAGCTATAGTTACCGTGCAGGGAATCGAACCTGCCACCTCTAAAAGGCGTTTGCGTCTCTCTATGGAAAGAAGCGTACTAAGAACACAGCCAACTAGGCATCCCTAAAAAGGTGTCTTCGCTTGCATGTACATCATACAGCTTGAAATCCACAACAATAGAATACGGAAAGAATGAATCTCAAGCCATTTAAATAGCACCATAGATAACATAGATTTATAATAACGAAGCATAGGTCGAATAACAAACACAGCAACAATTAATGAACACAACAGACCGTAATGCTTTGTCAAGAATACACGAACATTTAAGAAAGAGATCTGTGTCTAGTTGGTTGTGTTCTTTTTACGTTTGTTTCCATAGCTAGGCGTAGAGGCCATTTGGAGGTGATAAGTTCGATTCCCGGTACCGTAACTATAGCTATTGCTTTTTATGTTGCCTAGTGTGTCGTTCTGTCTTTCTACTTCTTTCTTTGAGTGCAAATCATTACTGATACATTGAGACTCCACAACATCACAGCATATTGGGCAGCCGAGCTTATCCCAGCTGGGACACCGATCAATCGTCAATGCGCGACACCTAGGAGCACAAAGCAGAATATTGACGCAAGGTGAAGAAAAAAATCATGATCACTGTCTCGGCATGCAAGCACTCTAAAAAGTATGTTACAGGCGGATCTTAAAGAACACATATACACGTGAAGTATATACGTGATTTGAGGGGATTGGCTAGAACATGAGTCCTGCACAGAGATAGAGAACGTTAGCCAGATTCTGGAAACTTTGGACCACAAACCAGAAAAGTTGAGATAATTAGGTCAGATAACTCGCCCCTTCGCAACTCGATGGAACCAACAGCGTTCTAGCTCTAGCGAATAGCACGAAGCACATCCGTTCGCACATACCATACGAGCACAAGCGAATAAGTGCTAAACGAACACCCACACAGATACGTACATACCCTGCACACGTGTACTAATATATATATATATATATATATATATATATATATATATATATATAGGCACTATCCGCACTCTCTCTCTCTCTCTCTCTCTCTCTCTCTCTCTCTCTCTCTCTCTCTCTCGCGCACGCAGACACACACACACACATACACAAAGACATAAATCTTCAGACGGGAGCGTTTAAAATTGGGAGCTCATGCACATTGAGGCCCCTCTCAATAGGATTTCGTTGAAGGGGAATTTCCATCTTCTTCGTCTCCCCTCTCCCACCCCCCCTTTCCCCCCCGCCTTTCTTAGAAAATTATCGAGGTATCAGGTGATTCTACTAACTATGTTTAGACGTTATCTTTTTACACATTTATTTACATATTTAATGTTATTTAAATTATCATATTTTTCATCATTCAACACATAATAATAATTATTATTTCACATTTAAACAAGGCTTAACCACCCCCACCACTAGACCCCGGCCACGTATAAAATGATATGAGAGTTGAGCCGGCCGTCCAATGTTTTCCTGGTGTAGACGTCCGTGGCTTTCATCCCCCCTCACACCCCCACCACTAGACCCCGGCCACGTATAAAATGATATGAGAGTTGAGCCGGCCGTCCAATGTTTTCCTGGTGTAGACGTCCGTGGCTTTCATCCCCCCTCACACCCCCACCACTAGACCCCGGCCACGTATAAAATGATATGAGAGTTGAGCCGGCCGTCCAATGTTTTCCTTGTGTAGACGTCCGTGGCTTTCATCCCCCTCACACCTCCACCCCCACCACTAGACCCCGGCCACGTATAAAATGATATGAGAGTTGAGCCGGCCGTCCAATGTTTTCCTTGTGTAGACGTCCGTGGCTTTCATCCCCCCTCACACCCCCACCCTCAAAAAAGATTGTCCGGGAACTATGCCACCGAATCTGGACCATGGCTGCCTATCTCAGGGTTTCTATCACAAATAAACATGCCACCCTGTGACCTCTTTGGCATCCACGATTACATGGTTTCATGCCAAGAAATGAGTAATTCGCGTAGAACACACGGCCGTTAGCAATCTTTAGTTGACGAGAGCTTTGTTATCATCACCACTAGGTAGCAGGTCCTTTGCAGAACATCGTTCTCATCACGATACGCCTAAAGGACACTCGGTACCCTGTGAATTTTTCCACCGAGTGAACTTTGATACCCAGGTGTCTTTGGTATCGTCGGGGACCCAAATATAACCCACCGGTTGAACCGTCTGTGACTTGCACCAAGGTAGATTCTCATCCGAAAGGTGGCACATTGTGTCACTTGGCGTGACGTTCGGTGTGTGGTCCTAGTGGCGTCCCTCACTCACTCGTTAAGTTTTTGAAAGTTTGGGTGTCATAATAAGACATGTAAGGTGACGCCAACAGACCAAGAAAGATAATGATGTATGTATGTGTGATAGAAAGAGAAATAGTTAGAGTCACTGTTTAGAAAACAAATTTTAAAAAAAAACGTTTTTTCCCTCATCAAGGTCGCTCCATACTGGCTCGTTAGTTCTATATTCGTCACTGAAGTATTGCAACACAATACTTGGGAGTAAATATACCATACACATTTGTGTGAACGTAATAAAACACAAAGAAGTGGACACAAAACATAGGGGTGGTACACACATAACATGGGAAAAGACATAAAACATAGGAGAAGACACAAAACATGGGAGAAGACACGAAACATGGGATTGGAAACAACTCATTGAAGTTTACGTGCAAAATGGGAATAGACATAAAACGCTTGGGAGTGGACACAAATCAAACTGAGTGGACTCAACGCAACACTTGAGTGTGGACAGACAACAACACATTGGAGTGGATAGAATACAACACTAGGAAGTGGGCTTAACACATGGGAGTGGATAGAATACAACACTAGGAAGTGAGCTTAACACATGGGAGTGGATAGAATACAACACTAGGAAGTGAGCTTAACACATGGGAGTGGATAGAATACAACACTAGGAAGTGGGCTTAACACATGGGAGTGGATAGAATACAACACTAGGAAGTGAGCTTAACACATGGGAGTGGATAGAATACAACACTAGGAAGTGAGCTTAACACATGGGAGTGGATAGAATACAACACTAGGAAGTGGGCTTAACACATGGGAGTGGATAGAATACAACACTAGGAAGTGAGCTTAACACATGGGAGTGGATAGAATACAACACTAGGAAGTGAGCTTAACACATGGGAGTGGACACAACAAATATATTCTGTCTCAATAGGCATCTAAATAAGGAGTTGGCCGAAACAAAGATTTCCGCACTTGGTCCTCTTGATCTAATGAGGATCTGACACAAACATCAAATGATGACTAGGATCTGAATGTATTTTGCCTGATTTGTTTGTTATGTTTTGCCGGTGACGGACACAACGACAGCAACAACAATAAAATAACAAAATTACTCCAATACTATTTCTATGTATGCTTTCGTGATTGATTTTTGTGATCTCAAAAGTAAAGAGCTGTGTGGCACAGGTACTGTGTTTCTGATCAAAAAAAAAAAAAAATAATTACTGGCCGACACTAAACTGGACTCTCTCTCTCTCTCTCTCTCTCTCTCTCTCTCTCTCTCTTTCTCTCTCTCTCTTTCTCTCTCTCTCTCTCTCTCTCTAGCTGTGTGTGTGTGTGTGTGTGTGTGTGTGTGGATGGTTACAACTGATGACTAATAAGAAGCGTTTTGTGTGGCATTAAGTAAATTGTGGCATGTTGCTGTAGAGCTGTGTAAAGATGTAACTGTATTTTGTCTGATGTGTATGCTATGCTATGTTATGCTAGTTATCTATTTCGTCCCCTGTTGTCTATTTCTGTTTTGTGGTAGGGTTCTTAAAAAAAACTTTCCCGACTAGATGACAGAAAAAGGGAGGTTGGGGGGGGGGGGGCCTCGGGTCTAGGGATCATGCTTCTAGACATCTTGCAGTCTACTTCAGCATGCATCAGTTCTGACACCGACTCTTCTAACAATCTGAAACAATGGGAACTGCCACTGTCTGATTTTTTGTCATAAGATGCCGCTGTGTGTTTTTGCTTCTTTCGGGATATTTAGGAAACTCATTTTGATTGTCGATGAAATTTAGGCATTTCTTAATGAACCACCTCTCTGAGGCTTCAAGGATATTTTTGACTTGGTTACTGGTTGTCTTGATACTTACGCCATTTATTGATAAACCCACCACTCCTAGGTGTGCTTGTGTCTGTCAAATTATGCCATGTTATGTGTACTGCAAACTGTCGGAAGTTACCGTGTATCAAGTCGTGCCTGCCAAGACAATGGTCTAAATGCAATCCCCCCAACAGCGTTTTTCTTCTTTTGCCACCAAAGGTTAACAGCTCTTGAAACGACCCAGCCACGACACATGTCTTACAAGTTTCAAGGGAACCGACCACCTTATCTTGTATGTAGTGGTCTCGAATACTCCTGTTATCTAAACAGTCTTCCTTTCTAGCTCATAATGGATGCTATAACTAGAGTTGCCGGCATGTTTTGGGAATAACAAAGTAGAATTATTATAATTTTGTGTGTGTGGAAAAGGTACCATTAAAAAAAATGAATTAAAAATTATTAAAATATCTTTAAAACACCCAAGCCACCCCCACATGTATGTGTGTACTCTCTCTCTCTCTCTCTCTCACACACACACACACACACACAAAAAAACACACACACACACACACAAACACACACAAACACACACAAACACACACACACACATACATACATAACTGGCTTACCTCACATTTGATCACAATTGAGTGTGGTGTCCCAAAATCAGAACATGTAGAGAAAATGAGGATTGTAAGCGTGTGCTTGTGAATTTTAGCCTTGTCTCCCCTTCCTTATTTGATTTGATTCAAGAACCGACATCACAGCCCTCGGGGCATTCCCATAAGCGCCCCGTCTTCAGCAGCCAGCGAAAAGTTCCGATACTAATGGTGCCGGTAGCATTTTGATTAAATGTCAGTAGTGTATCACTCGTTTTGAGCGCGCATTTGTATCGATTTTGTGTTCAGCGGCCTTCTTTATCCTTAGTAAAAGATGGCGGCCATTTGACTGCACAAGTGATTAGTTTTTCCGAGAGGGTTAACCCTCCCTCTTTATTCTTAGTAAATATCGATCGGGAGGGTGATGACGGCACCAGTAATTGGTTTTAGGGGAAGGTATGTGAAATCGATATGTTGTCTCCCGGGGTGTAGGTATTTTCTTAGGGGGAAGGCAAATATTTCTTTAGTGCAGGGCCAGCTTTAGGATAAAGTGGCAGATGATTCATTTCCCACACGCAGTCTTAGGGATTAGTGATTTTTTTTTTTCAGGTTGCAGAGGGCGCGGTTCTTTTACGGTGGGAAGGGGTGTAATGGGTACCCTGAAGGTATATTAGTCGAAGGTTCTGCTTGGTCAGCGGGGTTTCAGTAGTTAATTCTGATTGGTCAGTATTCCCGGAGAGGAAAGTATGGTTATTGTAGGAATGTAGCCAGATGTTTGTACTTTGTAGGGCGTTTTGGTCTTATTATTTCTCATATTTTAACTATATAAAACAAGAACAATACAGTGCGGTATTCAACAGACTTTATTTAGTATAAAATATATAAATCATGGCCAGTATACACACATAGTAGTTATTATAATTTAAAGATGCACTTGATATAAATATTGGGAGGCAATGACGGCACGAGTGACTGGTTTTTCTGGGCGGGGGAAGGTATATGAAATCGATATTTTGTCTCCATTGTCCCCGGAGTGTCTTTTGTCAGTATTTCTAGGGGACAGAAATGTTTTTAAGGAAGGCAAATCGATATTTCTTTAGTATTGTTGCTCGGGCGGGCAAATCGGTACTTTGCAGGCGAATTCTTATCTTCAAAACCGTGGACGGCAGGTGGCGTTTTACTCGTCTGTCGATGGGATTATTTAAATGGCGACGTCAGGAACAATATTTAGTTGAGCAGGGGGCGGGCGGGTCAGGGGACCCGGGGCGACAGTGCGACTAATAGAGTTGGCGCGGGCTTATGAGCTCTATAATAGACAAAACTAGAAGTGGTTTGTTAGATAAAGAAACCTAGGAAGGTGGCTTGATGACCGGGGATATGTGATAAAGGGCGACTCAAGCGCCATCATCATCATCATCTGTGTCATGGGAGCGAAGGTCGACCGCTCAGTGATGGTTTGAGCTGTAGTTAACAGGTGAACGTACGACAGAATGATGGGTGTCTTATCATGGTGTTAAGGACCGAAGAGAAGAGACTTACAGGACAGTCAGAAGGACAGTTAGCTACTTAATAAGAACCTTAAGCACAAAGAAACTCGCGGTTGATGTGGTCAACATCACACCGGCCGCTTTTACTTCCCATCACTTAACCTTTAAGGCTAGATCAACTGGGATGCTAAGGTATCGTTTAAAAAAGATTTAACAACACAAGTCCGGCTCCCTTCGGATTTGAACCTACGACCTTCGGATCCGCAGACAAGCGTTTAGTCGCTACACCACATCGCCCTCCCCACTCCTCACACCCCGGGTTGAAAGTGGTGGACATTGTGTATCTGTGTGTGTGTGTGTGTGTGTGCGAGCGCGCGCGCGTTAAACATCGAATTTAAAGTAGATGGATGAAATTTATTTATAATGATTTTCTCTACTTTCTGATTATTGATAATTCTAAGACTTATATCAACAGGTATTCTCCCATAACTTCTCGATTTAGCATAGAAATAATTTGAGAAGAGTTCCCACTACTTTTAGTCGAAGGAATCCGTGAACAGACCAGGTTACTTACAAAATTGTGACAGACTAACTGCATACACACAAGAGTTGAATGGGAGTATACAAAGGCGCATATATATTTATATGTGTGTGTATATATATATATATATATATATATATATATATATATATATATGTGTGTGTGTGTGTGTGTGTGTGTGTGTGTACACACACACATACACACACGCGCGCGCACACAACTACAAATCTACAGATCTGTGCTTGTTTGCTGGTCCAGTCATCTGCCCTTGTGTTGCCAGTGTCCACGCCTCACAGACTGTGTCATCACAATTAAACGACTGCCACGTCAACTTACAGGCTCGCTGATTAGCTAACAACCCATTCACACGAAAGCCAAGTCTCCTGTTACAGTCATAGAGCGATCCCTTCATTAATGTCGTGAGTAACCAACTGGGAGTATGCCGCCAGGTTTCTAGGCCATGGACACATTTTGTCCAGTATCTGTATCGGGCCCGTTGCTAGAATGTTGTATCTACAAACACAGCACACATTTGTTGTAAGTTTCTCCAACGTGTAAGTACACGTGAGACGCTGAAGAAAATGAGAAGCTGGTACATCTAAGAATATCTGGCGTGAAAACAAGAGGGCGCCAAAGGAGAAGATGGACTGATTACATGAAAAGACAATTTCAAGTACTACCTATAGTGCAATTGAATACAGGCTGTTCCTCCCCCAGAAGCTTAACGACAAAAGTTGAAAATTACGACGACGATAATGGTGGTATAGTGGTGACGATGGTAGAAGAAAATGGTCGCATCAGTCACATAGTGTCGTACACAAGCTTAATATAAACCGACTAGTCATGGATGGGTGATATGGGCCATCATGCTAGCCGCCTTTGCTTTGTTAAAGTGGTAGTAATTTTAGGCTAAGTCGAACTAACAGTTAACGGTCATTTATAAAATGAAGTGTGGATTCGAATAACTGTAGTCAATCTCCAATTAGGCATTCTTTAAAATTAATCAGAAGTAATAATTACAAACGCCTGCCTGTGTACTAAATGACATCAGCAAGGTCAAGCGACCCATTCCCCGCACCCCAAGAAGCAGCAGCGATGTTAAAACATGCCAGATGGTTACATCAGCAGTTGCTCAGGGCCAGAGCTCTACGAATGCGTGATTCCCTCCCTCTCTTGCAGATCTTTTTTCGTCGGTAGAAATTTATGCAGGGGTCGTTAACTCCTCAACCTCTACGGGCATGTGATACAAACCCAGTTACACACAAGACGTGCCAGGTTCACACCCGTATTTTTCTATAGGGAAGATTGGAGAAATTAGGCTCTTTGTTTTAGTCGTCGTGTTCCAGTATTTTCTTTCCAATTGATTTGATTTTATACGATGTGTTCATTTTGATACACTGGTGTTTCAAAGTTACTTTATTGTCATTGATTTAGTTGTTCTTAGCCAGAAAGTCAAGTGAAATGGGGTGAAGTCAGACAAGAACGCACATTCAGGAGGCCAATGATGAAACAAAAACCAACACATAACAGATGATGTAAACCACTAAAAATTGACGATTATGCTAAAAGATCAAAGTACTTATAGACTGAATATTTCGATTTCTAGTGAAGATGATCCGTCGACTATCTTTCGTTTTTTTTTTCATTTCATTTCTTTTCGTTTTTCTTATCTATATTTCACAATTGTTGATTGTAGTAACAAGAGTTAATGTTTAAATTATCATCATGTAGCAGGTCTTTTGCAGAACGTCGCTCTCATCACGGTCTGCCTGAAAGAAACTCGGTCTCTCGCCAGCTCTCCCGCCTCATGTACTTTCATACTCAAAAAGTCACTTAAATCCTGTGCCCATCTTCATGTTGGTCGGCCCCTGCCCCTCCTTCCTGGTACTATGCCTTCTGCTATAATTTTTTTCCAATCGGTCGTGGCGCTTTATATGACCAAAATATTTGAGCTTCCGAGACAGGATGCTGTTTTTTAGCCTATCTTAATTGATGTTCAGATCTTTCAAGATGTCAGTATTTCTCCTCTTTTTCGTCCAAGATATTCTGAGAATCTTTCTATAGAATTTCAGCTTTAAGAAAAAACCTATTCTCTTTCTTAAGGACTGAGAGATAGTCCACGACTCACATCCGTATGTTGCTACAGGGAAGATGCATGCTCTCAAAATTCTAATTTTGATCTCCTTGCTGGTTAAAGTTTAAAATGTAAAATAAAATATGTTCAATAAAGGAAAGAGATCGATTGTAATCGTTTAAAGATGTTTCATGCTCAAAAAAAAAAAAAAAAACTCATGTGTAAAGAAGAAACAAAGAAAAGAATATTTTGTCATGCCAAGACAGGTTATTTAGTGGGATCCCAAGTGTGAAATATTCTAACACTCATTTTAAATTTGTAAATTATTCAGAAACTTATATTTGGGAAATAAGAGTAGACACTATAAAGGTTTGCTACAACTTTGTCAGATGCTTCGACATGTTTAGCCAAGTGGCACTATGTGGCTGGATTCGATCAATCGCTGTTTGTTGTTTGCATTCACCGGTTGTACACCCCGGCGGAAAAACCTGTTTGTTCATCTATTTCTGGAATTCGGCTATGTTCCAGAACCTGAGTTTTGCGTGTGCTTATTTGTATGCAGACTGTTGGTTCCTTGCCTGTTAGGCACATGCAATCGTTCATTGAATGAAGCCCCCAATTAGTCGACTCTTACGACATGCTTGTTGGGGAGGGAGTGGGTTTGTTCTTGTTTTGCCTACATGGAGTCCCCGAAACCCACACGGGGAATAGGATCAATAGTTTAAAACATTTTAAAACTACAGAGACAATGTTTTTATCTTTATAGTGTAACCGGTTTACACCCTCCTGTCCTACAATGTTGCTCCTGCAATGGTAAGCGGCTCGCTGCATTCTAGCGGGTGTCCCCACCGTTGGATCTTATGTTGCTCAGTGTGTCCGACACAAGTTGTTGTTCCTACAATCCGTATTAGTAAACACGATGTATCAATGAAATTGTTTAGCTGCACAATATATTGCCAGAAATATCATCCTTTCCATACCAGACCTGCTGGAAGACAACGGAAATCCACCCGTGTTCAAATGTAGTAAGAACACATTATAACGTAGGTCATGGCTGAACTGTCCGTTTGTTTGTTGTCCCTTTTTGAAGCAGTTTGCACATCTTATATCGTGCACCCCATTGAACAATGATAAGAGTTTACATCCAACACGATCTGGATAATACTGCCAGAGGAAGACCAAAACACTGACTGATAGGGAATCTCAAGTGTATACGTAAACACCGACAACCTCTCCAGCCTTGCAATGAAAGACTTAGTTCTCCATCCCTACACTTAACAACAAGCGGGAACTTTAGGAAAAGCGATATGCTCCATGTGGTGGGATAGGCACGTGTAATACACACTACAAGAGTTCCATAGTTAATAGTGCAGTGGATTACTAGTATACTGCTTCATGTTCAAGGATTAACGTTCTGAGGTCGGTATGCGAGTTCTGTGATGCAAGAGGCAAGTATTCCCACAAGAAAAAAAATGTTCATTATTAAACGTGGGCAGAACGAAAATGATGGATGTAGCTAGCAACAGATAGCTCGATTGCTTGTAGGCTGAACAAATCCTGACCTAATATCTACTGCACAATGATCTCAGAGCTAATTTGAAAATATGTATGGTTTTCCAAACTTAAAAATATGGCAGCCTCGCTACAAACGGACACGTGCTATAATACAAGTTTAGTTACATGGACAGTGGTATCAGTTTAGACAGCAACAGCAGTGGCCACCATAACATGGTCTGTAACGTATATCATACACAAACACACACACAAAGATACACATACACATACACGCATGCACACACACATACACATACATACACACATATACACGCACACACACACACAAACACCAATCCATGCATGCCTACAGATAAATGAACTCACCACAATGACTCCATTTTCCCCGGAACTTTTGACCGTCATACCAAACCACTGGTTGGATTTCTCCTCCACAGGCAGGTATTTGTTTAACCTTTGCACGTACTTGATGTTGTTACCTGTGAACAGAAGGGAGGCTCGCATTTAGCACCTGTTAACATTAAGCCAGTTTACATTAGGCCAAGGTTAAACAACATTAACAAGGTTTATATGAAGTCTAAACGCTGTGAGGCTCTATATTACTGTGGACCCTGTTCAGTTTTACAAAGTTGCATGTTAACTGTTAACATCAGGCAGTTTAGCTTAGGCTAAAGTTAACTAATAAAAAAAGGTAAATGTGAGTCATCAAGGCATATCATTGGTCTATAAAAATATGAGTCCACCCTCAAATGCCCAATGCACCACGTGAGTGCTAATGGACCTTAAAATAAGCCATGCAACACATGTCTGAAGAAGTCGGATGTGTCGACATGTGCCATGTTGGAAACGGGTACAACGCAGTTATGTCCTCGGGTGAACGTACAGAAGAAGAAGAAGAAGAAGAAGAAGAAGAAGAAGAAGAAGAAGAAGAAGAAGAAGAAGAAGAAGACGAAAAAGAAAAAGAAGAATAAGAAGATGATGATGATGAATATATGAGGTCTGTGAAACGCTATAAAGATGTATATTACTACTTGTGAACACGTTGAGTCTTATATATTTGTCTGATATAGCGCGTTTAGAAATTCATGCCGGTGTTCGGCTATATCTCAGCTGTGGTGTAGTAAATGGATTAAATGTAGTAAATGGATTAAATTCATTCGCACCGCAATGTCAGCACTCCCCCCCCCCCAACCCCCAATAACAAGTAATTGGAATGCATTTTGCTTATTTGATGTATTTAAATATACGGTGCTCCTTATTGGGCTGCCTTTTAAGAGTTACACCAAGCATAATCAATCGACCTTCCATAAAATCACGTGAATCTTTTGATTAATGTTAATTATGAAAAAGACTCTGACTGTTGCGCTGAAAGTGTGGACACGCCGACTACTAACTGTCCCGGACACACACTCTAAAATCCGTAGGTTGTCACGCTTCGTCAAAAGTTGCAAAGGCGTAACTTGCGTGGTTTGTTCTTGTCTTATTAGAATGGGGCCGAAAGTTAAATTCTTTACATTAAAAATTATGACAAGAATTATGTCAATATTCCTAATTTCAGGTTAAACTTCTTCTTCTTCTTCTTCTTCTTCTTCTTCTTCTTCTTCTTCTTCTTCTGCTTCTTCTGCTTCTTCTTCTTCTTTCTTTTCCACCTTGTACCTCAGCCAAGTGTCGGGGGTAGATGTAATGTTTGTTGATGAGCTCTTTCTAGAGCACTATTAAGACCGATGTTTATTTCTGTAAGGTTGTTCCTAATGCCATCACTCCATGTTTTACGAGGTCTTTCGCTCGCTCTATACCCGTTGTAACGTTGTTGTGTGGCTTGCTGTGGCAGATAGTACCAGTGCATTCTTGTTAGATGTCCAGACCACTTCATTTGTTGTTCTTTGATGACCTGCAAGACTGGCTTTATTCCTAGCATTCGTCTGATTTCGTGATTTTGTATTCTGTCTTTACTTGAAACTGCTGCAGCTCTTTTCAAACATTTCGAAACGGGCTAGAGAAGAGCCAGTGTTTTCTAAATATACTAGTGTTGAGCCAGGAAGGAAACAGAAAAATGATAACTTTGATAAAGATGTTACGTAATGACAAGATATGAAGTAAGCGAACACCTCATCGAAGTGTGCAAAAGTTTACACAGGGATTGTAGAAGTGTAGTTAGAATAAATCAGGGAACATCTCATCCATTCACAATAACATCTGGAGTAAGACAGGGGTGTGTCTTATCACCACTGCTTTTTATCACCTACATCGACAGTATATGCAAGAATGCCAAGCCCATGAATGAAAATGTTAGTAAGATCAACGAATTACTCTTTGCAGATGACCAGGCCTTGATAGCAGATACAACCATGAAATTGCAACAACATCTAACATCCATAAATAAAGAATGTAAAACAAATTATATGAGAATCAACACTGAAAAGACAGAAGTAATGTCAATAGGAAAAAAGAAGACAGATCTAAACATAGCAATAGAGTGCAAAGGCATTAAACAGGCATCTGAGTTTAAATATCTGGGAACTACATTTACCGAAGATGGGAAATTGGATAAAGAAATTAACATTAGATGCAGTAAATCAAACCAAGTATTGGGACAGCCCCCCCCCCCCCCCCCCCCCCCCCCCCCCCCTCTTACAGCATAATACAATCCCAATCAGCACAAAGAGACATCTTATTCAAAGCATATTTAGTCCAACTCTGTGCTACCAGTGCCAGACATGGTCACTCACAACAAACAATAAAAGAAAATTAGTAACCACGGAAATGAGATGTCTGAGAAGGGCTGTAGGAGTGACCATAAGAGATCAGATCAGGAATGAGATCATAAGAGAAAAAGTCGGCACAGAACTAATTCTGGATTACATACGAAGACAGCAAGTGAAATGGTTTGCCCACTTAGAGAGAATGCCTTGTGACACCATACCATACAAAGCATACATGGAAAGAGAAGAAGGACGTAGAGCACGAGGTAGACCAAGAACAAGATGGAAGGATAACATCAGAGAAACTCTACAACAGCACGATGTGAAACAGAACCTTATATCTCCCTCGACACCCACAGCGGTAAAAGAGGAAGTGAAGAAGAAGAAGAAGAAGAAGAAGAAGAAGAAGAAGAAGAAGAAGAAGAAGAAGAAGAAGAAGAAGAAGAAGAAGAAGAAGAAGATAAAGATGTTATGAAACGATCAATATACAGAATGTTGGACGATTAATAATTATTGATGCTGAAGAAATTAAAACGTGAACTTAGACAGAACCAGTATCCAAAAGTACATTATAAAAAATTTGAGATGTGCAGAACCTGACGCCTCCACGATAAATACCCGCGGAAACGCCTCTAACTCCTTTCATATTTCGGTACTTTGATTTACATCGGTACTGTAAAATGTGTTTTGTTACCTAAGTACACTTATACAAAGGATAAACGTAACAAAGAAAGCGTCTGTTCCGATAAAAACTGGTTGGTCGTGTATATACATATATCACGTACGCATAAAACATTAACGTCCAGATTAAAAATAGAGCACGTGCTAAAAAAAAATCACATCTCCAGGATATGTAGTTGCCGGTTGCCGAGAAATTATCCAAAATACAACGAATTAGAAATAGGACCGGACTATAACAGCTAACATTAGGTGATTTATTAGGATAAGGTTCATAGTTGGTTTAGTTTAATGAATATGTTGGAATTTTTTTAATTATCTAGGAACACTGTTCAGTATTACGCGCCGATAATTATTAAAAATGATTCCAGCTCATAATGCTGCACGTTCAACTTCATGGATCTGCGCCTTAACACTGTTGCAACCTTTCATATTTAAAAAAAAAAATTTCAATTTAATCTTATGTGGCTGTCTGATAACATTATTATAGTTTCCACCGAGCACTGATTGGTTCAACATGGTTTACCCGCAGAAGTTGAAAGCAAATTCGCGATGTTAACTTTCCGATCTCCGTTTTGCCTGCCCTTCTCCCTAAGCTTTTCGTTTGCACCCTGCCCTCGTCTGCTCCCACGACACCTCTGCGTATTTCGCTATATCAGATAACAAAACTCTCAAAAAGAAAATCAAATCGTTCTTCGGTATATCCTGGCCTACTACGGCATACTAGGAGATGGGTTGGCGGACTGACTTGCAACGAATAGAACAAGGAGAAACAATACATCCATTCATTGTCACTACCAGAACATGCATAAAATAAAGACTGTACTGTCCGCACAGTGTGCATGTCAGACGGGACCACAAATATCTGAGCACGTTTAGCAGCAGGTCTGCCCACTCTACAACTTCGAAAAGAAACCAGGCCTCAAGAGAAAAGTATAGAGAGCAACCGATGTGCGAGTTCATAGAAGCAGCCAACCTGACAGTCTGACCTGAGTATACGAAACAGAACGCGAAGAAGTGGGAGAAGACGAAGAAAGTATCTCTTGTTACTGCTACAGTGCTCGTGTCGTATTTCTGTAGCACAATTATCGGCAAAATTTATCCTATATAAATGCCTGTCTTTTGCATATCCAGAACTTCACATTTACTAGGTCACAAGTCAGATGAGAGGTTAGTTCGCTTCTTCGTCACCTTTCCTTCCGTGACATTTCCCAGACAATTCTCGTAAAATTACCTGTCATTCATTTTTATCAGGTGCTTGGATGCGCACTAGAGTCGCACTGCTCCAAAACAATACGCTATCTCTACTGGGATTCATGAATGGATGCCTTGGCAAGAAAGCTCACCAACCACTATGCTGTCCAGTATAATCAATCAGTCAACCAACCAACCAATCAATCAGTCAACCAACCAACCAATCAATCAGTCAACCAACCAACCAATCAATCAGTCAACCAACCAACCAATCAATCAGCTGCTGTCTTTCTAATTAAGGTATCTGCAATGGATCTCCAACACGCTCTTTCTCTTGTTTTGGTATCAGACTCTCTCAGACAGTCGTTCTTTTTGTTGTCCTCCTATGATTATTATTGTGAAATATGACGTATATTTAACAGTATATGAAATATGACATATATTTATGCACAGACAAGTTATTATTTTATGCCTTAGAACAGGACACAATCGACTTCACAGCCCTATGTACACACAATTTACAATCGGCGAATCTGCCATGTACACATGTGGATTGGCACCTGAGACAACAGATCACGTCCTCCAAGACTGTCCCAAATACAACATATGAAGGTAAAACTTTTGGCCAAGTTAAACATCGGTGCAAGTCAAACTTTACGGGTCGCTGAGTGAAATAGGATTGGATTTTTTACCCCACCAGGACATCACACAAGCGATAAACACCCGATGACACAAAGTGCCACCATGCGGATGAGGATCACCGTGGAGAGGTCCCAGAAACCGCGTTCAGACATTTGGCCATAATGATGACCTGCCTATATTGCGGCCCCTGGCAAAAGCCAGAGTGGGGCTTCAAATAACAAAAAATAACGTCCTAAGAAGGACGAAAAGTATTAGTCTGTTGAGTGAAATACAAAAGACAGTGCTCTCTTGCCTTCGTCGTCCCCCTTAAATATGGTTTTTGAACGAGTGTTATGTCTTTCTTTTACTGTGGCAGAAATATTTCATTTCTCTTTTTGATTTCTTAAGTAACCATCTTTTCATTTACAGCCTCTCCAGAACAATACAGTTACGAGTGCTTTAAACTGTATATAGTAGGGGTGAGTGGATCAGAGTCTGAATGTATGCCTCTCATGTCTCATCTCGGCACGGCTCCAGGTTTCAACAATACTGGTCTATACAACACTGCAATTTTCTGAACACCGGGGTGAGCATTCCAGTCTATTGCTAACACGGCAGAAGGATTAACATTAATATAATAAACCAGCCGAATAACGTGTTTATGTTGGCAGATTTCTATTTTAAATTGGTGTATTGTGTAAAATGTCTTGTGTAAAATGCCTTGTGTAAAATCATCATCGCAGTTAAGATCAATATGTACAGGTCACTGGTATTCTCTATTTTCTTGCACCTATGTGAGAGTTGGACTCTCCCTGTGGAAACGGAAAGGAGGGAGAATGTAAATGTTACAGACACATTTTACGTGTTATTTATTTAGAACACAAAATTAACAAATATGTCAGAGACCAAAAAGAAAAATGTGCAGGACACCAGGAGTCTCTCTTGGCGGTGGTGAAACGTCGCAAACTCGCTTGGTTCGGGCACGTGGTGAGACATGATTCGATTGCAAAGACTGTGCTTTAAGGAACATTGGAGGGTAGTTGATGAAAAAGGGGAGCAAAGAAGAACCTGAAATGACAACATCAAGACATGGACAGGACCAAATTATCATACACTTTTTCAACAAGCAAAAGATCGAGACAGATGGTAGGTTTTGTGCGCTAGTGCTTCCATCGATACACCTCCACGACCCTAAGTGGTCAAGGGTTATGTTATGTTATGTAATGCCATGGGATGCACAATGTCAAGCCTTCATATGTGCCCATTTGAGGAGTTTTGTTAGCTCGCATAATTAATCTTTGCCCTTCGTTATTGTTATTTTTATCCTATGTCTACTTCTTCTTTCTTCTTCTGCTTTCGCTCCTAAAAAAGTTGTTGATGTATTGCTTTGTAGTTTACAGCTAGATAATGACATCTTCACCTTTCGACCCACCACAACCGATTTAAGGAAACTCATAATTAGTAGCTTTTTACGCCATGCATGTTATCAGACACTAGGTATTTTCTGTTTACGTTCTAAAATTGAGCTCCCAGGACTAAAAAATTTTCTGTAGATACAAATCATAAGGTTCTGGTATTGATAACATTGCGTTACCCGTGGGCAAGAGTAATGAAATTACTCATTATTTTTTAGTACTAGGATTCGATTAATACGACGGGTGGTACAGAAAAAGACTGTTCTGGATATCGCTTAGCGGTACAAGAGTTGCACCGTGGAAGAAACTGCTTCCCTATTTTATATTCCCAAAAGACAGCAGGGGATGAACATTTTCACTACAGCCAACCTCTATTGCGGAGACGTCACTCATAGACAACTGACAGGTTTATTCATGTGAGTGATTATGGAGAAAGAACCCGGTGCACTGTTCTATCGGGGTAGGAGTTGGGGGTGGGGGGGGGGAGGGGTCGGGTATTTTGAGACAGCCTTGCTTGACAACAGGTCTTTATTTCTAAGGAGGGGAAAAACTATCCTAGCCAACAGCAGCGATGGCACTGACTACATCAACAATACAAATAGGGTGTTAAACTAAACCAGTTTTTTAAATGGGCTAAGCGAATATTAGATAAAAAAAAAAATGGTGTTAAACTAAACCAGTTTTTTAAATGGGCTAAGCGAATATTAGATACAAATATGGTGTTAAACTAAACCAGTTTTATAAATCGGCTAAGCGAATATTAGATATAAATATGGTGTTAAACTAAACCAGTTTTTTTAAATGGGCTAAGCGAATATTAGATACAAATATGGTGTTAAACTAAACCAGTTTTTTAAATGGGCTAAGCGAATATTAGATAGAAATATGGTGTTAAACTAAACCAGTTTTTTAAATGGGCTAAGCGAATATTAGATACAAATATGGTGTTAAACTAAACCAGTTTTTTTAATCGGCTAAGCGAATATTAGATACAAATATGGTGTTAAACTAAACCAGTTTTTTTTTTAATCGGCTAAGCGAATATTAGATACAAATATGGTGTTAAACTAAACCAGTTTTTTTTTTTTAAATCGGCTAAGCGAATATTAGATATAAATATGGTGTTAAACTAAACCAGTTTTTTAAATGGGCTAAGCGAATATTAGATACAAATATGGTGTTAAACTAAACCAGTTTTTTTAATCGGCTAAGCGAATATTAGATACAAATATGGTGTTAAACTAAACCAGTTTTATAAATCGGCTAAGCGAATATTAGATACAAATATGGTGTTAAACTAAACCAGTTTTTTAAATCGGATAAGCGAATATTAGATACAAATATGGTGTTAAACTAAACCAGTTTTTTAAATCGGCTAAGCGAATATTAGATACAAATATGGTGTTAAACTAAACCAGTTTTTTTTTTTAAATCGGCTAAGCGAATATCAGACTAACTTCCTTCTAAATAAAAACAACAACAACAACAACAAATTCCCCTGACAACATACTGATATCAATCACGAACGACGCAAGAAAAGTAATTTTAAATCGAATAAAACTTCTCCAAATACCTCTTGTGAAGAAGAAGAGACAAATACGCATGGAAGATAAATGGGAAGGTGTTTTGGAAAATAAAATACTTTGTTAAACGCTAAATTGACAGAGAGAAAGGGGGGGGGGGGGGGGGGTTTGAAGGCTTAGATCGTGTAACATTGCAGTAGTTGGTTGGAGCTTGTAGATACCCTTGGACGAAAATTGTATTATGACTAGCAATAGACTGTTAGATTTTGCTCGTAGAAAGCAATGAGAGGGATGGCATTCAAATATCTGCATCATGCAGATGGTAATACTGCTGGTGATGGGGATGGTGTTGGATAAATGCGAAGACTTAAAACTACACACCTCCTACGACAGCACCCGTCCCTGGATTGGCCTTGCCTACACAGAAGGGTGGAGGATGAATGATACAACTCATACAATGTCACCCGTATGCCACGAACGTTCAGGTTGGATCTGATCTGACATCTCGATGATGCCGATATTATCCTTGGCTGCTAACATGTGCTGTGATACTTGCTGGCTTGTTTACTGCGGATTTCGCTTCTCACAACAGATGGTGTGTTTTTTCAGTTGCTTTTGCCCCCTCAATATAATGACGGTGCTTGGGCCTCTAAGTTCTTAGCTCAAAATCTTACGCCCCCAAAATATGTTTATCACTATATGCCGGGGATACTACTGGCTTTAGATAGATGTAGTTAACGAACGAACGAACAAACTTTATTTTCAAAGGGTTACAAATTGGGCACGCAGGCCCGTCTGACATTCGGCCCTTCTAAGCACTCGTTTTTCAGAGTACCAATGCCTGTTATCTAAAATGCATGTTATAGATATAGAATAAAAATATACATTATAGAATATAATACATACATCATGTGTACACAATCTTACACACTCTTACACACTCTTAATGAAAAACAAGGCTGCTCGTATCAAAAAGGAGATTTCATACACTTTGTAACTGTCGTAAATATAACTAGGGTTCGCAGCCACATTTGTACATGTAATTTAGAATGAAATTGTTACAGTTTGAGTACCGAATAATTATAGAGTAATGAAACCTCCACCGCACAACGAACAACCAACACCCGGCGGCAAAAGTGAAACATTTGGATAAGGATAACCCGGTCACAAGTCCTAGAAACTCTGTTCAACCGTTAGGTTATACTAGGGTCCGACTACAGTCGGGTGATGCTTTAAAATAACGAACAATTGCTTCCCACATTAGGAGGGATTTGGTAGATGATTTTAATAAAACGTGGACGCCATAGCATCGAAACTGCGCAGCGGAGTTAGTGTACATAATTGCCACTACAATTGTGCGCTGTCTAATCCGCTGTGACTGAGTGACTGACGTTCAACACCATCAGGACCACACAACGAGAGATAAACATCCAGTGACACAAAGTGCCACCCTTCGGATTAGAATCACCAGGGTACAAGTCCCTTAAACTCTGTTCAACCGTTAGGTTATATATTAGGGCCCCGACAGCAGCCTCGGCTGGGCTTTAAAATAAAAAAATAAAAAACGTCGTCCCATTTGGTATTGGGATAATTATTAGTTATCCGCTGTGGTTTCAGCTTTGATGTATCACCTCCAGTATAGATCTGAGATCGACATCAACTCATTAAAATAAATTGTAGATGACTTTACAAAAAAGTATTTACACGTTCGTTAAAAAAAAAAAAAAAATTGGCAGTATGGAATGGGTATATGTCCGCTTTATAATTTCATTATCTGGTATAGCATAATGCTCAGTTACGACTGAACTAACTGTGTAAACTCTGTACACTAAAATCTAAAATATTTGAAGCTTAGTCGCCTAGCTACTGAGTTAAATGCATGGCGCGACACTGTGAGCAGCATATTTCATTCGGAATGTTTTTTTTAACTGTGCCCAAAGAAGTTTGCGTTCTCAACTGCAGATTCCAAAAATATGAGTGGCCGGTTCACACATAATTTTTGGTGCCTTGTGCGATTAACTGCGTGTGCAACTACAGATTTTGTAACTGCTGTTTATTCCGATATACTGCAGCTCTAGTGCCTTACCATTTGTTTTGGGTCTTTGACAGCTGCCTTATGCATTTAATGTTCTCAACTGGCATTGCCTGGACTGCAGTCTGTGTTCATTTTGTTCACAAGGGACAACAATGGGCATTATGTGTTGGTTTTAGTTGGCGCAGGAGCCGGTTGAGGTGAACTGTGGGCTGTTCTTCTTCTAGCTCAAGTCCACAGAAGCTCAACACTGTGCACACGCTCTGTAGCACCGGCGAGGATCTTGAAATACTTTGGGTAGATTTTGAACTCGAAATTTTGCGCGGGCAGCGCCGTTAGGCTACTCTTTTCGATATCCAACTGCCAATGGATTTTTTACGTGCGCAACAATGCACACGGGCGTCCGATCTAGCTACCCAGAGACAAAGGGGAAATACTAGAAATACAAGTCCACAGGAAAAAAATCCCAGCTCTTAGCGGGGATTGAACCCGGAACCTCTATCACTCGGGGCAAACACCATCCCTCGAGACCACGCAGCTCTCTAATACATATGAATGCCTAGTCTGTTTTCCTCCTACGAGATTATCTATCGTGACTTTACTTTTAGTATTTCTAAATAACCTAAACTAAATAAAGCTTTTGAAATTGTGGATACACATCCTGTGTCAGCTTGTAGAAAAATTGGAAATAGTGCAGGTATGTGTTGAACCGCCAAGATTTGTCCTCAAAAGACAACATCAAGAGGAACTCACAGACGTGGGAACATATTATGAGAAAGACCCGTGAATGAAAATGAAAGAACGGAAGTAGGTAATTGGAATAAATCACGTACAGGCTCTTGAGTCTACACAGTCGCGGGAGTTGTAAAATATAATTTAATAATCACAGAGCAAGAAAACCAGCATAAAGTTGTGGTTAAAACGGGACGGTCTATATGAGGTTAGCATGTTAGCATACAAAGTCTTCATTATAGAAATTATCGATGAAATCAGAAACAATGAACATACTAGAGTGAGTAAAACATTGTTCCAAGTCTGGCTTTTGAATTTGTGTTTAATTTTAGAAATAAAAGATATATTTTATTTCGACCTGATCTCTTTGAGTTTATATAAAGTGTGTCGATCTGTCAACAAACAGTGGTAATCTCTTATTTTAGCATGTTTTAAATGGAGCTACATCTTCAGCAGAGGTAGTGTCCTCGAGAGGCTGCTTTACGAAGCCAAACACCAAACAGTTCAAGGCCCGATGATGCAAGGTCAGACAATAGGGACGAGGCTCTTCTATAGCAGCTCGGTGTATTGGATCTGAAGTGTGTGCTTCCTGTCTTCAGTCAGCATCTCACTATAAGAGGCAGTGTTCCATTGGAAATGTGTGTGTGTGTGTGTGTGTGTGTGCGTGATGCCGTGTGTGTGTGTGTGTGTTTCTTACTGTGTTCCAGTATTGGCCCCCGAGAATCCTAGATCAATAAGCACCAGTTTCCAGACTATTGTTGTAGAGTCTATGAGACTGCGATTTGTCCGTCTCTTGGTGTTGCCATCCCACTTATAATTTGCTTTCATTGAAACTACACTAACTTCCTTTTCTTTGTTTTAACTGTCTCTCTCTCTCTACCTCTTTTTCTCTACCTCTTTTTCTCTACCTCTTTTTCTCCCCCCCCCCTCCCCCCCCCCCCCCCCCCCTCTCTCTCTCTCTCTCTCTCTCTCTCTCTCTCTCTCTCCCTCTCTTCTAACCTTAACGGCAAATCTGAAAAATACGCGTGATCGTCATTCGTCATGATTACAGGTAAGGCGTAATTGTTGTACAACACACATATTAACAAAATATTGTGTGGGCACCCTGAAATCAAATATAAGAAAATGTGCAGTAACACAGAACTGACAGATCATCAAGCTGCCACATACGGCTAACTGCAGACTATATCTGCAGTCAGACAGGTCATGAAGGTCGGGCACAAACGTAAACATTCTAAGACAAATGCTTTTCTGAGGCCAGCTTCTGTAACATAAGCAGCGCACGTATGCCATCCCACTTAATCTTGCAGCAAGGAAGATCGTCGGCATGTGGTAGATAACGGACTTGTACTCCCCCCCCCCTCTCTCTCTCTCTCTCTCTCTCTCTCTCTCTCTCTCTTTGTGTATGTGTGCGCGCGCGCGTGTGTGCCCTGCTCTCAAGTAATTGGTGAACACGCACTCGCTCTTACCTGCTTAGCGTGAGTAAGAACACTGAAAAGATTCATATATCTACGTGTGTGTATATATATATATATATATATATATATATATATATATATATATATATATGTGTGTTTGTATGTGTTCCTTTGTCTGTTGTATTTATGTGAGTGTGTTAACGTGAATGTATGTGGGGGTATGTGTATGAGACATCTAATTTTGCGTCATCTTTCAGATATTCAACATTCACTAGATACGATGATAGGCTTTGAATGTGAACAACAGTTTATATCTGCTTTGTGTTACGTTACTAGCTAGTTACTTATGTTTGTATTTGGGTGTGTACATATGTAAGTATACGTACTTATGTGCTTGTATGGTTAGACGTGTGTGTGTGTGTGTACCTGTGGATGAATGTGTACATATGCAAGTACATGTGTATGTGTGTATATGTGTATGTTCGTCTCTAAAACACATCACTCTTCCTCTCTACTTTATCTCTCTTCTATCTCTCTTAATCTCTATTCCTGTCAGTCTGTCTCTCTCTCTCTCTCTCTCTATCTCTATCTCTCTCTCTGTGTGTGTGTGTGAGAGAGAGAAAGAGAGAGAGAGAAGAAAATTTAATCCGAACTGCTGTGCCAGTGCGTGCCCGTTTTCAGCTTTCATGTTTATGTTTATGTGAGTAAATGCTCATTTATGTTCGTGTGCTTTCTTTCATAAATTCAGGCCTATGTGCGTCTCTTCCTCTTTCTCTCTCTCTCTCTCTCTCTCTCTCTCTATATATATATATATATATATATATATATATATATATATATATATATATATATAAGTGTGTGTGTGCACGTGTGTGTGTATACTCGTGCGTGTGTGAATATGGACATACTAAACTATGAGAGGCACATTTGTGGTTACGTCCCTGCACACAGATATCTACCACACAACATCGCCTCCCCCCCCCCCCCCCAACATGTTCCCCCCTGGGGTCCACTTACCAGTTTCATCAAAAGGAATGCGCTCCTTGCAGAAGCTGTTCCTATCCGTCTTACATCTGTACACAGCTCCGCCTCGCTCCACGCCCGGCTGACTGGTCTCGGCACGAGGTGCCCCGATCAACAACCTGTGTGAAATGTATTAGCCTCATTTGAACATTTTTGTGAACAATAATTTTCCAGCAGTTGCTGCTTGTTTAAATTATTTGCTGTGTAAATATTCCAGAACATCAAGAGTAGTTAAACAAATGTAAACATTTTAAAGAATTGTAGCATTCTAGTTCTAACCGGCCAGGACTGCGTGCCACACCGGGGTACTACAGCCGTTACGGCTGGCTTTGTGATTTCATTAATGCAGTGGGGAACAGAGTGTTAAAGTGGTTTAAATAATCTGCGTTGTTATACGCATATGAGATACAGACAATACTCAGACAAGCTGAAACAACATTTACGGACATTAGAGATGTTATGCCCACCTTATGTTACCAGTGCCAGACGTAGTAACTCACAGCAAAACATAAAAGAACATTAGTAACCACGGAAATGAGGTGTCTGAGAAAGGCTGTAGGAGTCACCAAAAGAGAAAAAAATCAGCTATGAGTTCATACGAGATACAGTCAGTACAGAAGCAACTCTAAATTACATACAAAGCAAATCAAACGGTTTGCCCACTTGGAGAGAATACCTTCTGATGCTATACTATACAAGACATATACCAAAAGAGGAGAGGGACTTAGAGCAAGAGATAGACCAAGAACAAAATGGACAGATAACATCAGAACCATGATGTGTCTATGGTCGTAAGCAGCCAGAAGAGATAGAAGCAGGACCTTATGTTTCCCTCGACACCCGTAGTGGTAAACAGAGGAAGTAAAGAAGAAAAAGAAGAAGAAGAAGAGATGTAGATTTTTTTTTAAAGAATGCCTAGACGATTATGGAATGACAGAAGAACAAACGAGGCAGTCCTTCTGGTGACTGATGAAAACCGTAAACTGATGACAACAATCAAACAGACAGGCAATGCTACATTTTAGGAGAAGGAATTGACCTGGCAACTTGGTGTGGTACACCTGACAAAATCTGTGGGAAAGGAGAAGAGAAAAGGCAAAGAGGTAAATACATGGACTTCTTGGCCATATGGATGGGATGAAACAAGAATCTTGACCCGATCCGTGGTTCCGGTGATCGTATGAGATAGCGAAACATGACAGTCTACGTATATCGGCACGGTACATGATGATGATGAATTCTGATGATGATGATGATGTGATGCCGTCGAAGATGATGATAAAATTGGGTATCTACGGATTGCACTGTTAAGTGAGCATCCAGGATTCGATTTTCTGGATTGCCAATCGGTCGTCAGTCAAGGACTGTAGATGTGCTGTGATATGGTGGGACAGAGGCCACATACAGTCAGCCTTGAGTGGGAACTTGATGCAGGCCTGGGAAAGTAAAGTGCCGATTGGTCTATAGGAATAAACTCCACAGGGGAGCAAGTACAGCAGGAATAAGTACAGCAGGAATCTACCAATCGTCAGTAGAAGTAATCTCTTATCGACAAACGTTTCGGCCCACGAGCTCCTAGACGTTTTCAGAGAGTGGGCCCACCTGAGTTCATGAGGCTCAGGGTTGGTTTCCCTTCTGCACGAAATTACCGGATGTTGCTCGGATAGGGACAAGACGAATTGGTGATTTATAAAGTATACGTCTAGCCCTATATGCCCACTACGACTGAAGGCTGGGAAATTGTATTTTACTAATTTTAGAAGCCACAGTTATCTTGTTCTGACCAGCACGGTTCTATGTCATTATTTTAGTGCGAACAGATAGGACAGTA
Organism: Candidula unifasciata; assembly: GCA_905116865.2. Lineage (NCBI taxonomy): Eukaryota > Metazoa > Mollusca > Gastropoda > Stylommatophora > Geomitridae > Candidula > Candidula unifasciata. The sequence goes on along the minus strand of CAJHNH020000417.1, from coordinate 528,551 downwards.
CCAAAGAAAATTGTAAGTCAGAAATGCATAGATCTTAGTTTTAAAGCCGCCACAAATAACTAGATCTGGCAGTATGACATGAAGTAAACAAGTCAGTCTTTATTTTCACTATTTCCAGGACTCCTCATAACTATGGTACGAAAAGTTGTTGTATGAAACAAGAGCAGGTAAAGTCTTCTGGTCTTGCCGCTCATCATCGTCACTAAGTGCCTTGTCAACTGGCATGGGCGATCATGCTTCTCCACAATCTGCGATCTGCAGCTGTATGTATCAGTTCGTGTGTTGACACCCCTCGAGGCCATGACAAAAGACTGTCCAGAATCTTTTCACACTGTCTTTCCAATGGGCACAACATGTTCCATCTTCTCTCTTCTCATAACGTGATCATAAAATCATGAGTGTCTCTTTCTGATGCTTGTGATAAGTTATCTTCGAGCATTCGCCTCTTTCAAAACATCTGGGTTGCTCTTCTTAGCTGTCCAAGGAATGTTAAGGATTCTTGTGTAAAACCACATCTCCGCGGCCAATAATGGAATCTAATCGAGAACAAGTGTTGGTAAGCGGACGATCTAACCAATAGGCTACCATATATATATATATATATATATATATATATATATATATATATATATATATATATATATATATATATATATATATATAAATGTGTGTGTGTGTGTGCGCGCGGGCGTGTGTGTGTTCACTTGTGTGTGTATGTATGTATATATATATATATATATATATATATATATATATATATATGTGTTTGTGTGTGTGTGTGTGTGTATATGTGTGTATGAGTAATTATATATATATATATATATATATATATATATATATATATATATATATATATATAAATATATACACACACACACACACACACATAAACACACACCCTGTTCCACATGTCTTCTACAAATATATCCAAATTCAGTTACCTGCTACTAAAAAACTGGCACATTTGCAAACAGTTCAAGGATAGCTGGCAGTTTAGTCTGAGAAATACCCGAGTCAGCATACAAGCTTATGCTCCAGGCAGTCATTATGTACTCACACACATGTTGACAATGATATACTTCTTTGTAATTTACTGAACCGGAGACTGTTGCCAGCTTCGGCTAGCTATAGTTCGTTCAACAAAAGATAAACACACTTGCAAGCCATTTTCTCCAGAACTGCCTGTTAGGGTATTCTGTTAGATCGCAATGATTTTTTTTTTCATGCCGCCTTAGAATATCAATGACTCAAAAATAATGGTTTTCTTTAATCCACAAATGCTCAGGATGCTGAATATCAGCCAATTCCTTTGATCTTTTCGAACCACTGTAAAAAAGTAGAGTGAACATTTAGATTTTATTTTACAGTAAACATCTGAATTTCCTGTTTTCATTTATGTTCAGTTGAGCTGAGTTGAGCTGAGTCAAGAAAGACATTACATCACTCGAGGCATTCCCTTATGCGCTCCGTCACCATTTTGAGCAGCTAACGCAGAGTTCCATTACTAATGGAATCCGATACTAATGGTACCGGACGCAGTCCGATTTTGTGTCAATCTAGTTATTCTTCTGAGTGTTGTGTGCCATCCAGGCCCTCTTGTCACACCCAGGTGTATCATTCTCCCCAGACCACGATAATCTGTTTTCTCTTCTGACTTCGTTACTTATTCCTAAACGGGTTCGACCACGTGTGCCTTGTCATGTATCAATTCGTTGCAGATCCAGCCTATCTGTCTGCCTTGTTCTATTGTAAACATGCCCCTAATATGAACAGTGAGTATTCTCCTTCGGTCACCATTAGACCCCAGGGTGTATCTTAACTGTAGGGCAAATTGTATTATGGTTGACACATTTGGATCTGGAGATGTATTTGTTGTAACTGTAGATGCACCTAACTGGTAGATGATAATCAACCACTCATCGAAACATGGTTTTAATCATTCCGAAACTTACTATCCCAAAAGGTTGATTAATTGTTACTGGCTGAACAAATTGTAATCTATGATACAAATTTATATCCTAAAGAAGAAAAAAAAAATACACATTATATTCTTCTTAAGTGGAAAAAAAATTTTTTTTACGTCATAGATATTCTAAGGCTGCACGCAAAAAAAAAAAAAAATAACAAATCATTGCGATAAAACAGGCAGTTTTCGAGAAAATAGCGTCGTGTGTGTTTATCTAATGTTAAACGAACTATAACAGTAGATTGAACGGAACGTATCGGAGCTGGAGGATTTAGTGCTCCATGGCTAGTGCTGTCGCCATGGACTGTACAGGTTATAACTATTTACAACGAAAGTGATCCATGAATGAAGGAATATGGTTTGTTTAGAATTTGAAGCCTTTATTCTAAAAGCCACACACTGGTAACTACATGGCGATTCTCTCTCTCTCTCTCTCTCTCTCTCTCTCTCTCTCTCTCTCTCTCTCTCTCTCTCTCTCTGTGTGTGTGTGTGTGTGTGTGTGTGTTTGTTTGTTTGTTTGTGTGTATTCTCTATGTGTCGCAAAGTGCCACACCGATAACTAGAAGCATGTCTGGAATACCACCCCCCACCCCCCTTTTTTTTCCCCAATCAATGGTAACTGGTAACTTCACGACCAACTCATGCTGGCTACTTTTACTACTGAGAAGATGTGATTGGTTAACAGCTTAGGTTGCCTGGTCGGCTTCAGATCTACTGCCTAGATTCACTGATCAAGACGCGTCAATCGTTTACTGATCGGGTTGTCCCCTCCAAGCTGCTATCTAACGGTTTTCCTTACCGTCCTGAGATTGCACAATCTTGGTTTGGATGAGGGATCAATAAGATAGATTAAGGTGCCCGTCCCGGCTACGCCAGCCGGGTGTAACCTGCAGTCCTATGCGGGTCAGGAAGTATGCCTTAATATATGTGTATTATAGTAGCAGTAGGGTCATCTGTGAAACACGAACCGTACCCCACAGTTTTTGACTGACACATTCGCCTCCCGTGAAAATCCTGATAACACCCAGACCATTCATTGTATTGCCAGCAACAAAACTGGGAATGTCAAGCATTCTTACCCGCGGGGTACGGCAGATTAATATTGTGTTTCTTTGAGATTGACCAGGGTATCTGAGGTTTGTCGTGTTGCATTAACACTCAAAATATGACTCTTTGAATCGCAGAGAGCCAGGATATCCTGCTGTGCGACAGGAAGAAGCAAGTCAGTCGGTCCAATACCTCTCTAGTTATGGCGATGGTCTTAGTCGGTCAGTCAGAGTTCCAGGAATGTTTCCTACAGTGGGTTAAGTTAGTGATTGTGGAGAGCGTTTTTATAGTGACAATCGTTCTTTTGTTTCTGATGTTTCTATAATAAACAAACTCTGAGACCTTTTATAGGTAGTTTTCATAGCCCTTCCCGTTGAGAGCTTTCTGAGACGTCACGCACAGTTGTAGATAGATCAAATAATGACACAGAGCTTGAAATTCGATTTTTTCAGAATTTACTAATAAAAGATGTCTTGTAAACTTTAGCTGACATCATATTTAAAGAACGGCGTGGGAAATTCATCATCATCATAAAACCCAGTAAATAAATCTACAAAAACATTAATGCAAGCACCAATTGTTCACAAACACCCCAGATTATCACTATTACTGACTAATTTACATTTGAATACGACAAACGCCACACTCCACTCTGTCACCCGTAAATGCTCTAGACTCCAGCGATCATTTATTGATTTTTAAGGATCTGCGCTTATCCAGAGTGCGCCACGCGGCTCCAGCTGTGTACGTCTAAGCCATGATATTGTCTTTATGGTCTGCCCAACATTTGATCCTAGCCTTAACTCGCCTGCATACAATTAAACCATCCTTAGCGACTAGTCAGTTTGAACTCATTAGAAATTAGGCTGCTTCTAAGGTCTTATAAATGTAAATTATTGTGTAAAATTCCGCTAAATTCTTGCTAATTTTAACTCTTGTATTTGCTGTTCGACTACTGATGTCTTTAGTTTATGTGAACCAGGTATAGCACACTATTTTTGATGAAACAGGGCAGCCAACAACAGACAGTTATTGACACAGACATGTACACAGACAGACAGGTTATATGACTGAATGACTGACTGGATGAGGGATTTTGATTTAAAATCAGACTACTCATAATTAATGTTGTGATGGAGAGTCAGATATGATATTTTGATATTTGCGCTCATGGAGAAGGGAGTGTGTCCCTGGCTGGTGTATTGGATAGCAACTGTCCTGCATTCATGTAAAGTCGCCCTCCATACATGGACCTCAGAAGCATACAGTATCCCCCCGGAACTACCCCAGGGTTCTGCAATTTCACCAGTGCTATTTAATGTGTATACAAGCAAGATTGCAGAACTTGAAGCACCAGGGGTTGGAAGGTTATTGACATTTGTAAACGATGTTCTTGCATATAGGCAAAGTGACTGACCGGTATGCAGAAATGGGTGCTGTTATAAATTCAGAAAAGGTGGTTGTTTTATGGTGCCCGATGGACAATAGAATTGTAAGAGCTGATGTTCCTATCTCACAATTAATAATAGAAACATCAAAAGGAAGCAAACTGAGGCATCTGGGAATCACTTTTGATAGAAGCCTTACCTTCGGGGATCATATGGATGTACTTGCGGCGAAATGCCAAAAAGAATTCAATGCACTCAAGATTATGGCAGCAATAGATATGGAACACGAACTTTGTTCACAATGTTCCAGCATTCGATCCTGTCCGTCATAGATTATGGACTTAGAATGCTTACCATGTCAAAGTGTCAGTTGATAAAACCTGAACGCATACAGGATGAAGCCATGAGGTTAACTCTGTGATGTACAAGAGATACCCCAGTAGTATGTATGCGATATATACTTGCCCTGCCTACTTTTACAGATAGGCTCACACAAATGTCGTAACCTTAACCGACTCACAGAACATACTGAGGAAGGTGGAGACTGGTATGCTCCGTGAAAGCAAGCATCGCTTCAGAGGTCCCAGGTAGTTAGCGTCCTTTGGATATTTCTCCTAGGTTATTCGGTGCACTGGAACCCACAGGGGCAGAGGAATAAAGGGAGGCCAAAAAACACATGAAGAAGGGGCCTGGAGAATTTAGTTAGAAAGATGGGGAGGACATGGGCAGTGCTGCATGTGATAGCAAAAGATAGAATGACTTGGTGTGAGTTGATTGAGGGCACATGCTCCATTGGGGACTAGAAGAACAAAAGAAGAAGATGCCGGTGTATTAAGAAAAAAACAGGCAGTTAGACTTGCTGGTTCTGCACAGCTTAGCGGTGAACTGATGCATGACAAGCCAGATGTTGTAAGGACCCTTTGGGGCCGCGTGAACAGTGCGGAAGCACATATGGATCATCAAGGTCTGAAGAGAATGGCGCTGCAAGAAGTGGCCGTGGGATATGGTCGCCGATCAGCACTCAATGAAAAGAGGAGATGGTTATACAATCAGACTGCTACTAGTACCACTGTAATTGAAACTGCACTTGCTGCTGAAAATGGGGACAGAGCGCTTATGTGAATGTTCAGAGTCCAGTGTCCCAGACAGTTTTTAACCAGGACGAGAAACACAAGTTTTGGGGATCCATTGCAGCCAATATTCACTGTAGGCATTCTCTGGCTAGACCTAACTCCTGGAAATCCTATGTACGAGTATTCATAGTGTATGTGTGTCTGCGTGCGTATGTATGTCTGTGTTAACCATATTATGTATTTTTAATTTGGTGTTTTATATTTTATTCATAATTATTATTCATATAATGTATATTGTTTTAAATAAACTTGTCATTCATCATCATCATCATCAACAATTTCTACTTCTGCCGTTAAGCGTCGTGGGGAAGAACAGTTTGCGATCCTTCTGGCTGTTTCTTACTAGATGGCCAAACCATTTAATCTTCTGTTTCTCAATGAATTTGCTGCATGGTGTTGTTCCTATAGTCTGTCTGATAATGTCATTTCTAACTTTGTCTCGCATGGTTAAGCTGGCAGCTTTTCTCAGGCATCTCATTTCACAGATGTTGATTTTACATAGGTTAACCTTTGATAATGCCCAAGTCTGGCACTGGTAGGGAAGCACAGTGTTGGTGTGAATATGTTGTTTATAATCTGTTTCTTGGCAGTCATACTGCTTGGATGTCTTAATAACAGTGTCAGTTGGTGCTTAGGTGCACTGGCTTGTTAACATCTTGTTTCTATTTCCCGATCTATTCTTCCGTCCTTCGAGAATATACTTCCTAGATATTTAAATTCTTTAGCTTGCTTCAGACAAGTATCATTCAACCCGATTATGTAGCGGACTAGGACCTGCTTTACTTCAGTTTTAGTAGTGTCTGTTTTTTCATGTTATATCTTCTGCATGTTGAACTTAGCCTGTTCTAATGTTCTTCTCCCCCTCGTTGTAGAACAGGCCCTGATTGTCTCTGCACATAGTAGCTCGTTTACTCTGTGTGGATCTAATTCTTTCTCTGGAAAGTAATGTTCCGCACTTTTTGGATTTTTCTGTGTCGACTGCTTTAAAGTTGGCTTCTTTTGATATTCTGTCTATGCATATAGTAAATAAGAGAGGAGATAGCACACATCCCTGCCTCACCCCTGTATAAACAGACGTGCCTTCTTGTATTCACACTGCGATGTTGGAAGTGTGGTACACGGCCATGATGTTGTCTAGAGACTGTCTTTGTATCCCGTAATCCTCAGGAATATCCCATAGTTTGTTTCTGTTTACGCTATCAAACGCTTTTTCTTGATCAGCAAACACAATTATTCAATGGTTTTCACGAAAACTTGTATTAGTGTAAATAATGTATTTGTACTACCTTTTCCATTCCTGACAACAAATAAATTGTGATGTACTTAAGTGCTGTTCTGCTATAGGTCGGACTCTCTATTCTAATAATTTTGCATAAATATATATATATTTTTTTTTCTGTGTGGCTTAAGAGTAATATGCCTACAATGCACAGTCTCTTGTATCACTTTATTTCCAAACTGGCACTAACAATGCCTGCTACCAGTCAAATGGAACTTTCCTTTCTTCACATGCTGTATTTAAAACTCTTAGCCATTTGATGAAAGTTTGACCACATGCTTAAATAGCTTCTGTAGTTATTCTATCTAAACCAGGTGCTTTGGCTTTAGGCTCTTTTGTAAAACAGCTTTTACTTCTGATGTTAAAGAATATAGTATACGTTAGAGACCACATAAGGGTGAACTTGACAATACTGTACACAAAAAGCATTTGTTGTGCAGAAGAAAAGTTGTTGGGAGGACCAAATATCAGATGGGCCTGCACACCCAATTTGTGTTCCAATGACCATAAAGTTCGGTCCACATACATAGAAAACCATTGTGTATCTTATTTCTGAAGAAACTTACGTCATAAAACGCATTTTAGTGCTTATATACTTTTTGTTCGGTTTCATATATATATATATATTTTTTTTTTGGTATGTGTGTGTGGATAGGTCATGACGTGAAAAGTAAAAACAAGAACATAAACACTCGAATTGACAAGAAACAGGCGGGTAGAAGGACGAGAAACAGAAGGGTCAAAGAAAGAGAAATACAAGGGTTAAAGGAAGAGAAATAGAAGGGTCTAAGGCAGAGAAATATGAGGGTCAAAAGAGGAGAAACATGGGAGTCGAAGGGCAAAAAAATAAATGAGTCGAAGGACGAGAAACAGGAGGGTCGAAGGACGAGAAACAGTTTGGTCGAAGGACAAGAAACAGGAGGGTCGAAAGACGAGAAACGGAAGGGTCGAAGGACGAGAAACGGGAGGGTCGAAGGACGAGAAACAGGAAGGTCGAAGGACGAGAAACAGGAGGGTCGAAGAACGAGAAACGGGAGGGTCGAATGACAAGAAACAGGAGGGTCGAAGGACGAGAAACAGGAGGGTCGAAGGATGAGAAAAGGAGGGTCGAAGGACGAGAAACAGGAGGGTCGAAGGACGAGAAACACGAGGGTCGAAGGACGAGAAACAGGAGGGTCGAAGGATGAGAAACGAGAAACAGAGATAGAATGTAGTTGCTCTGATCCACACTTATTGCATGTGCGCCCTGCAGGCAGTTGAGAGTCATATTTAATGTATGTCAGTGTCATCATACCTTTTAAAAGCTATTATGTGATGGTCATCTCATTAAAGCTTTATCTTGTACGCTACTGGTTATAAGTTCCCGCTTCGATTGCTTTGTGTCTGTCTTCAGTACAAGCAGCTGTTAGGGTGCGTGGTGGTCCGGGCTAGCCGCCCAGCAACAGCAGGATTGTTGTCGCTACTAGTACGGTTTGGGGTTGAAACAGCTTTATAAAATACAGTGGGTATCAGGCAATGATCAGAAATTTCAAGGAAAGAGGAATGGAGCCGACCACCAACCCCACAGTGTGTGAAAAGAACATATATTAAATCCTAGCACTAAGTGTCGTGAGACCTCCTTCGCCTTGACATTCCACATCTGACCTAGATATCTTCGTGTATTCCTATATTTGTCAACAAGAACTATTGAAGAACATGTTCGGCTCAGGGTTCAGCTTGAAGGTTTATGGAAGTTGCAATGACCAAATGTAGAAATATATGTATAAATGATTTATAGTACCTTATTCAATATATCCCCTCCTCCTAATCATCCTTTTCCTCTCTATCCCCTCTCTCGCCGACCCTCTCTCTGTCTACAATGCAGACACACACATACAAACACACACATAGACATGAAAGCTTTTTTGAGTGATAATACTAGTCACTTCCCGAAGAAGAAGAAGAAGAAGAAGAAGAAGAAGAAGAAGAAGAAGAAGAAGAAGAAGAAGAAGAAGAAGAAGAAGAAGAAGAAGAAGAAGAAGAAGAAGAAGAAGAAGAAGAAGAAGAAGAAGAAGAAGAAGAAGAAGAAGAAGAAGAAGAAGAAGAAGAAAGAAGAAGAAGAAGAAGAAGAAGAAGAAGAAGAAGAAGAAGAAGAAGAAGAAGAAGAAGAAGAAGAAGAAGAAGAAGAAGAAGAAGAAGAAGAAGAAAGAAAAAAGAAGAAGAAAAAAAGAAGAAGAAGAAGAAGAAGAAGAAGAAGAAGAAGAAGAAGAAGAAGAAGAAGAAGAAGAAGAAGAAGAAGAAGAAGAAGAAGAAGAAGAAGAAGAGAAGAAGAAGAAGAAGAAGAAGAAGAAGAAGAAGAAGAAGAAGAAGATAAAGAAGAAGAAGAAGAAGAAGAAGAAGAAGAAGAAGAAGAAGAAGAAGAAGAAGAAGAAGAAGAAGATAAAGAAGAAAAAGAAGAAGAAGAAGAAGAAGAAGAAGAGGAAGAAGAAAAAGAATAATAATAATAATAATAATAATAAGAAGAAGAAGAAGAAGAAGAAGAAGAAGAAGAAGAAGAAGAAGAAGAAGAAGAAGAAGAAGAAGAAGAAGAAGAAGAAGAAGAAGAAGAAAAATAACAATAATTCGCATCAAAGTAGATTAGTAAACAAGTATTTTATCAAATGCATATCGCCAAGTCTAAAATTAATGCAATAAAACCGCTGGGAAATAAAGTAGAACAATCCACCCATAGAATGTTGACTAGTCTACTGCAGGTGAGGGTATCCGGGCTATCTGGGTCCTCGGGCCATAATCTGAGTTTCTGTGCCACAGTCTGGCTGACACAAGGAATACAGCAATTGTTCCCTAACAAGACTGACTTAAACGACTACTTATTAGAGATTTAATCAAATCGTACGCGTTGAACCAAAATGTGCAGCCTAGATGTAAAGCACAACACAGCATGGCAACACGTTTTTAAGAGAGAACTCAGAAAAAGACGTGTGTGTGTGTGTGTATGTGTGTGTGTGTGTACACGCGCACAAACACACGCCCATAGAAGCACACACACATGTATAAGCCTGTTTGGCGATATATCCAATTCACATAAATCATCACGGTGGTGCTTTACTTTGACTTGCACCGCCTGTCGTCTGCACATCTAATGCATATTATCGTGTAGAAATATCGCGAATCACCGCCACCCTCCCCCAACTCCTGATTTCTAAGTTTGGTGGAGCCACAAACCATGTCGGAAGTAGACGTACAAGGATGCTGTCTGAGCTAACAAAGCCACTCTCAGCCCACTTCAGTAGTGGGGAGATGGGGATGGCAGGAGTGGATTCATTATTCAACAAATAAGTACCTGTGCCCTATCGTTGCTAGATTATATAGCCCTATAAAGGCAGGACAACTCAGAAAGTTTCAATAACAGCCATATGAGTATGTTTTGGCGTGTTACATGTGTGTGTATGTCACTTTGACCCGCCGAGGAATCAGCTTACAATTGTGTTGAATGCCGGTGGCGAAAAGAGCACAGGTCGAGCGTATAAGTGCACCTGCTTGGTAACCTAGACAACGCCGCCATTAGGAGGTGGCTGTTCGAACCCTTCGTGCAATCATTTTTTTAGTTGTCCTTTCTCTACAAGAAGTAAGAAGTTTACGATAACTAACTGAATACTACGAGTAGGCAACAATGGTAAAACCACAAGTACAACAACTTAAACGGGGTGATGCCGACAAGAGCACTAAGAAGGAAGTAAAAGAGAACTAGCACACGCTGCTTGATCTACTGAGAAGCGGATCTGAGCACTTATGGATTGAATGGTTCGATGCTCAGTGAGGATGATCTGATCAATGACAACTGTATTTACGCATGAAATAATTGTCTAAGATTATGATCGAGAGATCAAAACCGAAACAGTATAGTACCTGTAAGCAATGAAAGATGGGCCGCGTAATAACCAGTAACAGTTGACAATTTATGTTGTGAGTAGTGCGCTATGTGCAAGATAATTTAAAGCCAGTTAGGGCTGGGCAGGGCGCCTCACGCCACATAGTGACCTACTAAATCAGCAACCGACAACAATAGAGCAGCGACTTTCCAACACCTACCAAGAGAATGCTTTGGATTCGAATACATGTTCTGAAGCCATAGAAAACACACAATTACACCATGAGGGCAACTGGATATGCGGTTGAAACTTCCGTTTGAAGTTTAAAATTTAAACAACGGAACAACATCATGGTACACGGGTGTAACCCATAAGTGCTCCGTTTTTCTTCTAACTCAAGCCTGTGTCCAAAGAGGCTTAGCACAGTGCATAGGCTCTGTGGTACCGGCGAGGATCCTGAAATACTTTAGGTAGATTTTTAACTCTAAATTGTTTCCGGGCAGCGCCGTTAGGATACTCTTCGATTTCCAACTGCCTAAGGATGCAATGCACATGGGAGTCTGGACTCACCAGAGAGCAGGGAAAATACTAGAAGTCCAAGGCCAGGCTGTTGTCAGGGGCCTAAATTCTACCCCACTAGGACATCACACAGAGCGATAAAGACCCGGTGACACAAAGTACCACCATGCGGATGAGGATCACACGTAGAGAGGTCCAAGAAACCGCGTTCAACCGTCAGGCTATATTGCAGCCCCTGGCAATAGCCAGGGTGGGCTTCAAAATAACGACAAATTGCGTCGCACGGGGAGACGACATTGGTTAGTAATCGGGGGCCCTAATACAAGCTAACGGTTGAACGGTGTTTCTGGGACTTGTGCCCCGGTAATCTTCATCCGAATGGTGGCACACTGTATCACCTGGTGTTTATCGCTCCTTGTGCGGTCCTGATGGGGTTGAACGTCAATCACTCACTCATTCACTGACTCCGTCCCTGACTCACTCACTCACATACTTCAGTTTTTAAACTATACTTATTACCCCTGGGTAGTTTTGAAAAGACGCTCGTCTGTCGGCATCGAGTCGGATTCTTAAATAAATGACACTGGCTCCCAGGTCGACCTAGCCTAAAATTTTTAAGAAGTTAAGTTATGGGAAGCAAAGGCGGCCCGTGGGATGTTGACCACATCGCCCCCTGAGTACCGACTGGTCTATCATAGTTAATGTCTAGCAGTACATGCTCGGTGCGCAATCGGCATGAAAATGGTTATGTATTAGCCTTATATGTTACAAGGTCTGTCAATGCTTTTCACATTAAGTCCCTTGTGCATAGGTTACAAACATTTTTCCAGTCGTAACTCCAATGTAGGGACAAAGTAACATAGCACCAGATACATTAACAGTGAGACTTTTTAAATCAGGGTGACACAAAAATATCGAAAATAATTTTTTTCTTCCAAATGTTTTTTTTTTTTTTTTGGTTAAAAATTTATTTACATATTCCAAACTTACAAGGTATAGTTAATGACACACAAACGAATTCTATTTACAGAGCATACCTGTATGCAGAACATTCATTTCCCCCTTTCATTTTCTTTCTGTCTAATCTCTCTCTCTCTCTCTCTCTCTCTCTCTCTCTCTCTCTCTCTCTCTCTCTCTCTCTCTCTCTCTCTCTCTCTCTCTCTCTCTCTCTTTATCATCGGTTCACATAATCAGTCTTGTTCTGCTATTACTCTGCCACATTTTTAAAAGTAACCTTTCTTCCCCATACCCTACTTTTATGCAGTCACAGCAAACAAGAAACACCCACGGTGGTAACCGGCCTGGTGTCACGTAGCGGGTCAGACCGACAAACTTGCTTTCAAATCCATGTCTGTCCACGATTTTATTACTAATGTTTAGAGCACATTCAATTTTAGACAGCCAAAAACTTCAGCCGACTTCCCACCTTGACCCAACCCCGCCAAACTTGTATGTTGATTCAAAATTAATTTTCATATTTTAAAGTTGCATGATAAAGTATAAAATATCACTTTTCTCTAATGTTTTTTAAAAGGTGTGCACACAGATCACCACTGCCCAGTGACCCCACAAGAAAACCATTCACGATCCTATTTAGGGGGCCAATTATTTATTGGTAAGTAAGTAAGTAAATCTAACCCACCAGGACATCACACAGAGCGATAAACACCCAGTGACACAAAGTGTCGCCATTTGGATGAGAATCCCATAGCACCGATTAACTGTTAGGGTATATTTAGGGCCCCTGGCGACAGTCGGGCTGGGACACAAATAGTGTCGAGTGGGATTATCCAGTAATAATATGTCTGATTGCTTTTAAATAAGTTTTTTTTTTTTTTCTTTAATGAAGACTTTGGTCAAGACCTTTGCTTAATGTTTTGTTTATTGAGGGTGTCTCCGTGACGAAGTAGTCAAGCGGCCTCATTTGCGTTCTGAAGGACTGCAGTTTTTACAGAGATTCCTCGGGATCGTCGTCGAAACTGCGGAGCTCATGCTTTATGTGACGCTTTCGGCAGGCGGCTGACGATTCTGCGTCGACAGATTCAGCTATAGGGGGTAATCTTGTGCAGTCTATTCGATCATCTCGACTTTAACTTAACTTGATCTTTACCTTTGTTGATGAAGAGTTCAAGTAAAACTTGTTTGTAGTTTTATTTGTAGACACATACTTTGATCGAGAAGTTTCCTTGTTGTCAGTTTATGTTTTCCGTTCGCTGAACGTCCTAACTGTATTCTATATCTACTAAAACATTCATTCCATTCTCTATATCAAGCAGATAACAGTCAAACATTTTCCCTGCTAGTTATCGAGTTGCAATGGTTTAAACATTACACAGGAAGTAACATTCTTTGTTAGCATTTCCGTGCTTACACCACGTCTGGAGCAGTGTTGCCACTTTTCTTTGACAAAAAATATCCAAAACGGTGTCAAAAAATATCTAAAAAGATCTAAATCTTCGTGGAAAAGATCTAGAAAAAACATCCAAATTGAAAAAGTCAAAAATTACATAGCTTTTGTTATGACTTACCCTACATAATCATGTCCTCACCTTCACTGATGTCTGCCTCACAAGATCCACAGGATAAACTTAGCTTGGATAATGAAGTAGAAGCTTCAGATCCAAAATGACCATGGTATGCTTTAGCTGTTCAAATTTCTTTATAAGTGGAACAGTAGGCTTATTTCTCTAGAATTTTAATGGCACGATGGCATTTAAGAGGTCAAATTTCATCCTGTTTTTTAGGTTAGATTTGATTTAATTCCTAGCACCGAAAACTCTTTCTACGTCAACATTTGAGTGGGGTAGTATCATGGCAGGCATGGCACTTTAAAGAGCTTAAAGAATGGACTGTTTGATGAGGCATCTTTAAATTGTCTCACTTCACTCCAAAACGCTTTAGTTTCTGTTTTGTTTGTCCATTCAGCTAACTTTATTTTGGTTAACTGATATTCTGCTTCCGCGACACTATTATCAGTAGCCCCTACAAATTTCATAACTTTACAATATTTAGGTATGTCCTTTATTGGCTAAAGTATGTTGCTCACAGAAAAAAGTGAAATATTTTTCAAAACATCTAGATTTTCAGGAAGTCTCTGCTTTAATTGCTTCAATAATGAGATAAGGAAATCTTGACAGCGTTTTCTTAAGTTGTTCTCTTCATTCTCTGTTAACAGTCCTTTTGTTTTTAAATCATCAATTTTTGATTCGATTTAATATCCAAGGTGTGGCTTAGGAGCCAAATAGCTCTCTATAGTGCAAGTGAGCAAATCAGCTTTAGAAGTTCGCAACACCAATCTTTTACCGAGTGAAATAGCAAGGTGAGATCATCAAGTAATTTAACTTTATCAACAAGTTTAGATTCGTACAGTTTATTAACTTTCTGCACTTCCATTAGTATAGGTTATAAAAAGAGAATGAATGACAAATTTTTTTCGTCACTGTACATTCCATATAGTATTTCAGCTGTGTAGCACTTTTCACTTTGTCTTGTTATTTCAAAGTGTGTCTTCAACTTCAGCCATTGCTTCATAATTATTTCAACAGCTGGTTAAATTGAAAACCATCTAGTTTTGCAATCTGACAGAATTTTCGGTGGTGTGACCAACCATCACTGAGGCACTATTGGTACCAATTACAGCCAAATTCTTCAAGCCTAACTGTTTGCTGATTAAAAGGTCCTTCAGTTCCTGTGCAGTGACAAATTAAAAACATTGCGACTAATTCTTTAACTGTTGATGATTCATTTATCAGTATAGTTCTAAAAACAGATGTCAGCGGTGTAATATCTTTAAATGAAACTGCAGTTTTATGCTTTTTTAGTCTCTGCATGACTCTTTGAGTTTTGTATTTTCGCTTTAATTTCACTCTTGCAGTACTTACAACAAGCTTTGGTCATTTCCCCAGTTTTTAATTTTGTCATCATGCAACCACTCTTTCTAAATTTTTTGCTCAGAGTTTACTTTTGGCATGTTGAAAGTTTTTTTCAAAGTGAAAGCCACATAAGAATGTTAGCAATTTTTTTTTTTTAATCACATGAAAAAGAAACGCAAAGTCAGCACAGTGAGGATACGGTTGAAACAAAGTTAGTATAATTTAGGCGCGTTTTTATTAATCAGTACCGGGGCTGCCAGATATTTGTGCGTTGACCCCAGTGAGAGTTCAAAGTTCAAGTAATGGCAGTTGTCACAATGTACGTGCCAGACCAAAACAAAAATATTGTAGTAAATATTCTACACAGTAATTATTAATGAAGGGGAAAAAAATCTATAAAATATCTAACTCCATCTGAAAAGAATCTAGAAAAATATTTAGGATCTAAATGTCAAAAACAGTATCTAAATGCAATGAAAAAGATCTAAATTTGGATATAAAAGATCCAAAGTGGCAACACTGGTCTGGAGGGCACAAAGAACAGAGTAAATGCAACTATTGTTTGCACACGCCCGTGCCAAAGAAACAGCTGGTGCGCTAACATTTCGCTGTTTCTTTGTACCGGCTGTTGCCGCGGCCGCTGGCTTTACCCCTTGTACGTGGTTATCGTGACCTTTTGAAAGAGGAGGGTGTTCTTTATTATTATTTTCGGTTCAGATAACCAGAAGAATAGAACTTGAGGGAGAAAAAAAACACCCTGTAAGGAAGGTTGCCTTTACGCCGGAATCATTTCCTTACATCATGAAATTCTAGTGCGAATTGAATATGATATATTATAAACGTGTGTGTGTGTGCGCGCGCGTTGGTGTGTGTGTGCGTGTGTGTGTTTGAAATGAAATTACAGGGATGTTTGAACAACTGATCAACGCTATTATTTGAAAGGGGACCAGCTACCACAAATCAGCTTCAGTGTCGATATTCCACTAAACGATAAATGACTGTCTTGTGTTTACAACTCGTCTAGTTCTATCATTTTCCAGATTGTCCATTCTCTTCCTCTAGTATGCAGAAAAAGACCAGCTCTAGTTTTTGCGTATTGTGGAGATTCTATACACGTACAAAACTTTGGGAATCAGCCTTACCCACTGCTCAGTTTGTTTAATGTCATCTCCGAAATACCAATCTCGTTTTTTGTCGGCTCCTGTTGTTCTTATGTAGTACGCTCCAGCTGCTTGCTGGTTTTGTTCAGTGTTGTCCAGATGACAAAACAATTGATTCTGTGATGTTCTGTGGAATCATTTGCTGGTACTGTCTATTACTGCCGGTCAGTATTCTTGATTCTTCATTGGTGACTCAGTTTCTTCTTTTTTTGCCCTGGTGCTTATTTTTTTTTTTTTTTTTTTATAAATTTAATCTAACAGGTTGTAATATTGCGTGAATGTCTTTCTAAGCCAGTTACTTCACATCCTCCACTTTCACTGAAAACACCGCATAAACTGAAGGACGCTTTTTTTGTTTAGGCCTTCCGGCGTATTTGGCATATAGGGCTTTTATAGACCAATCGGTATTTGTTGGGTACCTTTACTTCCCCTGGATTTTTTACCTGGTACTCATTTAAGCGTAGGCCAACCTAGGAGCCAAGGTCATTTTTGAAAAAAACGTTCAGCATCTTCCTGATTTAAACCCACGGTCCTTGGATTCGCAGGTCAGCATCTAGCCGCTACACCTCGGTGGCTCCATAATACACCCCATGTATATCTGTTAAACTATAACTGCAAAGCAGCACAAACCAGATACTAATAACAGAAATTAGAGGAAGAAAGAAAGAAATCTACTAATTATGAAAGTAACAACTTTCATGCATTAAATAGAACAAAGCCAAACACGATTCAACCTTCATTATCCTGCTAATGATTTCGATTACACTGCTTCTGTGAATAATCATGTTGTAGCTTTGCTAATGTGAAATGATTCGAGTTGTCGGTAATTTAGTGAACCTGCACGTCCATATCGACTTCTGTACTATCTTTATCGATAGTTTTCTCAAATGTTGCTGGTCTGGATAGTTGTAGAAGTCAGCTACCACACAGAAGACGAGGAAGTTGACGATGTTGCTGGTCTGGATAGTTGTAGAAGGAGGCTACCACACAGAAGACGAGGAAGTTGACGATGTTGCTGGTCTGGATAGTTGTAGAAGTCAGCTACCACACAGAAGACGAGGAAGTTGACGAACATAATTCCTCCTAGAAGAAAAAACAAGTACTCCATTTTGCAGTGGTAGATCTCGTCACTCCACCAGGGATGTTCTTCTGAAGCTTTTTCAACTCTTGCCAGTATAGCTGAAGAGACCCAGTTGCCGAACCCAGATGCAGCCAGGAAGAGTCCAGTCAGCTAATCTTGCCTGGAGACAGCGGTTTGATTGTACGCGAATTCAAGGGTTGTACGTAAAGGACCCTTTTCACGTCTTTGCGCGTATAGGACATATAGGGCTAGACCTATATTTTATAGACCAATCAGCACAAGATGGGCAATATGGTCAGCATCTCGCCATGTGTGTGTGTGTGTGTGTGTGTGTGTGTGCGCGCGCGCGCGTTAACGTTTAATACAATGGGTAGAATCCAATTTGCCATGGCTTGCCGCTTTGATTTTTTTGCTATTGCATGTATTATCTGTGCCAGGTTGTCTTTTTTTTCAGTTCTAGCTGTGACATGGCCAAATTAAACTTAGCACATCACACGTCAAATTTAAATACGTAGCAGTAGCTGGCAACAGCCGGACGCCAGGCCGTTTGTTGATATTATTAAAAGATGCGTAAGATGGTCTTTTCCCATCTATACGCACCCAACTCTCTCTCTCTCTCTCTCTCTCTCTCTCTCTCTCTCTCTCTCTCTCTCTCTCTCTCTCTCTCTCTCTCTTTCCCACACAGTCACATAAGTAGTTGAATCTGGCAAATGCAGATAGAAAAATGAACTAGAAGCAAAGCAACATGTGTAAATATAAAATCAAAATCTAAAAATAATTGTGGGTAAAAGTGGATAAAAAATACTTAATGAGAGATCCTAACAATTAGGTCTAATAATCCATAGATGGCAGACAAAAATAATGACAAAAAAACCGGACAAAAATTAATCTAGTTTTTCATGGTGATATCCCTCTCCAGTCGGCTCTGTGGCTAAGTCGATGCGAACACTTCGCTTCGTAATGCCGGGATGCCGGGTTCGATCCCAGCTGCGGGCAATGCGCCTTGCGTTGGTTTCGACAGTGGTATCAAGAAAGCCGACCGTCCAGAAAGCAATGGCAAACTACTGGACTTAATTTGCCTAGAGAAACCACACAACAGCCAGGGGCTGTTAGGGTTGGTTCTGCAACGTCCTGTAAAGGATACGCAACAACCTTTTTATCCCTCTCCAAGATATCCACAGAGACGCAGAAACTGATGGAGATGTTAAATACAAAGGTCAAGAGGGATTTTGATAGTACTATGAAATCTATAGCAGCCACACAAAAATGTAAACTTATACTAAACAAAAATACCTAACTATTACGACAAATCAGTACTGTTGTACTGTTCGGCTTATTAATTAATTGTCCAGGATTCAGAACCGTATATTAAAACCGGCTCAACATAGCTTGCGAGAATTCTCTTCCTAACCTTCAATGACATGGACAAAAAATGCACAGAACAACTGCACAAAAACAACTGAGATACTTCCCAAAATTCATTCTAATACATTCCGTGATGAGGATCGATACCGCACAATGAATGGTCATACATTATTATCAACCAGTATTGCGGCTGGCGTATAACTTGTTGGGTGGTTAATGGTAGTCTGCTGTAAAACAATATCCCCACATGGAGGATATCGTCCCGCTCATATGGCTGCTAAACCAGACCACAGACTGGTAATTCCCTAATCACAATTCAACCACAGAGAACCGCACAGTTCACACGTCGCATTTGTGTCACGGGAGTCTTTAGCTCTAGACTTTTGCCTGTCGACTCGAAGATATTGAGTTCAAATTCCCACGGCGGCTGAATTGTATGCAATAATTCACCCCATTTTCCAGGTCAACCCAGCCTAAAATGGAGGCAAGGAAATGTTAACACTTTTCAGAATTCCCTTCCAGTTACACATCTTCAACTTTTGACTTATGTGCTTGCCACTTTGTAAGAACTTATGTAGTTGTTACATGAACACAGCAATTTAGAACGGAGCACATTGTGCACAAGATCTGTGGAATTTGACTGCATCACCCACTCATTGGTCTATTTAAAAAAATGAGTCATTTATGTTTGCTTCTTGTATCAATGTCATATTACTGCGCTTAAGTAGTGTTATGATCGAGCGGTTCCCTGAAATGATTGGCTTCACACTGAAAACCCTTATAACAATATAACTAGAGATGTAATGTTTTATGGTTTATGCAACGGATCGACATCATGGCACAAGGTTAGTAACCCATAAGTGCTCCGTTCTACTTCTAACTCAAGCCTGAGTCCAAAGAATCTCAGCGCAGTGCACCAACTCTGTAGCACCGGTGAGGATCCTGAAATACTTTGGGTAACTCTAAATTTTGTCCGGGCAGTGCCGTTAGGTTACAATATAACTAGAATGTCATTGCCCTGGACCTCACAGGGTCAACAGAATAATGCATTCTCTCTCTCTCTCTCTCTCTCTCTCTCTCTCTCTCTCTCTCTCTCTCTCTCTCTCTCTCTCTCTCTCATACGTGTGCACACACACACCCACAAAACACACACACACACAAAAGAAAAGACTTACATTAAGTAAAAAAGATATGAAGGACATGTCGTGGATTACATCCTGCGATAGAAAAAAATACATGAAGGACAACTTGGTTTGAGTTGGTTGAGAATCCATGCCCCACTGAGGAACTCAGAATAAAAAAGAGCAATACTCAACGAGTGGCTAAAACATCCCTCTAGAAAGCCATTGCAGAGATACCATTATGTGTTTTTGCGATACATACCATGCAAATCCAGATTTTCGTAGAAAACCTGTGCCTTTAGAGACGCTCAAAGGAAAACTGTGACGATAGTCGCCGACTCTGGCACACACTACCATGGCATATAAATTGATCTTGACGGTAGAAGAAACAAAAACGATCCACAGAATATCTTTAAAAGTGTCGGATTTATTGTAGCAGCTTAATTTGTGACGATAGTAAGTAAAGTAAAAGACCCTCTTCCACCCCTTACGGCGTATTGGGTATATAGGGCTAGACCTATATTCTATAGACAGAACGGCACTTGGTGGGTGATGTGGTCAGCCTCATAGCGGCAGTATTTACTTACTAGGACTGTTCCTAGTACCGACTCAAGGCTAAAACAAACGGCCCCCATTAGGACTTGAACCCAAAACCTTTCAATCCACACGCGAGCATCTAACCGCTAAACCATAGCGGCTCCCCGGTTTATGACGAGCGGGGCACAAAAATAAAGATCAGAAAGGATGCTAAGCTTTCTAGTTTCTTACATTTGTAAGATGCCAGCAATGTTAACGAGCTATCACACACACACACACACACACACACACACACACATACAGACACCCACATACATGTACACACACATGCGCACACAAAAGTAACTACATCTGGCAAAAGCAGGTCGAAAAATAAATTAGAAACAAGGCAATATGTGAAAAGTAACTACTTAAAATCTGATGAGAGCAAAATTAGGTCTAAAAATCCACAATACGCTTTTAGAATTTTCAAGGCAATATGTGAAAATATAAAATCACCATCTAAAAGAAAATTGCTGGTAACTGGCTTAAAAAAATACTTGATGAGAGATCCAACAATTAGGTCTAAAAATCCACAGATACGCTTTTAGAATTTTCGAGTCATTATTGTTTCTGAGCGGGATTCACAGTAGCCTAGTGACCAGGCATGCCGCCCCGAAAATATGAGTCCAACATCGGGCGTAAAAAGCCGCCCCGAAAACATGAGTCCAACATCGGGCGTAAAATGCCGCCCCGAAAACATGAGTTTAAATGTGGCCCGGAACTTATAAAACTATTTTGAAATTTTGAAATATTCTCGTGGTGATACCAATAATGTGTATGAAACAAAAACATGACTCTCAGACTGTCAGCATCAAACATTGAACAGTTTTAAACATCATTTATGACATGAGTGAGGAGCATCAGTCCCTCGTGCCGTATAAGGCCCACACAATCATTGAGTCAGGCCCTGCCAAGCCGCTGTTAGTTAATATTGACCAAATACAGCTGGTTCCATTTGAAGCTGATCATTGTTATGGGCTAAAACGAATGGTGTAATAAAAGTTCTCTTGCGAGGAAGAAATGTTCATCGCCTCCGATGTGAAAGTTAATATGTGGTATAAAAAAATGAGAATTGTCAAATCCTACTTGTACTCAACCCTACTTTATGATTCAGATGCCTGGACAATGGACAAGCATTTGGAAAGAAGTACCGAGTCTCTTTGATTCTCAGGTCTACCCAGCCTTGAGTGGGTCCCAGGTACAAGCACTGGGAAGTAAAGGCGGTCAGCGTGATGCTGATCAAATCACCAACCATGTGCCGATTGGTCTATAAAATATAGGTATGTCCCTATATCACAAATATGCTAGAAGGCATGGAAAGGGGTCCCCTTACTTTCATTTACTTACCACGTCCATGGGGATGTGGAAATAGCAATACAGAAGAATAGTTCGTATTTCATGGAAACAAGAACAGTCAAATATAGAGGTTCTGAAAAGACCACGTAAAATATGTTTGCTGCAATTAAAGACATCGATCCTATAAAAACCATACTGTGTTATAGAAAGGGACGTTGGGAGGAGGTTAAAGCCAGGCCAGGACTAGGTAGACAGCGACACAAGTGGTAGGATAATGATGGAAGAACAGCAGTCTTAGAGTTTGAACAGCCTAGATTCAACGTCAGTGTGTGTTGGAAATCCATTGCACACATGCTCATTGTGAAGACGGCACTTGTTCGAATGACTGACATTGATTGATTAAGTATTAGAAAGCACATAGTTATGAGAGGCATAACGAAATCTGTTGACTGCAGTTGACTGCCAAAATGAGGAACAACAAGTATGTCTGCGACAATGTCTACACTTACCAATTTGTAGACTGGTCTATATGTTGGGCCACGGAGTATCCAAACATGCTGCCATTTTCTCCAGTGTGGATTATAGCTTTCTGCACGTCGACGTTGAATGCATAAGCAGATGGCACCAGTAGTAACATTGTCGCCATTACAGCAAGGTATGTAATTTGTAAACCCAGTCTCGTGGCACACAAACGGACGTTTTTCACATTATCTTTGATGGCATTCCGTGATGCAGAACTGCTACAGTCAGCACAGTTATCGTCTCTAAAGTCTTTATCCAGACAGTTCGAAATACATCCACGCTTGTTTGGTGCAGCTATTTTTATTGCATGTTTTGCGATGGATGTGGTTTGCCAGCAAACAAAACAATACACTAATTCTTCGGGGAAGTTCATGGTGTCAGCTTTGTGACATTAATTTTTCACTCTCTGATGAATGTATTTATTCTGCCACATGTCAGACTAAATATCACCATATAAATATCATAAAACAATTAAGGACATTATTTTTAATCAGTAAACTGCACATATAACCGCGAAAACATAGCTAAGAAAGCGAGATGGATCGGGGGTAGGTGGACTTGGGGGAAGCTCGGCATTTTGTTCTGATACAAGGCGAACAACGAGTCTGGAATTTTATAGTTCCCCATAATCACAAGATTAATTTCCAAAGGGATTTGTTCCTACTTTTGTTTTCACGTTTGCTTGCCTGGCGACATAGTGAGAATGCTTTAGAATCCTTTTATTCTTTTATTTGCACGTGTCTGTGTGTCGACGCAGCCTAAAAAAAGTACCATAAATGTTTTAGAGTGTAGAGGTAGTCAGTCGATATACTACTGACACATCCTCCATGGAGTGCCCATTGATCTAAGGTATGTGTCTAGCACCATATACACCTCATAAAGTGAAACAGGGTTGCCTAATCACACATGTCTTCCCGTGTGAGTCGTTATCTACAGCTTCATGCATCCCTGCCTTCTCTTGAGTGTGCGTGCCATTGTGCTCTCGCCCCTTCACCTGTCTTTCGTATCCCATTGAAGTATCGAACCTTAACCAACTCACGTGAAGCCATCTATGAGGTTTTTCACGGTTGAGTAGAAATTGAAGCTTTTTTCTCCTGTAGGAGGTAGTCAACTCTCGCCAACACACATTAATCGCCAAATACAACACACATTAGCAGCAGCAGCAGTAGTAACAGCAGCAGCAGCAGCAGCAGCAGCAGCAGCAGCAGCAGCAGCAGCAGCAGTAGTAGTAGTAGTAGTAGTAGTAGTAGTAGTAGTAGTAGTAGTAGTAGTAGTAGTAGTAGTAGTAGTAGTATCAGCAGCAGTATTAGTAGTAGCAAGAGCACCAGTAGTAGCAGTAGCAGCAGCAGCAGAAACAGCAGTAGCAGTATTAATTAGGGCTGTACCGAATATTCGCTTCGTATTCGCTTCGGGGCCGAATAGTGGACAGAATAACTATTCGGTATTTGGCCGAATAGTGGCGGTGGGGCCGAATATGAATAGTGGTTACCTTACACCCGTTTCGGCATACACTGCGATAATTGCTGTTGCCTAAGTCGCTTTCATGCTTTAACTAAGCTGTCAGTGACAATTTACAAGTTTAGTTACTTGTTATAAAAATAAGAATACTTTCATTCCTAGGTATTAGTTACCACAGACTGACTGACTAAAGGATGCAAAACATAAAACGATTTTAAATGTTTTCTACATTTTGTGAAATATAATTTCAGCGCACATTTGACATTATAAACTGTTATTTTTTTTTTTTTTTTTAGATCTATTTTATACACTATTCGAAAGTGGAAGAATGGGCCTCAGTTTGAATAGTGGGAATACAGAAGTAATGGTGGCATAAAAGAAAATAATGATTCCTAAATATGTAATGAAAGTCAATGGTGTTATTTTGGGACAAGTACAGAAATTTAAATATCTGGGCACATGGATAACATCAGATGGAAGATGCATTACTGAAATAAGAAACAGAATAGGACAGGCAAAACATCTTTGTCAATGAAGGTTAGAAAAAAAATTCTTGCTTGCTACATACATCCAGTTTTAACATATGTCTGTGAGTCCTGGACAATAGGTAGGCAGGCCACACAATTTCTTGAGGCCTAAGAGATGTGATTTTACAGAACAATGCTTAAAATACTTGAACAGCAACAGAAAAAAGGGAGGAGGGGGAACCACAAGGTTTTAATAGAGGCGGGAGCCCAAAGACAACTAATCACAGACATCAGAAGGAGACAGTCATCATTTTTCGGCTATGTTATGAGAAGATGGAAAATGGAACATGTGGTGACCCCTGGAAAGATCTGTGGAAGGAGGGATAGAGGAAGAAAACGAGTGAAGATTCTTGACAGTCTTGTTGCATGGCATGGAGGTGTGTCAGCACACGAACTAATACACGCTGCAGGAGATCGCAGATTGTGGCGAGGCATAATCGCCAACGCCAGTCGGCAAGGCACCTAATAATGATGATACACCATTCGTTTTGTGTTCGTATTCGGCCGAATAGTTGGTCCCGCTATTCGTATAGGGCCGAATGGTGAAAATCACAACCCTAGTATTAATGACAGTAGCACCACAAATGCAACATGTAAACCGCTAACCGGAGTACTCAGATTTGAGAAATTAAAAAAAAAAAAAAAACACTGACACCGATTCCTCACTATCACCATCAAATGCCTTTCTCTTCAGGCGTGAGTGAACATGTTTCTCCATATTTTGCCATCTCCTGTAGTATGTCTCAGTTTACATGCTAACACCTCTCTATGCCATAACAAAAAATCTTCTCTCCTGTTTTTTTTCTCCCTGTATCTATCTTTCTAATTGCCGTAAAATCTCCCAGTTGTTTTCTTCTCACAATGGAATCCAAAATAACGACTGTCTCCATCTGATGCTCAAATTGTTTCGATGCCTAAGCCTCTTTTCAACCATTAGACTATTCATTTTAGCTACAACGGAAATCAAGATTCACATTGTTCTTATTTATTTATTTATTACCAATCGTCGCCATTATTAAGACATCCAAGCATAACTATGAGTGCAAAGAGACAGATTATTAATAGCATATTCATTCCAACATTAAGCTACCAGTGCCAAACATGGACACTATCTAAAGCCCATCTACGCAAAATCACCACCTGCGAGATGAGGTGCCTGAGAAAAGCAGCCAACCTAATCATACGAGATCGAGTGAATAATGAAACTATCAGGCAAATTGTGGGAACGACACCTTGTACTAGATTCATCTAGAAACAGCAGATCAAGTGGTATGGCCATCTCGTTAAAATGCAGCAAGATCAAATACTATCACTAGCACTACATCTCAGAAGATCAGCTACAAGAGCAAGAGGACTGCCGCGGAAAACATGGATAGACAACATTAAAGACGTTCTACGCATTCACGGCATGACAATAGCCAGTGGCAGCCAACATGAACTTCCGTTAGAAGTTTTCTAGTTATCAAAATATGAAGTGTAGGACCCCTACCAGGCAGCAATCTACACAAAGTTAATAATGGATGCAGCCGTAGGGTGGCCTATTATAATGTTTTATACAGCTCCGTGCGGTGTCTGCGATATGCTCCTGTTGGTTTGACATCCAAAATGAGGCTCTATGAGTTATTAGATCTTAAATTTTCAGGAAGAAAAAACTAAACTACTATAAACAAGCGGTTCCAGGAAAGATAAATATTATAGATTACTTGACTTGTTGAAAACTCATAACGAAGTTAATTTCATATGCTAAACAGGTACAACTTTGAAACGGAAGTCCCAACTGTTCAACTATTAAACGAAACACTTTTGTAACTGCCCGCAGCTCCAGGACTAAAATAATGGCACCTCTGTTATATGCTGCAGACTTATTTCGGTATTGTATGGTTGTTTGTATTTTGTGCGCCTAAATTTGAGGCTCAGCAACAACTTCAGAAAGTTAAACATTCTTACACAAAATATAATTACTTTCTCTAAAGGAAAAAAAAAGTTCACACCCAGTACACAACTGCGAAATATAATCCAGCAAAGTAAACATCCATAAGACGTGTAATAAGTGAACAAACTAGAAATCTCCTTAAATAAGTATTACGGCACAACCTACAGGCAAAATTACCAACTATGATCGCGAAAACCTCAGTGCTGTCAGCCTAACGCTGCTCACACACAGGCAGTGCTCACTTGTGGCCCGATCCAGGTCGGCACCGGAAAAGTTCAGCCTAGAGGGAAATCCTACTTCTCTAGTCAAGAAGAAGCATACACGAAGGAAAGAAATCTGACTAGAAAATCCCATTCATCATCAGTTCACAATCTGGACTTGTTCCACTTTATAACCTAGAGAAGGGGGAGGGGGGTTATCTTGCAGCGTTCGTCACTTCAATGGAGTTTTGACGCGTGGGGTTATATTTATCCCGTGGGCAGGAAACTAGCCCCATATGTGTGAGAGTATGTGCGTGCGCGCTGGAGTGTGTGCGCCTCTCACTCCCAACTTATGCACGCATGCTTCGTACACCCCATTTTCCACAGCTCCAAGGCAAGACAGTGATCTGCTGCATGGAAACGTCGGACTTGATGCTAGTAACATATTATATTCATGTTCCGTAACTTTAACATGCCACGAGTAAAAGGTAACTAAGTGGAAGCCTTTGGGTAACCTAATTAAAAACTGCCATGAGTTCAGCAAATTAATGCAGTTATCGGTCACTGCCTTCTGTGAAGACAGTTATATTTAGTTTTCTTTGAGAGAAAGGATGACGTTTCTTTTCAACTAATTCTAAAGCGCTCTCAGTGAATCAAATCAGTGTAGTGTTATAGATTACTCATTACTTCATATTCTTGTCTTGACTGAATCTTTTCCTTGTTCCACTGCCCAGGTGTGTTATTATTTTTCCATCAGCTCAGATGTTTCATATTTTGAAACTCACCGTGTTGGTTCTCTGGCCCTGCTCTAGCACTCTATGGGCGGGGGGAGGGGGGGGGGGAATAGACCTACTTCCTCACTAACCAGTTTTTCGTACAAGACCGCTAATATAGGGAGTTTCCTTCTAAGTCGGAGTTTGCGTGAGAGGCGAAGAACCAACAGTCTGTAAACAAGTAATCCATGTTTGTAAAACGGATGTACGCGCAAAATTTAGGCCTAGAACAAAACCAAAGTCTTAAAATGGGCACACAACCAGAAATTCCGCGTGAGTTTACAGCCGGTGAACGCGAAGAAGAAGAAGAAGAAGAAGAAGAACAGGAAAAAATAAGAACAAGAAGAAGAAGAAGAAGAAAAAGAAGAGGAAGAAAGAAGAACAAGAAAAAGAAGAAGAACAAGAACAAGAACAAGAACAAGAAAAAAGAAGAACAAGAAGAAGAAGAAGAAGAAGAAGAAAGAAGAAGAAAAAGAAAAAGAAGAAGAACAAGAACAAGAACAAGAAAAAAGAAGAAGAAGAAGAAGAAAAAGAAGAAGAAGAAGAAGAAGAAGAAGAAGAAGAAGAAGAAGAAGAAGAAGAAGAAGAAGAAGAAGAAGAAGAAGAAGAAGAGAAGAAGAAGAAGAAGAAGAAGAAGAAGAAGAAGAAGAAGAAGAAGAAGAAGAACAACAACAACAACAACAACAACAACAACAACAACAACAACAACAACAAGAAAAAGAACAAGAAAAAAGAAAAAGAAGAACAAGAACAAGAACGAGAACAAGAACAAAAATGAAGACAAAGAAGAAGAAGAACAAGAACAAGAAAGAAGAAAAAATGAAGAAGAAGAAAAAGAAGTAATGGAACATTTGCATGGAATCAAAACAGCTATAGTTTTGGAACAGTCCAATTTGATTTGTTTTTGATATAATAATGTAACAGTTTCTGCCACGTGGGATGACACAAAGAAAACGTTGAGAGGGCAATTGTCCCACTCCATAATTTTCTAGAAAGTGTGGCGCTCAAGAGGCGTGTGCCTGGTTTAAGAAAGCAATAATAATATTAATAGTAAGCATAAGTGAACGGGACTGAGTTCCAGGTTGCAGGGGCTTCTAGTCTGTCACTGCAAACATGATCTCTTGGGAACAAAACGAATATATACACTGAAAATACGATTATTTTTCTGTTGTGTTTCATTAAAATGACAATGAACCACTTACTTTAACTTCTGTAGAACTATCCATTCACACCGTATGTTCGTATCTAGTTGCTAAGGGAGTTTTGTTTTACTCATATGATTAAGAAACTCCAACAGTACTTTTATGAAGTGGCGGACTGTCCGATGTCAAATGAGCCCTGTGAGTCCCTGAGAAAATGGGCTTTCCTTAAAAAATCTGGTAAAATAGCCTCCTCGCCCCCCCCCCCCAACCCAAATTCTCATGACCCTTTGGTAGTTCGGAAAAGTTATAAAAGGTTCCAATATTATTACAGTATGCAACTTCATATTCTTTTCGGGTATCAATGTTTGGTATGCGTCCATTCCTGTAAAAGAATTAAATAGAACTTGTGCTCTAGATCTGGAGATCTTCACTAATGCCTCGTTTATCTTACAAGGTCGCCCCCGTGGATTAGATTTCTTTCATCTGACTAAGAAATCCTGTAAGAAATGCTCTGGAATTAGCATTTGGTGAGTTGGCAAGACTAGTTCCAGGTAGCTGTGCTCTATGTTTACAACGTCATGTTCCGAGTCTGAAAATTATGGTCTGCACGTTTCTGTCAAGCCTATTTAAATCAGTCATTCTCTGGTCTGTGATGTTTGTTGCCATCTCTCAAGTTTATCTTTATGGAATGCTTCAAAGGCATCTTTGACTCTTTGAAACTCTGTGACGAGTTGAGCTGCCAAGGTTCCCTACAGCCTTTGCAAGATTGCCATTCTCATTTCCGGTGATACCAGGGTGGGCCAGAATCCACCGCAGTACCAGCTCTGTTCTTGTGGACAGTATTCTGCCTGATTGGAGTGAGTGACTTTCAACTCCACCAGAACCGAGCAACGAGCAATAAAAACACCCCCGGTGACGCAAAGTGCTACCATTGGATGATAATCTCCATGGTACAAGTCCCAGAAAAAAAAAAAATCAACCGTTAGGTTATATTAGAGTTTAAACTAACCAGAAATTGCATCCTGTATTAGGGATAATTTTTGTTTGTGTGTGCAATCTTATTCTGATGTGAGTTCAAACCCACCAGGACCACACAACGAGCGATAAACACCCGGTGACACAAAGTGCTACCATTCGGATGAGAATCAACCCAGTACAGGTCCAAGAAACCCCGTTCAACCGCTATGTTATATTAGGACCCACGACTACAGCCGGTCTGAGGTTTTAAAATATCAACGAATTGCGTCCCATATCGGGACGAGGTGAATAATTCTGATGTGAGTAAGTAAGTAAATTTTTCGCCACCGGGACATTACACAGAGCGATTTACACCCAGTGACAGAAAGTGCCACTATTTGGATGAGGTCACCCGTAGAGAGGTCCCAGAAAAGCGTTCAATCGTTCAACCGTAACAACCATTTCTTTTGCGAAATACGGAGGAAGACTTCTGCAAGGTACTCAATGTGGGGGAGGGGAGAGAGAGAGAGAGAGAGAGAGAGAGAGAGAGAGAGAGAGAGAGAGAGAGAGAGAGAGAGAGAGAGAGAGAGAGAGAGAGAAAGAGAGAAGCAGGAGGAATAACTTTTGCAAAGAGCAATAGGTTATTCTTCAGGAATTAAATCCCTTTAATACGCTACAGATTCTTATTATAATGTCAAATCAGTACTGTTGTTTGGAGCAGAAACATGGTGAGCAACTAAGACAATTACAAATATAATATAAATATGCATTTACTGATGCCTGCACAGAATAGGAGTAATAAAATGGTATGACAGAATCACTATTGGAGAGCTTTAGGCAAGAATTAAACAAGTTCCAGTGGACCAAGAGGTGAAGAAAAGATGCTGGCGTTGGACAGGACACACGTTGCGAAAACCTGAGAACAACATAACTAGAATATCTTTGCACTGGAACCTAGAATGGCATAGAAACAAAGAAGGGGGCTGGAGAATGAAGTAAAAAAGATAAGGCAAACATGGGGAGAGCTGCATGCAATAACAAAGGATAGAGTGACTTGGCATGAGTTGTTTGAGGACCTATGACCCATTGGGAGCTAGAAGGCAGGAGAGGAAGAAGCTTAAGAAAAACAAGAGGACCCTTTTCCTTCGTCCAATATGGCATATAGTGGTAGATCTATATTTTGTAGACCCGTCAGCATTCGGTAAGTGATATGTGATGTGGCCGTCTTTACTTCCAATGACTGTATTTGGTACCTATTTTAGGCTAGATCGAACTGCTAGCTAAGGCCACTGTTGCAAAAATCAGACTCCATGGGGATTTAAACCAACGACCTTCGGGCCCGCAGGCGAGCGGCTACGCCACGGCGGCTGACCTTTTTACAAAGTTCAATTTTAAGTAGACAGGATATCAAAATAAGCCAGCTTTGAAGCAGTCGACGCAGAAACTCTTGAAAATTAGGAACTTTACTTTCCAGAGGAAGAATGAGATCCACACACACACACACAAACGAGCTAATATGTGCAGAGGCGATCGGTGCCTGTTCTGCATTTAGGGAAGTAGACTACAAGACCATTTAAACACGCTGTTCAATGTGCAGAAGACACAACATAAAAATAAATACAACCAAAACTGAAGTAATGTAGGTCAGCAGATTACTATTATGTAAGCAGGTAAATGTTACCCCACCAGGACATCACACAGAGTGACGAACGTCCGGTGACACAAAGTGCCCGTGCGGATGAGGATCACCCGAGGAGAAATCTCAGAAACCGCGTTCAACCGTCAGGCTGTTTTGCAGTCCACGGCAATAGCCAGGGTGAGGCTTCAAAATAACCCCAAAAAAGTGCATCCCACATGGGGACGATATTTGGTTGGCTAAATTTCTAGTCCGCTACATATCAGTTGAATGCTACTTGTCTGAAGAAGCTAAAGACTTTAAATATCTAGAAAGTATATTCTCGAAGGACGGAAAAATAGATCGGGAAATAGAAACAAGTTTCCAACGAGCCAGTTCACTTATAAATCAACTGACACCGTTATAAGAACATCCAAACATTAGTATGAGCTCCAAGAAACGACTATAACCCATTGGCAAATACCACCCAAAGAAGCACAGTTTTGAGCAGTGTTGCCACTTTGGATGTTTCACATCCAGGCTTAGATGTTTTTTCTTGCATTTAGATGTGTAGTTTTTAACGTTTAGATGGTAGATGTTTTTCATTTTGAGTTAGATATTTTATAGATTTTTTTTTCAGTGTCAGTTTAATAATTACTGTGTAAAATATTTACTACAATATTTTTGTTTTGGTCTGACACGTACATTGTGACAATTGCGATTTCCTAAACTTTGAACTCTCATTGGGGTTAACTCTCAAATATCTGGCAGCCCCGGTACTGATTAAAAGTACGCGTAAATCATACTAACTTTGGGCACTCTTCCGAATACCGGTCCCAAATTATTGACTGTCCAAAACATCCCCTTTAGAGCCTCAAGGGGTTATAAAGAGAGGAAGTATGAACATATAAGAAATACTTTATTTTCTGACTTCAAAATCAGTGGTCATTTCTACAAATAAAAATAGTTTATTATTAGACGTGTAATAAGTGGGTGTGTGTTTCTTCTCGTTGTCTAGGCAGTGTTCATGCGTGTGTGGTGGAAGATCTTCTCACACGCTCCACGTTACACAACTGGCACAAGCCGGCACCGATGTGAGCTTACGAGACATGAATTTATTGACGTATTTACACTTACAAAACAGAGTGTCCGGTCGGTGTCCTAGTGAACAGCTCTCGTACCCAAACTCACGCAGCCTTCAAAGAACAGTCTTCTTCAAGCATTCACTGACCAAAGATGGCTCCCATTGATTCACGTTGAGGTTCTGGGCATCTCACACACTGGCATGGTCGATCTCGGCTTCACACTTCGTCGGCAGGGTCTCCTTTCTTCACAATCACTCTCACGTTGACATTCTCACTTTCAGTCGTACGTCCTCTCACTCCAACAGGTCGACACAAACTAAACTTGACCAGAGTCAAGTCTGACTTATACCACGGGTTCGTTTCACGTGACAACACGTGGTGGTCCTTTACTTTTCACGTGGTGACCTTGGGTCGCATCATCGTGGTCCCCGTGATAACCAGTGGTTAGTCACCTATCTCCAGATTCTCGTTTAATCCAAGTATGTGGACTATCTCGGTGTTTTAGGTCAGCTTTGGGCCTTCTCCCCAACCATCCTAAACTGGGTGAAAATATCCCCCATTACAGACGAATCAAATGATATTTATGTTCTGAAAGTGCTTGGTGTTTGTATTGTATATTACAGTAACAATACAAAGTAGTTTATGCAAATCTTGGACTAGTTCAATTGGAAAAGTGTGATGCAGAAAGTATAGTTCAGGAACTGAAGAAACTTTTAATCAGCAAACTTGAAGAATTAGGCTGCAATTGGTACCGAAAGTGCCTCGGTGATGGTTGGTATAAACAATGGCTTTTATGCCAAGTTGAAGGAAGCTATTCCATCGTTAATCCTTATAAAATGTATATGTCATTCATTGCAGCTAGCATTATCGCATGCTTTATCTGAATGTTTACCAAGGAATTTGGAATACCTTATTGCTGAAACACATAACTGGTTTTCCAAATCATTTGTCAGACAACAGCAATACAAAACATTATATACAGCCTTGAATGATGGTTCCACATCACTGGAAATTCTGTCTAGACTGCAAAACTAGATGGTTATCAATTCAACCAGCTGTTGAAAGAATTGTCAACCAATGGTTGGAGTTGAAGACACACTTGAAAATAACAAGACATAGTGAAAAGTGCTACACAGCTGAAATACTATATGGAATGTACAATGATGAAAAAAATGTGGTATTCCTTTTCTTTTTACAACCTATTCTAATGGAAGTGCTAAAAGTTAATAAACTTTTCGAATCTAAATATGTTGATAAAGTTAAATTACTTGACGATCTCACTTTGCTATTTCACACAGTTGGTAAAAGACTGGTGTTGCCAACTTCTAAAGCCAATTTGCCCACTTGCACTATAGAGAGGTATTTGGCTCTAAAGCCATACCTTTGATATCAAATTGAATCAAAAATTGAAGCTTTAAAAACAAAAGGACTGTTAACAGAGAATGAAGAGAACAACATAAGGAAACGCTATGAAGATTTCCTTGTCTAATTATTCAAGCAGTTGAAGCAGAGACTTCCTGAAAATGCAGATGTATTGAAAAATATTTCACTCTTTTCTGTGAGCAACAAATTTCACCCAGTAAAGGACGTACCTAAATATTGTAAAGTTGAGCAATTTGTAGGGGCTATTGATAATAGTGACGCGGTAGCAGAATATCAGTTAAACAAAATAAACTTAGTTGAATGGACAAATAAAACAGAAACTAAAGCTTTTTGGGGTGAAGTGAGACAATTTAAAGATGACCCATCAAACAGTCAATTCTGTAAGCTCTTTGAATGTGCTATGTCTGCCATGATACTACCCCATTCAAATGCTGACGTAGAAAGAGTTTTCAGTGCTATGAATTATATCAAATCTAACCTAAGAAATAGGATGAAACTTGACCTCTTAAATGCTATCTTGACAATAAAATTCGGCCTAATGAGAGTATGAAAATGCTCCCTGATTGTGTATTAAAAGAAATTGTAACAGCTAAAGCATACCAGGGCCATTTTGAATCTGAAGGTTCAGCTTCATCATTCAAGCTAAGTTTATCCTGTAGATCTTGTGGGGCAGACATCAGTGAAGATAAGGACATGATTCTATAGGGTAAGTCATGTCAAAAGCTATGTAATTTGTGACACTTTCCATTTGGATGTTTTTTTTCTAGATGTTTCCCCTACGCAAATTTAGATGTCTTTAGATATTTTTTTGACTCCGTTCTGGATGTTTTTTGTCAAAGAAGAGTGGCAACATTGGTTTTGAGTCTTCATAATATTTCACTGGAGACAATTCATCCTTAGTTACTGAATGATTTTTCTTCTTCTTTATTATTGTCACTCATATATCTTTAAGTGAATGTGTTTAGTAACGTTTCTAGTTCCTATTATATTCACGACAAGTGCGTGCATTTATAAGCGTTCTGATTTTAATGTTGGTTCAGGTACCACACATGTTCATTTTGATTGATGAATCCAGGGCAGACCATCACAAAAAGACTGGACTCTGAAGTGATTACTTACAGATGTAATAATTTGCGATGAACATACGTCTGTCTTACTGTGTGTATTTACTACTTTTTAGGCCCGTGAAGGACATGACAGCCTTGAGGCTTGAGCCTAAGAATTTAGGGTCCTATGGCCACGAACCAGTTAGACTTAATGCGGCCCTAAGCTATATACATCCATAAGGCCCATACCGTGTTAAATTACACCAGCTGTTCTCAGAAAAACTGTAAAATATAAACACCATTTAAATATATGCATCGTAGAAATATACTGTCGTTTAATTTTTACGAACGGAAATAATAATTTGTTTTAAAATCCTTTGAAAGGTTCTAAGTTACAAGTTAAAGCATTTCTGGTGGAAAGGGGGGGGGGGGGGGGGTTATACATTAAAAGAAAAATTGCATTTGTTAAAAAAGGAGGTTCCTGTAAATTGTAAAGCCCGAATCTGCGCTCGTGGGAAGAGGAGAAAGAAAAACAAGTAGGGGTTTGAGCAAAGAAATGTGGTTAGGACAATAAGAAGTTCTCCGATGAACTGAAAAGAAAAAAAAAATAGGAAAAGACAAAGGTTATTCTGTGCAGGGACCATAAATATTGCTCATAGCCCGGTAAACACACATAGGCAACGCCTAGGCAGACCACGTGAGACCAACTCTGTAGGTTATGATTATATTTATGACCCCATGGAGGAAAAAGGGGGGGGGGGGGTTGTTCTATCACGATTCGAACTCCCATTTTAGAGAGACCAAAAAAAAAAACCACACGCATCTACTAAGAAACATGTCGCAAAAGGCGACTAATGAGAATCTAGCTAGAAATAAGATGTATTTGACTAAAAGACGTAGATATCACAGTCTTGATGTTAACGACAACACAAGGGACCAGCCACTATTTCAAAGACTAAGGCTGAAGAAGAAAAAACCCTAGGAAGAAGACGATGAACCTGCCACTCGGCCAGCTCTCCAAATTAATATACGTCCAAAAAAAAGGTAGATTCTGTAAACAGCAATAGAGACTGTTCAATAGAAGTAAAAAGGAGGATGGCCATATTTGTGTAAAGATTAAACAGCACTACAAGTATGTGGTTAAGCCCTGGCAAAGAAATCAAAGTCAAGATTGGCTAGTAACACCATTTTGCTTCGGAAACTGGAATTTTTTTTTTTTTTTTTTGCCATATCAAGCGCCACAGTGGACAAGAAAGAATAATAGCAGAAGGCATGTGCCAGGAAAGAGGAGCAGAGCTTACCAAAACGAAGATGGGCATAGGATGTGACACTTTGGGTAGGGAAACTTCGGTAGGTGAAAGAGCTGGCGGGAGACCGAATGTCTTTGAGTCAGACAGTGATGTTCGTCCAAAGACCTGCTACGTGATCTTCTTCTTCTTCTTCTTCTTCTTTTTCTTCGTCTTCTTCTTCTTCAGCATTCCGAGCCCTTGAGATTCAGTGCTGCAGATATCACCAGCGTCCACA
Organism: Candidula unifasciata; assembly: GCA_905116865.2. Lineage (NCBI taxonomy): Eukaryota > Metazoa > Mollusca > Gastropoda > Stylommatophora > Geomitridae > Candidula > Candidula unifasciata. Next base: position 492,729 of record CAJHNH020000417.1, on the reverse strand, counting down.
TATCTCTGTGATTAGTCCTCTCTTTCAAGTTGGTGACTCCAAGTTTTCGCAGGTCTGCCTGTACATTAACACTCTACCATCTTCTCAGCTACATGATGCGAAATAAAAAAAAAAAAAAAAAATAGTTTGTCAACAATTCATATGCATTCCACATGGAACGTTTTCAGTGATTCCTCCTCAGTTACAACCCGCAGTGCATAGCGGCCCAAAAAAGCTGTTCTACGATCATTTACTATTATTCTTCAGCTTTCTGAATATGGCTTTTTTTTTTTAAATAAAAAACTTTCAAGTTATAGTAATGGAGCGGCCGTGGGGTGGCGACTAGACGCTCGCCTGCGGATCGGGAGGTTGTGGGTTCGGGGACCTGACGGTGCCGGATCTTTGGCTACCATCTCGACCCAGCCCAGAATAGGTACCAGGTTAAAGTCCTGGGAAGTAAAGGTGACCGGCGTGATGCTACATCACCCTCTGAGTGTCAGTTTGTCTATAAAATATAGGTATAACCCTATATGCCCAATGCGCCTGAAAGCGAGTCTTTTACAAGGCGGCGGATTGTTTTGACTCGGGAAACTGAGTGCGTATTTTGTACAAACACATTCCCCAGACAAAATGAAAGCGAGCAGTACTAGGAACTGTTGAAAGTGAAACCCGAATATACTAATCGATGGAGTCTCGGAAAGAACCAGTTCGCAGCAGAAGAAGAAAATTAACCCTGACATCTGATTCTGAAGATGAGACTGTAAGCATCTCAGTAGAAAAATATATAGTATGCAAAAACAGTAATTTAATTAGTGTTAGTAAATAAATGCCATCTGATTTCTGCAGGCAGTAGATGAGTAGACTGACAGAATATAGTTCAGTTCAGTATGTTTAGAATAAAATCGCGGGTTAGAGTAAAAAGTGTGATGGTTGGTTGGTTATAACTTGTATTATAACTTACAATTTAAATATAAGTTATAATCTTGTATGGGGATGTATCTCGTGCCATTCTCTGTTTGTAATGTCACATCTCGCTGCTAGTAATATAACTTAATTGGCTATCCTCCGAATAATGGGCGGTAAAGATGGCGGCCTAAAAATATCCTGACGAGCCACAGTCACGTGTCAATTGCGCACTAGCGGTCACGAGCACATCGTGGGAAAACTAGGATTAGTATCTGTTGACAATTTTGAGAAACGGAACAAACCACCGAGTTAAACTCGCTGCCGAGAGTCTCCCCTACACGCGGTGTGGATGGGGCTAAACTAGATGGCTGGGAACCACGAGCAGCAGCTTCCACTTCTGCAGATTTGCTCGTGAGTCCTAGCCATCTAGTTTAGCCCCAATCCACGCCACGTGAGCAGCGTGGGGGCCACTCTCGGCGGTGGCGGTAGTCACCGGAAAAGCGCAAATTAAGTCACAGGAGGTGCGCAGTTGACACGTGACTGAGGCCCTGTTTTTGGTCGCCATCGGCCGGCAATCTTTTTTGCTCGTTATTCGAAGGATAGTCTGTTTGTGGATGCTACTAAAGAGAAAGCTGCTTTACCAATCTGGTACGAGCCGCGCCTTGTTCCGATCGTACTTAGCCAAGTTTCAATGGCGTAACAGGCACAAACAGCAGATTTTTGGGCACTGTTTACAACTTCTGTGTCATAATTTCCAGATATAAAGGCATAAAATTATCGGTAAATAGTGGATTTGATATAATGTTTTTTTCGTTCCTTGTTAGTTTTGACTTTAATTTTTGAATGTTTACAACACATGACACGTGACTGGCTCGTCAGGATATTTTGTGGCCGCCATCTTTACCGCCCGTTATTCGGAGGATAGCCAATTAATTAATTAATGCCATTATTGTAATAACTCCCAAACAAAAAACAAACTACAAACCACCAGGCACCAATTTATTGAGCAGCATGTGTTAGGCTGTACATGTTGGGAGATGAATGAAACTCTAGAATATGATGAAAGGTATTTACATAAAACATACTTTACTTTTTAAAAACCCCAACCTTTTGTGTACTATCACTCCAACTGCTACTGCTACTGCCACAATCTATTATTAATACCGTTGCTGTAATCAATTCTTGTATACTGCTGCTGCTATTACTACTTACTGCTACTAATATCAGCTAGGCCAATAATGCTTTTAATACTGCTACTGTTACTATAGTACGGCTACTACTTCTCTCTTACTACTACTAAATTATTACTCCTACTACCACTATTACTAACTGCTACACAATTCATCTACACTGCTTTTGCTACTAATACTGTTTTCTTGCTGCTGCTACTGTTGCTACTCCCACTTCTGATATTTCATTCCATATATATTTTTATGATGACCTGATTTTTAAAATATTTTTGTTTAAACATCTTTATTTTGCATCAGATGTCCATAAAATTGTCTGAATATCAAGTGTTTGAAATTTAATGTTATAGGTGAAATTGGCTTGACTAGATTAAGCATGAAATGGTCTTTCATTTGAAACATTGTATGCTCGAATAGCTAAGAAGAATAGTGCTATCCTGGTGATTTCAGAGTACTTTTCACTGCTTCTGCAGTTTTCAGTGGTCACACCTGTTTTTTTTTTTTTTTTTCTCGATGGCCTGATCTTTTTTTTTTTTTTTTAGGTGGAAGCACATTTCTCCAGATTGGCATACTGATCACAAAATTGTGAATCATTTATTTGCAAACCTTTGTCAGTCAAAAATCTGATGGAAGCATCCACATTTTCTAGCATACAACAAAAATCAATCCACTTGGAGCATTAAAATTAACTCATTGGTTTGACCCACATCTTGAAGTATTCCAAGCTTCTTTAATAAAGTGTTTGCATGTTATTATAGAATACTTTAACTCACTTTCCACCTCATTGATCTTGTCTTTCACATTCAAAGGATGGAAGCTGCTTTTTCTTCTTTCTGTAGTGTCTTGCACTGATAAGAGAACCTTTACTATGAAGGGAAGTCAATATGTAAGTCACAAATGGTTATTGGATGGCAGGAAAATGTAGTTTTTGCTTTCTAAAGGTGTCATTAGGTGACAGCAACATAGAGTTTTATGTCTCCATTCGTTAGATGGCGCTAGGTGTTGCGTGCACATTCACAATACAGAAACAAAATGGTCACTGTACTTACGGAATGTATCCTCAAAGAACAACATGCTACTGTGCGTTTTTCGAGGGGACAAAAGGGCAGCCTACAACGGACATTCATAAGGAAAAGCTTCCTGTTTATGCTGACAAATGTTAACCCGTAAAGCGGTACATAGCTGGGTAAAAACATTTTCTCAAGGACGCTCTTAAAGTGTTGATGAAGTCTGATTTGGTCATCCTGTTACAACAGACGCATTCGTGCAGTGGATGGAGGAGATGATTAGAGGTGACAGGGGAGTAACGATTTACTCTCTAGCAGCTGCAAAAGGGTGCTCACATGGTTCAGCATACAACTTAGCCCCTAGTGATTTCCACCTTTTTGATCCACTGAAAACCCACCTTGGTAGGAGAAATTTCGCGAATGACGCAAAAGTTAAATGTGAAGTGAAAATGTGGTTTAGAAAACAGAGTACACAGTTCTATGCAGCAGGTTTGGGAGGACTCATAAAACAATGGACAAGTGCATCAATGTTGGTGTAAAAATAAACTGTTTTCAAGATATTATCATCTTTAGTATTTTTTTTTAAACAACCAGTTGTGTCTTACTTATTGACTTCCCCTCGTACATCAGTCAGTAAACTGCTTTCCTTTTCTATTTCACTGATGTGAGAAGAAAACACATTGATCACTGCTTGAACATAGTGCTCCCCATAAGGGTTCCAGGTCGACATTGTAGGGGAAAACAAGAACAGACACACTACCTCCCTAATAAGCATCTGGTGAGAGTTGACTAATTGTAGCTTTCTTTTAAAGTAGGAGTACATCTGCCTTAGAGGCAAGAACCAACAGTCTGCACACAAATAAGCCAGCTCTGTAAAAGGACGTGCATGAAGCACTAAGGTTTTAGAACAAGACTACAGACCAGAAGTGGACAAACAATTAGAGCTTTCCCCCTGAGTTTGCAGAGTAAACATGAAGAAGACGAACAGAAACAACCCTTATGCAGCAAATGTATGTACCAGACATACGATCCAAATTATTGCTGGCTTCTTAATCATATCTTCAAATTTTAAAAAAAATGTATATCCTTTCTTTCTGTAAACTCCACCAAACATAGGATTACAATTATCACCCCCAAATGCTATATACTTGCCCTCAAGTCTAAACTTGTATAGTGTCTCAAATAATTTGTAATTGTGTTTCAGCTGTTTCCAAGTAAGTTAACAAAACTGTATGCGGTTACTAAGTGGTTAGAATGTGATGTCGCTGTCAAAGTGTTGATTTTGTTTTGGCTTGTAAAACTGCGGGCAAATCTACAAACGTCCTAAATTTCTTGCAGAAGCTAAAATGTACTCATGAAATGACTACATGTCTGCAAAAATGAGGAGCTCTGACAACCCTCCTACTACCTCTATATCTTCTTCTTCTTTACATTTGGTTTCAAATGCTCAGATCAGACCATCAGGTGGGTTGCCTCTATGAACTTGCATGTCAGCAGCAGGTCCTTCATGGTTCCCTGTAGCTTACTCTGCACACTTTGCTCTTGAGGCCAGGTGTCTTTTCGAAGTTGTTGGTAGAGTGGGCAGGTCTGCAGAATGTGCTCAAGTGTTTGTGGTCATTTTTGACAGGCACACTGTGGGGACTGTACAATCTTAATTGTATGCATGTGGTAGTTGATACCTCTTTTTTGTTTATTGCTACTACTTACTGTTGCTGATAATCTGCTACACTACTACTGCTGCTACTTCACTACTGCTGCTACTGTTGCTGCACCACTGCTGCTGTTACTGCATTACTACTGCTACTACACTACTGCTGCTACTCATGCTACTACACTACTTCTGCTACCACACTACTGCTGCTACTGTTACTACACTATTGCTGCTACTGTTACTACACTACTGCTGCTACTGTTACTACACTACTGCTGTTATGTTACTTTTCTACTGCTGCTGTTCATGCTACTACACTACTAATGCTATTGTTGCTGCACCACTGCTGCTGTTGCTGTATTACTGCTGCTACTTTTACTGAACTACTGCTGCTGCTGTTTTTACACTACTGCTGCTGCTGTTACTACACTGCTGCTGCTGTTACTACACTACTGCTGCTATACTACTGCTGTAACTGTTACAGCACTACTGTGGCTATTGTTACTACACTACTGTGGCTACTGTTACTTCACTACTGCTGTAACTGTTACAGCACTTCTGTGGCTTTTGCTACTACACTACTGTGGCTACTGTTACTTCACTAATGCAGTTACTGTTACAGCACTACTGTGGCTACTGTTACTTCACTAATGCAGTTACTGTTACAGCACTACTGTGGCTGTTGCTACTACACTACTGTGGCTACTGTTACTTCACTAATGCAGTTACTGTTACAGCACTACTGTGGCTGTTGCTACTACACTACTGTGGCTGCTGTTACTTATTACCTTGTTTATTTCTGACAGAGAAATGCAGAAAGAGATAAAAGTGCACAAAGAAGGTCGTCTCGTATTTATGGAAAACAACATAAGCCAGAGTTTAGACTTCCTTCTCGGGACACTATCTGGAATGATATTCCGTCTGTCACAACCACATCAGCCCTAAGAAGACTTACACCTAAAAAAACGGTGAATAATTTCACTAAAGTGTGAGTACAGATTTATCAACATCTTTATTTATCAACATCTTCACATGTAACAAATATGTAGTATTTAATGATTTGTATAGCTCTACACAGGGATTCTCTTTCTGGTGGTTCACAGTGGTACGTAATACCGGCAACTTTAGTGAGGCATAGTCCTTTCAGCGCTGCTATAATAGACACTTTGTGGTGAATACCGGCCAGCTTTTTTAGACATTTTGTGGTGACTACTGGTACGTTTGTTTTCTCATGAAATAAGAAACCCTGGCTCAAGTTTGTTATGTTTCTTTTGAACAATTTTGTTTCCAGATAAAACATATGTTAAACAACCAGGCAAGTGATTTTTAATCCACAGCCAAATGTGTGGCCTGTGTTTAACTCTTTGAGTCCCAAGGAACGCATCATATGTTCATGGCTTCCTACCCAGAAGCCCAATGTACGCATGATGCGCCGATTTTATGACTTTTTTTACTAGCCCCTGGGCCTGTAATGCTAAACCCCCTGGGACTCAAAGAGTTAATTGAATGTGTTTGAATAGGTAGCCTTTATAGAATCTATTTATATTATTCTTGGTGGTCCTCTACCTCTAGAACCAAAGCTTCTTTGGTTAGAAACTTTGTACTTGATTGACCATCCTTCTCACAAAATGTCCACATCTGTTTATTAGTTTTCAGAATTTCATTTTCAAAATAGATATGAAATTATTCAATTGATGGTTATATGAAGAATAAAATGGTACGACAAAATCATCTGTTTCCAGCTGTGGGAAAGAACTAAACAAAGTACAATAAACCCAGAGGTGAGGAAAAGACACTGGTATGTGGATAGATCACAGTGGGGGGAAAAAAAACACATAAAAGTAAAACCAGAATGTCTTTACACTGAAATCCAAAGAGTCACTTGTGTAAAGGGAGACTAAAGAGCAAAAACAAAAAGAAAAATGCACACATGCATTCACACACACACAAGTGAAGGCAGACCCAACAACAATTACAGAAGGAGGTGAGGGGATGGGGGCTAGCTGCATGCGGTGGTGATGGATAAGATGACTCTCTCAATTGATTGAAAGAAAGCATGTGCTGTTTTGTAGGATAAAGAATGAGCATATTGATTTCTACAGAGTGAAAGACTGAATTATGAAGACAACAGCAGCTTGCACCAGTCAGGAAAGTAATTTTGTTTTGATTTAAAGGTTTGATAGTCTAGGTTTATCTAATACATTGATTTCCTTCAGTCCTGCACCTGAAATAAGATGCAAAATAAATTAAACATTTATGCTAGCAGGTCACATACAGTCTATTAGATGTATACATTTTTAGAGGAAATACAAACGTAACATGAAAACATTTACCAGTTAATTGCCTGATTTCCCTTAGTGAAACCTCACTTTAGGAAGTGGTCATTACATGGATTGGTTATAGTGGACATACCATTCGGAAATAGATTGAGATATCAAAAATTAGAATGCAAAGGATGAGAAAAGCTTTCATGGCACAGAAAAAGCTTTCATAGCACAAGTAAATATGTGGACAGAAAGAAATTAAATCTAACAAGTTTAGAATATATTAATCCAGTGTAAAATCGCACTCTTGTATGGACCAGACAAGAGAATGACTAACGATGCTACTAATTTCAATACATTCATTAATTAGTATTTGGGCAGAATAAAATTACTGAAGTGATTTGATAGAATGAAACAAAATATAGCTCCTGGAGAGGACTGAACAAAGTATAGACACACATTCAGTCCCAACAGCTGTTGCTGCAAATCCCAACAAGGAAACATTACTAATATAAATAACAAGTCTGTTACTTTTGCAGAAATTAGGTTCATTGTGGAAGTGGTAACTTGGGATGTCAGATTTCTTCAGGATGATCAGCACATTTGTGTGTGTGTGTGTGTGTGTGTGTGTGTGGGGGGGGGGGGGGGAAGGGGAAGATACTACATTACATTATGGTTGAATGCAGTTGTTCATTGTTTGGTGCTAAATGAGTTTAGAGAAGTTTAGAAAACATGTTAATAGTATAACTGGAATGTCCTTCCTCTGCAAGCCATGGGCCACAAGAAATAGATATCTACAAACATATAGAGAAGAGAATTAGAGACAAATGAGAAATGTGGAGACAAAATGGAAGAAACTGCAAGAAACAGGAAATGCTATGAGTGTCTGGTTAAGGACCCGTACTACAAAGAGGTATAGTAAGCAAAAGAAAAAGATAAATCATGATGATGTCTACTCAGCATCTGGTTTGAACATATTAAATTTACTACTAAATAAGCTGTGCTTTGTTTGTCTTTTAAAGATATAATAATTACAACTATGATGATTTCGAAGACACAAGTGATGATGATTCCTCTATTGAAACCTCAGACTCGGGAGAGGAGAAAGAGGTAAGAGCTGTACCAGGTGCAAGTAATGATTGTTTAGTTCAGAAATGAAAATGAACATAGGACATACAATAACATGCTCTTATAAAGCTGAAGTTAAAAGGATCGATTTTGTTGCAGTGAGTTTTATCCCATATGGCCTGGACTCTCTATATACAGGACAGCTAGCTGCTTGCTGAGAATCGCTCACAGAGTACGAACTCTTTATCTCCAGAGATAATCCCTGTGGGACTCTGGAAAAACTGAACGACATGTTAGTGAAACGAACCCATGATTTTCAGACCATGACACAAACAGATGCTCTTTTTATGTCAGCAAAACATTATAATCATGTAGATGGTCCTTTGCAAAACATGACTCCAACCACAGCCCATAATGCTGTTTTAATTATGCCACAGTTCAAAGGCCTCTTATTTCTTCTGTAATGATGACAAAACTTCCTGTGACTCATCTCTGTATGTTGTGGCAGGAAAGATGCATTTTTCTCAGATTTGTACTTTAGTTTGCTGGTGTTGAATTATGGGCTCAGTGTGTTTAACATTTGCATTGCTATAGCCAGTCTCTTTCTGACTTATGTTTTTCTTCTTCTTCTGTGCTCAGTCTTAAAATGGCAGCTGGCACATTGTAATCTACAGCTTAGCAGTGATATCTGTGTCTTTCGGCATAGTCATCTAATTTAAGCAGAATAATGGTTAATCGTTTTGTTATTACCTGCTTGTTAAAGGTTCAGTGGTTTTATTCTTGTTCCCTCTCAGAACTGGGTCCCCGAACCTACCTGGGGAAATAGCTTCTAATGAAAAGTCTCCAGTGTTGTTTGTTATGGAGCGCAGCTAATAAAACTTTGTCATTGTTAATTGTCATTTTTGGTTGAGATATCTTCTTCTTCTTCTTTGCGTTCACCAGCTGTAAATTCTGGCAGAAAGATCTGGTTGTTTATCCACTTCTGAACTGCAGTCTGGTTCCAGAACCTGAGTGTTGTGAGTACATCAGTTTGACAGATCTGACCAATTTAATTGAAGACTGTTGGTTCCTTGGCTCTCAGGCAGATGCACTCCAACTTCAAAGAAAGCTCCCAATTAGTCGACTATTACCACATGCTTTTGTGTAGGCAGTGGGTCTATTCTTTTTTTCCCTATAATAGGGCCCCGGAACCCACACGGGGAGGTTGCTGAGTATGTACATCGTTTTGTTTTGAAGCAAAAATATATTTTGATCTTTACTGTTCCTTGTGTGGGTTCTGCTATTGGGGGGGGGGGGGGGGGGGGGGGGGGGGTTTACCAACTTCCATGTGTCGTAAAAGAAAACTAATTAAGGCTTTGCTGAAATCGAAAGTTTTGGGTTAAAAGGCACAAATATCACAGCTTAGCTTTAACCCACAACACAACCTGCCAACTGACCTTTTAAGGTTGAATGTAGAAGATGATTAGCCATTTTTAGTCTACCGATTTCTAATTGTATCAAAAATGAGTGCATTAAAAAAAATCTTCGGGTAGCTCTTGATTGCTCAAGGATACTCCTGTTGTTACCACAGTAAGTCTCACTTGTTTGTCAGTTTAATTTTGTGAAATCGTAGACACAGCAACAAAAAGGGAAATAGCACATAATATTACAAACCAATCTAACGCTAAAATTCTGCCTAATACACTACACAGTTTACATAAAACATCTATAACACAATGAAATTATTCCTAATATAACAAGCAACATTAACACACTGAAACTCTGCATGCTGTTCTAATCAACACTATCACAATGAAATCATATACATTGTTACAAACAGCAATAGAAAATGTGAAATGGTACACAGTGTTACAAGCAACAATAAATACTGTGAATTTTAAAATAATTTAGAAACAACATAAGATGTGAAATTCTAAAAAAAAATTTAAATGAAGAATCTTCATCATCATCTTCATGACATGCCATGTAAGTAAGTGAGGGCAGTTGTGGTTTGCAGCCAACCATATTGATTTGGAAAGCAAGGGAAAGCCCTTAATCTATATTCTTACAAAAAAAGTTTGTTTATATCTTTATTTTTTTTTTTTTTACTGTTCTTTGCAGAAACAGCACAGAATTAAAAACTATCACAAACGACTTCAAGTGCCATCCAGTTCCAGCGATGATGATGATGATAGGAAATTGGATGGATCACAGAGAAAGCTCCAGCAGACCGCTAAATGCTTGCTGAAGGAGCAAGAGAAAACAGGAACTGTTGCAGTCGTCAGTTTGACTGGCAGTGAGCTTGTTGATGATAGCAGGATTGATGCAGACCTTGCAGCTCCAACAGCTGCTGTTGATTCAGAGGACAGTAATGCTAGTGATATACTGTCACCTTCTAGAAATGGACATTTGAAAAATTGTTCGGTGCTTCTTAGTGATGACGACAGTGCAGAAAATGATGATAATAATAGTGACAAAGTTGTTGACAGTCATGAGGAACAGGATAGTGTTTCTGGGTCTTCAGAGAATGACTCTCCACTTGAAAGTAGGAGATGTACGTTAGAGAAACAAAAGCTGAAACAGTTAAATATGTTTCAGAAGTTGAAAGAGGCACAGGCTAAAAGAAAGAGAAGTATTTCAAAAACTTGAAATACATATATATATTCTCGTGGGAACCTGAAAGAATATGAGTTCTCCTTTTGTTGTGTATCTATGTATATAAAGGTATTCTCTTAGGTGGTAGTAGTTCTGTTAGGGTTGAAAGTGTTAGCTTTCAGACATACTAGGCCATTGGAATTTGAACTCTTTGCTTGTTGCTGAAGATGGGGACGGAGCACTTATGGGAGCGTCAAGAGTGCTGCAGTGTCGATTCTTGATTCAGCAACATACAGCATACTAGGCCACAATATACGAGGTTAGGAGTGAATGTACAGTTATCCACACGTGCGTCACATGTGTCCATACACTTGCACAGAGAGAAAGAAAGAGAGAAAGACTTCTTAAACTTGTTTTTGTATTAGCAATTGTAATATCCCTTTTATTATGTTTTATACTTCAAAAACTACATTTGTACCCGAAATTGCATAAAATATGTGCTTATTATTATTGTTATTATTTTTACATATAGATGTGATGCCTGAATTCAAGAAAAATGACCCGATTAAAGAAATGTCTAGACAGCTGGTGGTATAAAAGAAATATATTGAGCACATTCTGACACAAAGCAGGCAAAACAAGTCCTGAAATGAGAAACAAATGGAACTGAAGAGGTGAGGACATCAAGAGAAACTCGACAACACATGTTGACGAGACAGACTAGAGGTTTCAGACAGGATTCCATACATAAAGTTGGAAGGTTGTACAGGATGGAACAGAAAGAAGGAATCAACGGCAAGCTCTAGAAAATGTGTAACAGTACAATAGGATGCTGTCTGAATACCAGTTATTTTCACATAATTTAGCCACCAGTATTTATGTATACAGCACTGCCAGCATAAATAACAATTGATACCATTTAAACATCCTATACAAAGCATATTCATCGCTATGTTATGCTGCCAGTGCCAGACATTTTCACTCCCAACACACTGGAAATAAAACATTTTAACAATAAAAATGAGATGTCTAAAAATGGTTGTGGGAGAAATCACAAGAGAATAGGTATAAAGTCATAAAAGAAAAATTCAGCATAGAACCTATACTGAATTATATATAAACCCAGTTTACCCACTTAGAGAGATTAGTTTGTGAAGCTTTACCATACAACACATTTACCAAAGGAGTAGAGCTCAAGATAAACCAAGTACAATTGAAATGATAACATCAGAGAAACTCTACAACAGTGCCAAGTCTCTTTGGTTGTGGCAGCTTAAAGAGCCAGAAACCTGTATCTTTCCTGACTTCCTGAAATGGTAAAAGAGGAAGTGAAGAAGAAGAAGATATTATCATCAGCATCAAGTACCTTGCTGATATTCGTGGACAGTCATGCCTCCCCACAACCACTATCTCCAGTTCTTGTGCTGACACCCTCCCATCCTATAATAATAGGTTGTCAAGAATATGCTGTCTTCCTCTGTCTCTCTTTCTTTAAATCATTCCAGTAGTCAAAACATGATCCAGTTCCCCTTTTACCATAACATGGCCACAAAAATAATGTCTCCCTCTGGTGTTTCTGATGTTGTCTTCGGGCCCTCATCGCTTTGAAAACACCTGAGCTGGGAAAAATTCCATTAACTAGAGAAGCAAAATCATACTGTTGAATTAATGACACTGTAATCAAGCCGCAGTGACCTATATACTGTTGATTTTTTTTTTTTTTTACCATTTGCCCTGCCACATGAATTGTTATTCCCAAAGTGTCTTTAAAAATGTTCACTACGGTGTTGGTCTTTGTCTTCTTCTTTTGTTCATTGACTGTAAACTCCAGCAGAAAGTTCTGGTTGTTCATCCACTTCTGGACTTTCATTTTATTCCAGAGCTTGAGCTTTGTGTACATACCTGTTTTACAGATTTGGCTTATTTATATGCAGACTGTTGGTTCCTCACTTCTCAGGCAGATGCACTTTGACTTTGAAGAAAACACCTAATTAGTCACCTTTTACAGCAGGCTTGTTACAGGGGTAGTATTATATCCCCCACCCCCTCCCCCATAAGGCCCTAGAACAGGGCTATTCAACTGGCGGCTCGCGGGCCAAATCTAGCCCGCCGAGGCCTAGCAAGTGGCCTGTTGATCGTTGCCAAAATAGTGGAATGTAGTTATTAAAAAAAAAAAATTTAAATAAATAAATGTTGCGGTATAAATCTTCAAAAACCAGTCGTGTCGAATGTGTCAATAGGAAATGTTTGTCAGGGATCTGTAAAAGAAGAGATACAAGGGAACCGGCATAGGAACAGAAAAAGTAATGAGTTCAGGGTAAAAGTTGTTTACAGTTCGTTCAATTAGCAAAACTCACCTGGTTGAAGCCAAAGGTAATAAGATAGGCTGGAACAGGTAGAAAAACCACCACTGCACTGGACAGTCAATGAAGAGGAGAAAATATATTGGCACGGTCCTGACAGTTACAGCTTAGATTACAGAGAAGCTCTCCTAGTGGCCACTAGTGCACACACACTAATGACATTGGGCGCAGCAGAACTTCAGTGACACTGGACACCGCAGAATACCTGCTAATGATCTTGTTATCAGATTAAGACGGTAACATACGAGTCACAGTCAGACGTAGATTGCTGGGCGCGATTGTACAGTAACAAACTGAATCAGTAACAGTGTTTTACATTATCTACTTTTAATAATTTAGTTAAATACTTGATGCCATGGCTAGCACTAGTAAGTGAGCAAAGTTGGGATGTGAAAATCGTGCATTCAATAATGACTGGACACTGAAATATTTATTTATATCACCAACTTTGCCTAATTCGAAACCAGTATGCTTGCTGTTTTAACAGCAACTAGCTTTGGGACAGAGCATGCTGCAGGAACTGCCGGATCAAAAATGCAGGGATCTGTACACCTCTCAGAGCTTCACTTCAAGGCCAGCTGATATCCAAGGCTAAGAGCCTAGTCTGCCCTGCGATAACATTCAGTTTTCACGTTGCATATCCACTTTCACGGATAAGGCTAAAATCTACTCCAATGTGCTTCTCTGCCATAAGCCAGCTACATAATGTGCTTCTCTGCCATAAGCCGGCTACACAATGTGCTTCTCTGCCATAAGCCGGCTACACAATGTGCTTCTCTGCCATAAGCCGGCTACACAATGTGCTTCTCTGCCATAAGCCGGCTACACAATGTGCTTCTCTGCCATAAGCCGGCTACACAATGTGCTTCTCTGCCATAAGCCGGCTACACAATGTGCTTCTCTGCCATAAGCCGGCTACACAATGTGCTTCTCTGCCATAAGCCGGCTACACAATGTGCTTCTCTGCCATAAGCTGGCTACACAATGTGCTTCTCTACCATAAGCCGGCTACACAATGTCCTTCTCTGCCATAAGCCGGCTACACAATGTGCTTCTCTGCCATAAGCCGGCTACACAATGTGCTTCTCTGCCATAAGCCGGCTACACAATGTGCTTCTCTGCCATAAGCCAGCTACACAATGTGCTTCTCTGCCATAAGCCGGCTACACAATGTGCTTCTCTGCCATAAGCCGGCTACACAATGTCCTTCTCTGCCATAAGCCAGCTACACAATGTGCTTCTCTGCCATAAGCCGGCTACACAATCTGCTTCTCTGCCATAAGCCGGCTACACAATCTGCTTCTCTGCCATAAGCCGGCTACACAATGTGCTTCTCTGCCATAAGCCGGCTACACAATCTGCTTCTCTGCCATAAGCCAGCTACACAATGTGCTTCTCTGCCATAAGCCGGCTACACAATGTGCTTCTCTGCCATAAGCCGGCTACACAATGTGCTTCTCTGCCATAAGCCAGCTACACAATGTGCTTCTCTGCCATAAGCCAGCTACACAATCTGCTTCTCTGCCATAAGCCAGCTACACAATGTGCTTCTCTGCCATAAGCCGGCTACACAATGTGCTTCTCTGCCATAAGCTGGCTACACAATGTGCTTCTCTACCATAAGCCGGCTACACAATGTCCTTCTCTGCCATAAGCCGGCTACACAATGTGCTTCTCTGCCATAAGCCGGCTACACAATGTGCTTCTCTGCCATAAGCCGGCTACACAATGTGCTTCTCTGCCATAAGCCAGCTACACAATGTGCTTCTCTGCCATAAGCCGGCTACACAATGTGCTTCTCTGCCATAAGCCGGCTACACAATGTCCTTCTCTGCCATAAGCCAGCTACACAATGTGCTTCTCTGCCATAAGCCGGCTACACAATCTGCTTCTCTGCCATAAGCCGGCTACACAATCTGCTTCTCTGCCATAAGCCGGCTACACAATGTGCTTCTCTGCCATAAGCCGGCTACACAATCTGCTTCTCTGCCATAAGCCAGCTACACAATGTGCTTCTCTGCCATAAGCCGGCTACACAATGTGCTTCTCTGCCATAAGCCGGCTACACAATGTGCTTCTCTGCCATAAGCCAGCTACACAATGTGCTTCTCTGCCATAAGCCAGCTACACAATCTGCTTCTCTGCCATAAGCCAGCTACACAATGTGCTTCTCTGCCATAAGCCGGCTACACAATGTGCTTCTCTGTCATAAGCCGGCTACACAATGTGCTTCTCTGTCATAAGCTGGCTACACAATCTGCTTCTCTGCCATAAGCCGGCTACACAATGTGCTTCTCTGCCATAAGCCGGCTACACAATGTGGGATGTCAGGAAATGCCACCCAACATTTGGGTTAACAGAGAACACGTAGTACTGACTACTATTATATAACAAGTGGTTGTGAGAAAAGAGATAAAAGTAACAAGATAGGTTGTTAATATAACCAGAAGGAAGTTAAAGTAACAAAATGGTCATAGAATGCTGTATAATGATGTTTTGAGCACGAATTATTAAAATAACACACTGGTTAATGTAACAACTTCTGAAAGATCTCGGGTAACAGTGTCTGCCAAAAAACTGCCAATTACCACTTTTGAGGTGTAGGGGGGGGGGAGGGGGTGTCTTTGAGCCTGGGGATTTATGGCCGCATGGCTAGTGCTGTCCCCACGACTGCAGGAGAGGATTTTATTTTGCCCCCAACAACAACAAAATCACCAGCCTTACCGAGGATTCGAACCTGGGTCTCCTGCTTGGCAGCCCAGCGTTCTAACCGTTCGTCAGCCGCTCGGCCAGCTCCAGATTTATAGATACAGCCGGACGTGTCATGTCATGTGTGGAAGGTTATCGCCACGTTTTTCTGTCTAATATATGCCAATCGTTCTTTATACAGACCAAACTGTCTATCATCTTTTCGCTTAGTCTCACTCTGATTCTTGTCCGCTGACTTTCCCACAGGTTATTAGTCGCAGTCAACAGGTCACCCCATAATAACTCCGTTCTAGTGCAAGTCAAAACCACAGGAAGTGTCCATCATTGTCCCATTTTTAAAGAGGATCATAAAAATTAAACAAACAGTCCGGTCATTATTCAGTAGATAGTACACGCATTAAATACATATGGCGGCTGCCCGGGTTAGCAGCACTAACATTGATGTATGTCAAAAGAATTGCAGTTTATCGTTGGTGAAAGCAGCAGGCACGACAAACCAGCAGACCAAACACGTTATATTGCATTCGGTATATAGTCACATTCATTCCCCTGAAGGTTGAAACCACAACCTTTCCCTGGGTTACTGGGAAGAACACGATCCAGTTTGCGAAGGTGAGGTAGGCCTGGGCGAGATAAGATGATATAATAGGAATCTTGTATTACCGAGACATTAAAATGTCCATGGACCGTGTTGTGGGGAGGGGGCACATCAAGAAGAAAATGATAATGAAAAAAGAAAGGATTGCAGAAAAGATTAGAGCTGAACGCCTGAGAAGAAACAAACTAAACACAAAAGTTGACAACAACGGTCCTGAAATCCCATGCAATAATTGTAGAAGAATTGTTTTCAGGCGGCTGGGTCTTGCTAGTCACACTCACCATCGCCATGGGCTTTGAGTCCCATTCCTCCTCATAGCGTGATATAACACTGTCAACTGGAAAAACGGAAAGGTGCCAATAAATTATTGAGGAGGCATTAAGTACTGTATTGCTGAAACATTAAGAGTCTTGTATTGCCGAGACATTAAAAGTCTTGATATAAGACATTAAGCCTTGAATTTCTGAGACATTTTAGATTTATTCTGCACTAATTTCTCTTTAATTTGATATATGTTGTCTCTATAAAGCATATACTTTTGCTTCACAAAGGTTTTAGCTTTATCGCGTTGCAGTTGTAAAAAAAATCCACTTAAAATTAATGCTGTCCAAAAGTCAGAAAAAATGTCCTGTAAGAGTCAACACTTTAAATATTTAGGGAGCATCTTTAAATATGAGTCGGCTCTGTGGCTAAGTCGATGCGAACGCTTCGTAATGCCGGGTTCGATCCCATCTGTGGACCATGCGTCTTGCGTTGGTTTCGACAGTGGTATCAAGAAAGCAATAGCAAACTACTAGACGTAAATTTGCCAGGGGCTGTTGGGGTTTGTTCTGCAATGTTCTGTAAAGGATACGCAACTAACCTTTACATATGAAGGCAGAATAGACAGAATTGGAAACAAGAATCCAACAAGCTAACAATGTAAGTTATCAAGTGACCCCAATTTTGAAACACCTGGCTATCCTAGTACAGAAAAGAAGACAAATTATAAATGCAGTCTTCATACTAGTCTTCTGCTATGTCTGCTATCAGTGTCAGACTGGGACACTGGCTAAAGAACGCGAAAATAAAATTCAACTGTGAACAACTTTTAGCAAGAATAACGTCAAAAACTATTCAAAAACCATTGGTCATTTCTAAAACAGGTATCAACAGAGTAAACGTCAAACGTTTTTAAACTGAAACAAAATTTCAAACAAGGATAAATTTCCAAAATTTTTGGATTATTGAGATACTTTCTTTCGAACGGATGTCAACTTTAATAAATGCACATTTGAGAAAAGACGTGAACAAAACTAGATAGATCATGTGAGAAAATAAAGAACTATTGGAATAACGTCTATAATTAAATTCACTGAAAAACAAAAGCTGAAATGATTGGGCCATTTAATGAGAATGATTCCAGCAGCGAGAGCGAACAGCGTGTAAATTGAAACACCAAGAGGTAACTCGGGAGTTGAGATCGCCATTGCTAAAAGCTAGGGGCACACTTTGAATACAAAAAGACTTATCAGTCAACAAAGAAATAGCACTATTAGTAACAGGACGCTGGGGTTCATACTGAGAGAAGGATCTGACACCTATGGACATGTCCGGAGTGCAATAATCATAACCCAAACTAACTAACCTAGCCAACTAACCAAGGGGTATTAGGAAGCTAAGAAGAATATGGATTGAAGTCAATGATACTGACACTTCAGACTCCACACATCCACTGCTTAACGGGCAGCCAAGCAGGTACAAACTCTGGAACCGATCATCTGTTAACCTACGACGTCTAGCGGTACAAAGCAGAAAATTGACAAAAGAAAGAATAAAGCTCTAGATGTAATATATTGTAGAGTATTTTTTTCTCTTCAAATAACTGTGATAATAAAAGTATATTATTTTTGTGCATACTGAAAGAAATGTAAACAAAATCTAATTTGGCTCGAAAACTGCGAATTTTATACTGCTCTGCTGCAACTTGTGGCGTGTTTGTTTTAATAGTCCTTCCTATGTCCTCACGCAACCTGAAATAGTTGAAAACTTTCTGTGTTCAAAAGACACTTATATTGACACTTAGTGCATTTCTAAGCCATCGTTGTTTAACAGACGACTGTTTAGAATGTTTGCACAAGCAAGGTAAGTGTACTATCTGTATCTGCAAGATGCCGATATTTTTTTTAACAGGCTGCAGACTGTTGCAGGTGACACATACTAGTACTACATACCATACATCGTCTGGCATTTTCATTTTTATTTTGTTTTTGTACTAAACTAGATGGCTGGGACTCATGAGCAGCAGCTACCGCATCTCCTGCAACTTCCTCCAATTAATTTGCTCCCAGGCACCTAGTTTAGCCCCCATCTGCGTAGCGGCGCAGGGGATACGCTAGCTACTTCAGTAAAATTTTTAAAATGCCCTCTACACCAATAAAACCAGCACAGTTAGATAGCTGTGAACAATCTCTTTCCAATGGTACCTCATTTAGGCTTGTATGTCATTTTTGAGCTGAGATATTTAGGTTTTTGTGGAGATGAGATGTAAGAAACAGCCGCTAAAACTTGTGACCCACAAACAAGAAGTTTTTTGACTGCGCAACCTACTGCGCAGTTCTGTATCGGCTTTGTTGACATTGGACTGTCATTGGACAAGATGGCAGGCAGTGAGACTCAGCTCACTCAGCCGCATGCGATTGCCTAAAAAATGTCACTGTACATCTACCTAGCCACGTACCAGAAAATTTTTTTTATACACAAATGTAAAATTGGACGGAGAATTCAATTATAACTAGCATTACCAGGACCAGTAACAGTTAAAGCCTAAAGCCAACCTCGAATTTACCGCTATTTTCAATCAAACTGATGACTAACAGAAAAACAGAGAACGTCCGGCTTTCGTAGACATGCGCTGTTAATCGAGTTCCTTCCCGCCGTTTTCAGCTATTTAGAGTGGGTGAAAATCACACCAATCGCAAAATTTCATGAGAGATTAGGACCCATCCCGAAACCCCAGCCGACATTTCCGAAACAAGTTTTAAACGGTTTCTATGGTAACGGAAATTGTCGAAAAGATCGCAAATTTCAGAAACTGTAGTGCCTAGATACGCTCGGTGGTGAGTTTAATCGCATTTTGCCCATGCTATTATTATCGTCTGCTACTATCGTCAGCAGAAACGCTCAAAATTGTCAACGGTCGCTATTATCGTCTGCTACTATCGTCTGCAATGTTGCGTCTCTTGAAATTGTCAAGTTACCTAGTTTTGCCACGATTTGTTCCTTGGCAGAAAGTCCGCATTTTACATATGCCTGAGCCCCGTAACGATTTTTTATGGCCGCCATAATATCGGGTTGAAGTTCGGAGGAAGCCCTTAATTTTAAAGCATACGTGATGACACCCACACACACATATAGATACAGCAACACACAGATGTGTACTGTACTATATATACACACTTGATGTATGTACACACACAACACACACACACACATATATATATACACACACAGTATAATAATAATAATTGCCCTGGCGCCTCCTACTTTACTGTGAGATTTGGACACTTATTGCTTTGTTAGTAGTATCTTGAGTATCACATCGGCTGCCTCTTCTACCCTGAACATTTCCTGTTTCCCATTGTAAACTGGGAGTACACCAGCAAACCTGAGGTTACCACATTTAGCGAGGCAATCAAGGGATAGGTGTAATAACTCTTTCAAAACCAAACAGTGCACAGTGTGTGACTGGATTTACTCATATGCACCAGTCAGACTATTATTATGCTTGAAATGCTAAATATAACACAAAATATGACCTGAAAGCTCAACATGGATTTGGAAAAGACTCGCACAAATACAACCAAACGTTTCGACCAAAGTCTTTATCAACGGAATACTAAATACAGCACAAACTGACTGGAAACGTCAATGGACAAGACAACAGAGCTAATAAAAAACCAAGGTCAGCATGAAACCAAGAAGTACATAATCATCATCATAAACCACTTCTGCCATTAAGCAGCATGATGATGAATAATTTGCAATCCAGTGCGCGTTCGCTGCTGCTCGCTAATGTCATGCCATAAAAGCGTAGTGTCTTTAATGTTGTTTAATGTTGTCGATCCATATCTTGCTCTTGTAGCTGATCTGTTGAGATTTAGTGCTTGTGATGGTATTTGATCTTGCTGCATTCTAACGAGATGGCCAAACCACTTGATCTGCTGTTTCTCGATGAATCTAGTACAAAGTGTCATTCCCACAATTTGTCTAATAGTATCATTATTCACTCGATCTCGGATGGTTAGGTTGGCCGCTTTTCTCAGGCATCTCATCTTGCGTGTGGTGATGTTGCGCACATGGGCTTTTGTTAGTGTCCATGTTTGGCATGAAGTACGTAATATAGAGGGAAATATAAAAAAATGAAGGGCTATAATACGCAACTAAATAAATAAGGTGTATGTAACAAGAGGCGGAGAAATCTGAATAATTTGAATAAATGAACAAGTAAATAAATTAAAATAAAATAAAACTATTGAATAATGATCCCTTCAGGACTCAGAACACTAAAACTATGGATGAAACTAATGAGTTGCGGCTGGTTTGATCACCGGAGCAAGATTTTATAGCAGTGACTGTATTTTTATTATTATGTTTGTACATTTTATGTTTAGTCAGGGCATAGTCATACACCCAACACCACACTGGTTTCCCCACAGGGGTTGTGTGTTTAGCTCCTGTAGATGTGGTATACCCCTGATTTTGTTGTCATTATTGTCTCATTTGAAATTCATTTACGACCTTTTGGAACTGAACATGATAAGCAGTGAACCCATATGTGCCTAAAACCCCTTCCCCACTTCCCAAATTCCTTAAGGCAGCTATGTGGCCCTCTTCACTCTTATATAGAAATTCTTTTTTAAAAGTATTTGTGTATACATTTCATATTTTTTCAAACATAAATATGTGTATTTGAACAAAGAAGACACAAACAATAGACTGCACAATTTATTGCCTGGCATATTTCGCTGTATCTCATCAGGTGCATACTACAGTAACAGTTAATTAAAATGAAGCAAATAGCTGAATCCTAGAAACTGAAACACAAATTCGAGTAGATTTCAAACTGTTTCACCAAGGTAAACGTAGGGCAACGACCATTTCTTTTTGCCTACATAGTTCCGGTTTCAATCTGCCAATCGCTGAAGCTTCTGCGCATTGAAGTAATCTACGGTTAGCCGAATTGTAAATAATTTGGAATGCATCATCCCTGTCTATATACATCTAACGTTTCTGGGAGACGACGTCGTGCAACTTATATATGACCGACTCAAAACAGCAGTCCGTCAAACCTTTTACGCAGCCATGCCTGTTATGAGATTTAAAACCACCAGGATTCCTACACCACCAGTAAAAGAACCAGTGTCGACGTACGCCAGATCTAACTGTATATACCAATTTAAATGCACCTGTAACGCTGCAAATGTGGGCAGAACTGATCGACGACTGGAACAACGGGTTGCTGAACATATTCCACTATGGTTGGTAAAAGCAATGCAGAACACTAACACCTTAATAACAACGAATCAGGTGACTGGTCAAAATAATCCATCATCAGCAATTGCGTGCCATATTCTAAATTCCGGGCACATCATTAACAGGGATGATGCATTCCAAATTATTTACAATTCGGCTAACCGTAGATTACTTCGATACGCGGAAGCTTCAGCGATTGGCAGATTGAAACCGGAACTATGTAGGCAAAAAGAAATGGTCGTTGCCCTACGTTTACCTTGGTGAAACAGTTTGAAATCTACTCGAATTTGTGTTTCAGTTTCTAGGATTCAGTTATATGCTTCATTTTAATTAACTGTTACTGTAGTATGCACCTGATGAGATACAGCGAAATATGCCAGACAATAAATTGTGCAGTCTATTGTTTGTGTCTTCTTTGTTCAAATTCACATCGGGGAAACATTGCTTTGATATATATGTGTGCCATTAAGGATATTATCATTATAGTACTATTATGTTCCTAAACTAGGATTAGCTCTGGCAGTGTACATAAGTGTTCTCTAATATCTTGTCTCACAAGATGAATATACATCTTGTAGTATTCTGTCTTAGACTAAATATAACATACTTAGTATCAAATAATATATATAAAAGTTTTCATACATTTTTTGTTGCATTCTGTCTTAACCGCAGATAATGTGTGCGTGTAGCGTCAAGTCATGAACATCAACTCATAAATGTTTACTGTACCATTCTGTCTTGGGTGGCAGATAGTAGTCCTAGTTTCGATTCATATAGAACAGTTTACATACATTTTCTGTAGCATTGTACTGTGATGTTGTAAGTTAGTACTGATTTACTGTCAGTTAAAAGTTTGTAACATTTGTTTCCTCAGAAATGTCTGGAAAGCAGTCTCTTCTCCCATGATGTCTGGTCAACTGCTTGGACAGTACTGCAGGACTGATGCACCCAAGGTAGGCCAGAGGCAGCTCTCTGCTTTATCAGCACAGGTTTCAGTGTTGTCTGGGCAGCACAACCCCATAGACAATGCTTCGGACAAAAAGCCACTGTTATCTTCAACGTTGGTGACATTTCAGAGTGTGCGTACAAATGTTAGAGTGCATTACAGACCCAGCGCTTGGAAGAGGTACAACAAGCACAATATTGAACGCAGGCTGAGAACACCGGGAGGCCTGGAATTGTTGTGGAGGAGAATACTCAAGGGCAGGCATCAGTTGGCAGTTTATGAAAGAATTCTTCCAAATACTGTCAATGGGAAAATTTTACCTAAGCACCATTTCAAATATCAGAGTCAACCAATCTGCAAGCGTCAGCTTCCAAAACCTGGATTGTTTTGAAATTTACTTGTTTGTCCAGTTTTAATTTTCTGGATGTGATTTTTATCATTGGAAATAGATTGGCAGTTGTGTCTAAAAAAAAATATTCACTTGTTTGTTTTCCCAGTGAGTGACAATTTTTAAGTAGGATGGAGTCTTCAGTTTCAAAGCGTCTGATTTCTCATCCCTAGGATGAGCATTCCTTGCTCGATTTATGTGTATGTGTAGTTTATATATATATATATATATATATACACACACACATATGTACACACATATATACATATTCACACATATAATATATATTTGTGTGTGTGTGTTGATGGTTTAAACAATGGGTCAACATCATGGCACAAGGGTAGTAACCCATAAGTGCTCCGTTCTACTTCTATCGTGAGGGAGCTGCAGTACTGATGCAGCCCTAGTTACAATGTGAGGGGGGTGGGGGTGCTGCTCTGAAGCAACTCCGCTCTGTATGTCGCTCACCAGTTGTCAAATTCTCTATGTTTTGGACACCTTGGCAATCATGCCATCCTTTGTTTTTCAAATGCATGAAAATGCGCTTGCCAAGCAGGGTCTTCAGTAGACTGACTATAATCATCATCGTCATAGTCATGGCAGCCAGCTTGGACTGGAAACCCTGCTGAAGTTGAGGTGAGGGCTGGCATCTCAGGATCGGTACTTAGGCTGGACAAGGTACGTCTTGGCTCAGTCGTAAAATGGTGTTGTCCATAGTAAAAGTCTCTGAATCAGTCATGCATGACGGTTCATCAGTATCGGACCCGCAGGGGCAGGCGGAGATGTCAGGTGTCTTCAGGCATGAAGACACGTCATCGTCGGTCAACTCGCGGGGGTTGAGAAGGCATGGCTGGCTTTCTTTCAGGTGTCGCGGGCAGCGTAGTGTTTGGCAATTTTCTTTGTGTGCGGCATCTTCTTTGGCTGTCGGAAATAGGGTTGTTTCTTGACTCACTTTATAGTGCAGGTAATTAGTTATAGCTTGGTCTCTGAAGGGTAGCAGGATACTAGTAAAAGAGCCCTTAAAAGAACTCTCAGGGTGCAACCAACAGTATACAAGGCTAAGCTAACCAATCTAGACAGATCAAGCCATATAGGAACATAGTGATCAAGAAAAGTTATCTTTAAATCATCAGGACTGAGATCAGCAACGTTGACAACATTGTAGATCTATGATGAACTTTTAGGTTCTGAATGATACCTTGATCACAAGGTTGAAGTGTTGATGTGACATTAGGCGGCAGAAACAAAAAAATATTTGTAAAATTCTTGTGAGGCTAAAAAAGTTTAAATAACTAAAAGACCTTTTTTTGTTTATGCATAAAGGAAGAATAAATTCTTGTAGCCCATCATCATGATGTAGCAGGTCCTTTGCAAAACGTCGCTCTCATCACAGTCTGCCTGTAAGAAACTCAGTCTCTTGCCAGTTCCCCCGCCTCATGAACTTTCAAACTCAAGGAGTCACTTATATCCTGTGCCTATCTTCGTGTCGGTCGGCCTCTGTCCCTCCTTCCTGGTACCATGCCTTTGCTATTATTTTTTCCAATCAATCGTGGCGCTTGATATGACCAAAATATTTCAGCTTTCGAGAAAGGATGCTGTTTATTAGCCAATCTTCCTTGATGTTCAGATCTTTTAAGATGTCAATATTTCTCATCTTCTTTGTCCAAGATATTCTGAGAATCTTTCTATAGCATTTCAGCTCAAAAGCCCCTATTCTCTTTCTTAAGGTCTGAGAGATAGTCCACGACTCATATCTGTATGTAGCCACATCGTACCTCATCCAGTAAAGGCTCTGGTTCTTTTTCATAACTTTCACAAGTCGTTTGTGAATTACCTGTCACATCCTCATACATTTCTCTACAGTATTCTTTCCATCTTTCTTATGTCTTTGGTTTCCGTTAATGTGTTACCGTTTTTATCACATAATACATGTAAAGAAGGCCTGAATTCGCATTTCAAAGTTTTAATTTCTTTAAACATGTCTCTGTCTCTTCCTTGCATCTGGAGTTGTTCAGTTTTATTACAGGTTTATCTCCTCTAATAGCTCTTCTAATTTCTTTCGTGTAGTTCCTATATGCATGGCTATTTTTTTCTGTCCCTACTTGCCTTAAATTTCTTCTTTCTTCTATCAGCTTGAAAGTTTTTTCTGTAATGTAAATCTGTTTCTTGTGTGGTTTTTTAGGAATCATGTTCTGAGCTGTTGTGATGATGATGTTTCTTGTTTCATCAGCCAACTCATCAGGTGTCATATCCTCCTGCACTGCCATTAGCGCCTCAAATTTGTTTCCAACCTCAATGCTGAAATTATTTGGCAAATTACTCAAATCATAATGTATTGGCTTAGCCCCTTTCAACACTTTTTTCAGTTTTATTTTAAACTCTGCAACAAGAAGTTTGTGATCAGTGTCACAGTCAGCTCCAGGAAGTGTCTTTGCAGATGTTATAAATGTCCTCCATTTTTGTTGTATTAAAATGTAATCAATTTGGTTCCTGCTATTTCCATCTGTTGATGTCCAGGTGTAGAGCCTTCTTGGGTGTTGTTTAAATAGTGTGTTGGTAATACACATATTCTTTTCTATACAGAATTCAATCAGTCTCTCCCCACTCTCGTTTCTGTCTCCTATGCCGAATGGGCCTCTGACTATTTCCTCTTCCTCTATTCTACCTCGGCCAATTTTTGCATTAAAATCCCCCATGATGATTATAATATCTCTTGTTTCTACCCTTTCTAATGTCTGTTCTCAACTGTCATAACAGTTTTGAATTTCATCTTCTTGTAGCCACTCACTGAAAAATTCTGATCTCATCCAAGCCTTTGAATTGGCTCTGTTATTTACACACAATTTTGCCAGACCTTTGAAAAACGTGTTTTAACTTTGTAAATAAAGAATAAAGGTAATTTTTCATGCTCATTGTCATGAAAGGGATACAGTCACGTGTCTTGTTTATGAGATTTTTGTGTGAAAAATCACAGACACTCTGAGATAGTCTAAGATCTGAAGGTTGGCTCGGTTCGTCTAGGTTCAATTCCCTTTTGTTCGACAACCTTCAGCTATCTCAGGGGTGAGGAATTCAAACTACACTTCCGGATACTTAAAGCATTCTTCCCGGCTGTAGCTTGATCTGATGTCCTCACAACTTACAAAACCCCCAGACCACCAAGATTGTTTAGTAGCCGAATATTAACACTTCTAGGATCAGAACAGACCTAACTATTATATACTTAACAACTAACTCAACTACTGAAACAATCCACAAGCTTTACAAAGAGATCGTTAAAACCAAAACTAGAATATATAATTACTGAATCATAGACACGCAGAAACATTAAGACAAGACATTATAGATATTCTTCAGAACAGATTCCAAGAAACAGAACTCTCTTAAAGGTAACCCCGTGCATTCCCTCTATCATCACTGCCGTAGAAAGATCATGACTCGCTACTGGATAAGCAGAAACGGTCGTGCTGCGTTATACTTAAGTAGCGAGTGCTGAATCTTCCACAGAGTCTTCATGCAAAGTCATCCTCGTATGTTCTTGACAGAACGAAGATGAGTCATGGTGTCCTTTCGGGAATCTTAGATAATTAGTTAGGTATCCCTCCACGGATGACGGAGTTGTTATCTCGTTGGATCGCCGAGGGACATAGTTACGTTTGACGCTACCTCGAAGATCTCTATCGATATGACAAGAAGTAAGATACGTCAGGTTCAGCAAACCTGTTCAGCCAGACACCGCATGAGATTTGTGTGACAGCCTCGTAATCGTCGACTCCCACATGATATTATACACAACTATATCAACGAGATCACCTGAATAGGATTTTACACGCACTGGACATGCTGGATATACTAAAGAGAGCATTGAATCCACTAGGAGTACTGTTGAATGTGTCGATGTATATCCAGGTGGACATATGATTGGATACGCCGCTGGATCTTCCTCCACAAACAAGTTACAGGCAGGACAAGTTGACTAACGAGTTGGAACCTTCAGTTTTCCATGATGACCAGTAAGATCATTAAATAGATATTTTTTATGATGACGAAGGAGGCTCACAGAGAGAATGTTGTGGCGTTCCCAAAGTCTAGAAGAGAGAGTGTGTAACGTCACCACATTCAGTGCTAGCAACGACAGTTTTGCGTATCGGTGCCGCGAAACAAAAGTGAACCCAATAATTTCTCATGCATCTGGACATAGACCTAAATATGCACTATTTACCTTAGGACAGACAGTCCGCTAAGTAAATAAGGTGTGTCACGGGTTGTCCAAGATGCGGAAAGCCTCATTGAAGTAGGGGTGCTGAGGTTGTTACGCGACACCCATCCATACTGTGACACACAACCACCATTTTTCTTTTGCTTTTTTTCCCCCACCAGGACACTTCATTCTTGAAAGAAAATGTTTTATCAGGTAACAGTCTCCAAAATAAGCCAGTTTCATCAGCATTAAAAACATCCGTTTAATTATTTTTGGCCAAAGCAGGTTTAAGCACCTCTTCTGTTAATGAATGAGTTGTCGCTTCGTGAACTAATTGTTCCTCTCCCCACACACTCTTGTATATTATACAATGTCATTTTTTGAAACAATCCAGCCAGCCAGTTGTAAATTTCCAGTCTGTCTCACCTCCAAGGCGTGCAATCGCCTCTACTTTTTTGCTAAAATGGCCCATTTATGGGTTCATTCATCAGCCTAAACACGGAGAACCATTTTAAAGGGCCAGTATGAACAAAATCACATGTGGCTGTTCAAGCTCACTGTCTGTCACTGTTGATTAGACATTCGAAAAACAATGTTCTGTAGCATTCTTGATGCTTTAAAATGCCAGAATGTGTCAAGTTTGGAAAACCATATTGTCTAGCTATATCCACTTTCTTCTTCCCATTATGTTCAACTTCTTCTAACAGCTCAATATTTCTTTTTAAAGCTAAATTAGTAAACTTTTGCCCTCTAGCCGCTATCTTTTTTTTAGACAGATACTGTTGGTGCGAGATTTCACGTTATTTTCCAGGCTGACTAAAAAAAAAATTCTTTGATGAAACAAATTAGTTTTTGCGTACGTGACAATGATCAGTTCGACTTAAACATCAACGCATATATTGTCGGTTTTCAATTTTTAAAATTGGCTGAAATCAAAATATTTGAGTCAGTCGAATTAGACTTAACAGGACTTTTTATACAATGATAAAGAAGGAAATGGCCAGGACAAAGCTGATCATGTAGGCTTTAAACCAAATTGATCTTATCTTAATTTTACTTAAGTGGACTTGACTGTATTCAGAAGTGAGGTTAAACAGTCATGAGCAGGACATGACAATTCCTTGTGTGAGTCCAGGATCAGCACACCATGTATTAGCTGTGCATTTATGGAAACCTCCTTGGATGGTGGAGAAGGCTCATGTTCTGCCCCTGCTTTCTTTTCTCGGTCATGGCTCGCCGGCTCACACAGTATCTGATGGCTAACAAGTACATAGATACGAGTGTTCAGAAGGGTGGTATTCCAGGCGTTCCTGGGTGCCTTGAACACGCGACCATGATTTGGGAGGCTATCCAGAGAGCCAAGCATGAGAGAACACAATTGCACGTTATATGGTTGGACTTAGCCAACGCCTACGGGGCAGTCCCCCATAGGCTACTGTGGCGAGCCCTTGGCATGTTTCACGTACCGGCACAGATCAATCAAATGATCGAGCAATATTTCTCTAAGTTCGCTTTGCGCTTCTCTACTTCGACGTTTACCACGAGGTGGACTGAGTTGCAGATTGGGATAGCTATGGGCTGTACGATCTCACCCATACTGTTTGTCATGGCAATGCAGATCATGTTAGACGGGGCGGCCGGCTACGGACAGGGCCTTCAAATTGGGGACCACTGGATGCCGCCACTACGCGCATTTATGGATGACACGACTATTATAACGGGCAGCGGTGGTCCAATGGAGCGAAATGCAGTTCAAACCGCAGAAGTCGAGGAGTCTGTCAATCCATAAGGGCAAGGTCGGCAACCAGTTTTACGGTGGCAAGGAACAAGATCCACACGGTTCTGGAGGAACCGGTGAAGAGCCTTGGTCGCGTTTACGATTCGAAGTTATCTGATAGAGCGGAAGTCCGGCGAATACACGAGTCACTGGCTACAGGCCTGCTCGCGATCGAGCGATGCGGGCTGATCGGGAAATTCAAGGTATGGTGTCTCCAATTCATGTTGATTCCAAAGCTCCTATGGCCACTGTTAGTCTACGAGCTGACGATGACTGCAGTGGAAACCATGGAGAAGAAGATCAACACAGCCTTGAGAAAGTGGATTGGTGCACCGCCTTGTCTGACCGACGTGGCTCTGTATTGCAAGCAGGCTAAGCTGGTACTCCCATTCAAATCAATAACCGAAGAGTTTAAAGTCGGCAAGGTAAGACTCGCCATGCTCTTGCGTGAGTCTTCAGACCCAAAAGTCATCGCTGTCCAGCCCGCTCTAAAGACTGGCGAGAAGTGGAGAGTCCTCGATGCGATAGAATCTGCCCAGAATGCACTAAAATTGAAGGAGATAATGGGATACACTCAAACCGACCGTCGAGGCCTAGGGCACGGGAAGGTCAATTGGTGGTCAAAGGCCTCAGCCAAAGAGCGCCGAGACATGGTAATACAAACGGTGAGGGACAACGAAAACGAGGTTCGGGTCCAGAAAGCAGCCCAGCAGGCGCAGCAGGGCCATTGGGTCAGCCTGGAGAGCGCATTGCCAAGAGTACTCACATGGAGTGAGATCTGGCGAATGACCCCGCTGCGACTGCGCTTTATCATTCGTTCGGCGTACGATGTATTACCGTCCGGTGTTAATATGGTTAAATGGTCTGCGACTAACGATCCGACTTGCCCGTTGTGCAAAGCGAAGCAAACTCTTGAGCACGTCCTGTCCGCGTGCAGGAAAACCCTAGGTCAAGGCCGATACACATGGTGACACAACAAGGTGCTAAAAGAGTTAGCAGCCTTTGTTGACCAGGCTAGAATGAGGGCCAACGCAATGGCCAGTTCTAGCATCGTCCCCATTCGTTTCCTCAAGGCTGGGCACGTTCAAAAAGGTAAGGTCAACCGAAACGCATTCGCTCCATCTGTGCTAGACTCTGCGAGGGACTGGTTACTGGCGGTTGATCTGCCAGGCCATGAACGGTACCCCGAGTTAATCCGGAAGACCGGTCTGCGACCTGACATAGTCCTCCACTCTGCGGAGAAACGGCAGCTCATCCTGATAGAGTTGACCGTCCCGTATAAGTCGCGTATGGATGAAAATCACCTGTATAAGCTCGAGAAATACAGTAATTTAGCAGCCGGTTTGAGGAGAAACGAGGCTTACACAGTACGGGTATTTGCCGTCGAAGTGGGAGCGAGAGGCCTCGTTTCCACTTCGCTCTACAATGTGGTGAAAGAACTAGGATTGCGCGGTAATGAACGGAAACGAACTCTCAAAAAACTGGGAGAGGTAGCCGAAAGGGCCTCTAGCTGGCTTTGGACGCAACGCAACAACGTAGGGGACGGGCCTCGGTGAGCTGGTCCGGGTGTCTAGCGGAAAAGGGTTTCTCACCCCTTGAAAGTCCATCTTGTCCGAATTGTCTGCCAGTGATCCTCTGCCACCTGCTAACAAAGTCCAACATGTGTCCGGTAAACCAAACGTAAGCTTGTCGCTCGGTCGTCCAGGCACGCTGACTGTTCTAATTAGGCTGCCGCAACGACTTCTTATCTCACAGTACCTTCTGCAAACCACCAAGTCGTCTTGTCTCTATCCGAAAAACACCATCCGGTAATTTCGTGCAGCAGGGAACCAGCCCTGAGCTTCATGAACTCAGGTGGGCCCACCTCTGAAAGCGTCTAGGAATCGTGGGCCGAAACGCTCGTTGACGAGGATAATTTCTACTGACGACTGGTAGATCCCTGCTGTACTTGCTCCCTGTGAGTTTATTCCTATTGAGGGCTGACCAGCATTATGTGGCGGTTCTGGACCGCCTTGATGGGGAGCACCACCTGTGAACTAGGAAACAAAGATGACCACACAGCAATGTCCCATGAAGCTAACCCGGGCAATAAATGCCTGCAGAAGTCGAATATATAGGCCATGTTGTAAACAGACACAATACATTTACGTCTTTGGATCAACGCAGAAGAAATAAACAATTCTGCAAGTGTTGTTATTTTATTTTCAATTCAATGAATAATCAGTTAATAATATATCAACAGTCTGAAAGAACTACCTTATTTTTTCTAATATAAATCAGTAAAGTAAAGAGTGAAGGTCCCTTTTAATACCAGTGATGCATCTGCATAAGATGACTTAAAATCGTATAGGCCATTCTCTCTTGGCAGAGCAACATATGGCAACACACAGTAGACCTGACAACTAAGCTTTGGGGAACCTAAGAGACCTTGAAAAGACATCCCAGTTTATGGCCCACAGTTGATTATGCGCATGACCATAGATTGCTAAAGAAGAAATAGTAAAGGCGGTATTTGGTAGGTCTTGTGGCCAACATCATGCTGGCTGCTTTTGCGCCACACAGTTGACTGATACCCATTTTAGGCTGGGTCAAACAGGAAGCCAAAAACAACTTTACGGGAAAAATCAGAATGTGTGTCGAATCGAACACAAGACCTTTAAGCCAGCAGGCAGACAGGCATTTAGCCACAATGCCACCGTGGCTAAATATAGTAAAGTAAAAAAGTAAAGGACCCTTTCCACGCCATTAGGCATATAGGGCTAGACCTATAGTTTTATAGACCAATGGCACACAATGTGGCTAAAAAGGACTTCACATCCGGTTTGTTATACAACAATATACCACTATGTGGTGCAACACCAGCCAGTCTGTCTATTTATTTCCCAACACACTGGTATGTCTGTAGATGATTTCCAAAGCACACTATCCTAGACCTCTGAAGCCATGCTTGCCCCTCCGCACAATATACTAAATATATACTGCACAATACACCACTACGTGGTGCAGCACCAGCCAGTCCTATCTTTTCATTTCCCAACACACTGGTATACCTGTAGAAGATATCCAAAGCACACTAACTATCCCAGACCTCTGAAGGGATGCTTGCCACTCTACACAAAGCATATCTGTCTTCACCTTTCTCAACATGCTCTGTGAGTCAGTTACAAAGCAGTGAGTCAGTTACAACTACGATATGTGTGCAGCGGAAGGCAGCATTTAAATACCGCTGTGGAAGACAATGAAGAAAAAGTAGAATATGTGTTTGGCAACAGCTTGAGAGTGAAAAAAAAAAAAAAACTGAATTTATTCTCTAATACTTAGGGCATGCTCATATTTGATGCCCCACTACAGAATTTTGACATCCAAAAGAACGCTCAGATGTGGCTCATGTTTTCTTATAAACAATGATTTGATGAAACTTAATTTCAACATTACAGTTACTAGTGAAAACATGAAATTTAAAAATGTGTAAATTTAGTATGTACAGTTTAATAAACTAAAAAAAAAAAAAGCCCCTAAAATAGTTCTGGACCAATATCATATGCCTTTTCAGACGAGGTATGAAAGCATAGAAGGAATGTTGTGGTTTAGACAACGAGCTACGGCTGATGGCTTAGTTTTTTAAAAATTACGTTTCAACAACATTAAAGGATCCATGTCAATGTGTTATGAGGAATATCTCATCAGTTCTTTATCCAGCTGTCATCTGAACAGTCTGTCAGGTTTGGTTGTTGTTTAACTAGTACTCTGTGGAAGAATTCTGTTAGAGGCACTACTGATTTCCCTTCATTAAAGTGGGTTTTCAGTTAACTTGATTCAAGTGGTGTCCAATACT
Organism: Candidula unifasciata; assembly: GCA_905116865.2. Lineage (NCBI taxonomy): Eukaryota > Metazoa > Mollusca > Gastropoda > Stylommatophora > Geomitridae > Candidula > Candidula unifasciata. Next base: position 459,762 of record CAJHNH020000417.1, on the reverse strand, counting down.
TCGCCACTGTATGTATCTTACCCCATGTCTGCAAGGAACCTTATTCCTGCTGTGTTTGTAGGCTCCTGGCATACGATATATATCTATAACACACTAAGCCAAACGCTCTGAACACACACAACAATCTTTAATGTACAGAACAAAAAACAGCAGGTAGTTAACCCCAGAAACGATTGGCCCAGACTATCCTAAACTAGGCCGTGAGGACTTTAAAATCGCCACTCACTCCCAGGCTATCCTAAACTAGGCCGTGAGGACTTTAAAATCGCCACTCACTCCCAGGCTATCCCATTCTACAGATAATACATGGGTCGAACCCACCTTGTTTCCGATACAAGCACTTTCTTCTGCCATTGGACTCCACACCAGGACTGTGGCGCGTCTGTAGAGTACGGGCCAATGAGTGAGGACAGATCAAGTCACTAATTACTATACTTACCCCGCTAACAGAATAATTCCAACACCTAGTGAGCTACCCACATAAATTACTTCACAACCCTATCTTTGTCGAACCCTGTCATTCTGACATTTCATGATATCACTTTCACGAATATCCTGAATGTTCTAACAATTACCTAAGATCACATCAGCTACTGGGTCAGACAAAAACAGCATATTTTGTCCTCCCTGTACAATAACCAGACTTGACATTGGCCCATGCCAACTCATACCTTTCTCTCCTTGCTGAGAAGGTAGGACAAACGGAATGTTTTCGCCTGTGTTATCACCTTACTTTCTAATACCTAAATCTATGGTACCTGTATCTCACAAAATTGTACACTATTAGCCATTGATCATGCCATACCTAGATTGGACTCTGACAATGTCCTTCCCACTTGGAATACATCCATAAATGCTCCGTCCCCATTTTCAGCAGCACGTGGAGAGTTTTAATTCTAATGGTACCAGTAAACTGTCTTGTTGTACATCTGTCTCACCTTCCCTCCTCCCACCACCACTCCCCTTCCCCCGTCTAACATTATCTATATGGTGCTCTTTTGCTCTTCTCAGGAATATGTTGGTCAGATTATTATCAAGCTTGATACAATTTTAACAAGCTTTCGTGTTAAACAATGATAATTTGACAATGGCAAATTTACACAAAGCATGTCTACTTACATCAGGACAAGACAACTGTTATCTTGTGGTCATGTTATAGAAGGGGAATGTTGTGACAAATGCAAATATTGAGGGTATTAGAGACAGTGGTCAACAGAGGAAGGAAATGCTGGATGAGGTGGCAGAGTGGAATGACAGGCAATCAGTGGTTAATCCTATCAAAAGGACATATGATTGTTGAGAAATTTAATTGTCTCATGCCACCTGGCATGGCACATTCTGATTATGACAATGATGAATGTAACATTATATTGTTAACAAACAGAAAATAGAACACATCCTACTTTAATATCAAAGAAATATTGTATACAGTGAAAGTCCACAGACACAAAGTAGAATGCTGTATGTGTACATGGTAGACAATACTGAACAGTGTGCAGCTTTAAGGGAAACTTCAACAATTTCACAAAGCCATTCAAGTATAAACAATTATTTTAAAAAATCATCTCACATTAATATACCATATCTGACTGACAAGAGTACAAAAACGAAAAGATGTAGCAATGTATGTTTGAGATGTAAAAACAAAGAAAATACAATGAAAGTGTAATTTTTTTTAAATTTCTTAAATCAATATCCACCACATAAATAATACAAATAAAATAACATATTTAAGCAGTGGGTGACAAAGGTAACTTATGATTCAATCACTGAGATCAAAACAGACTCTATATCTTGTTATATTCATATCAAAACTGTATACATATATTTATATCAAAACTGTATAAACTTAGCTGGCATCGGCAATAAATACCAGTAAAGGAAGCACAAAGTGAAGCAATTCTTGGAAACTGAAAATGTTCAGAAAAATTACACAAATACGAGAAGAACACCAGCCCACAACAAATCAAAGAGTACATTTCTCTTTTCCCTTCAAGGCTGCTATTCCTGATCAAATTTTAGAGTTTATGCCATTCCTTTACAGGACCATGAAATTATGACTGTCTACATCTATTTGCTAGTCAGTTCCTCCCTTTCATGTGACTGGAGGACTGTCATATGTTTTTCTGTCAGTCTAAAATAGTCCGCTTCGAGGATTGCCATATGTTTTTCTGTCAGTCTAAAATAGTCCGCTTGGAGGACTGCCATATGTTTTTCAGTCAGTCTAAAATATTCCGCTTGGAGGACTGCCTAAAATATCTAAAATATTCTTTGTATTTTCTCCAGAAAGCACATTTCTGCTTCCACTAAATGTTTTGTTTCCAGCTTGTCTGCTAATTGTCCACATTGCACAGGCATTCAACAATACCGGTCTTATACAGTACTTCCCAATTGTTTCCCTCCCTGCAGATGATAAACTTTTGGTATGCTATGAACATGCCTCTCATTTATTTATATATGATGGATTTCTGCCAAGGATATTCAGATGTGTGGGGTAATTAGCAAGGCGATGGACTGGCTGCTGTCGCTTTTCTTGTGTTAAAGAGCTTTTTTTAGATAAGGTAACAGTAGTGAAGATTCAAAAGGGAACCAGGCAAGCATTCCGGCACCATACATATGGGAACTCTTCCATGGCTACTGAGGAAGGAGATAGAGCACATATGGGAATGTCCAGTGTATTGTGATGTCAGTTTTGACTGACTTGATTCATTCATGAAATTTATTTCAGAAAGGCAAACGCATGCATAAATAATGGTGGTTGATGTGCCCGGTTGCCAAGGCAGTGGTTCTTTCCCTGCAGAAGCAGAGTCATTTTATTCTGACCAGTGTTACTTGGGTTGACATAGTCTCATAAACATTGATAGACAATTTATAGAATGTTCTGAGAAACTGTCTGTAGAAGGAAAGAATATGAAAAAGGGAACTGATAACTTTCACAGTGAATAACTTAATAAAAAATGGAAAAGTCTAGCATTTGACACCTCAATGGCAATATCAGCTCCAAGACAGCCTTTACACTGCATAAAAGCAGCCAATAGTGCACTTAAATACCAACTGTCACCATTATTAAGACAGCCTTTACACTGCATAAAAGCAGCCAATAGTGCACTTATATACCAACTGTCACCATTATTAAGACAGCCTTTACACTGCATAAAAGCAGCCAATAGTGCACTTATATACCAACTGTCACCATTATTAAGACAGCCTTTACACTGCATAAAAGCAGCCAATAGTGCACTTATATACCAACTGTCACCATTATTAAGACAGCCAAGCATATCTATGAGTGCAGAGAGACAGATTATTAATAGCATATTCATTCCAACATTAAGCTACCAGTGCCAAACATGGACACTATCTAAAACCCATATGCAAAATCACCACCTGTGAGATGAGATGCCTGAGAAAAGCAGCAAACCTAACCATCCGAGATCGAGTGAAAAATGAAACTATCAGGCAAATTGTGGGAACGACACCTTGTACTAGATTCATCGAGAAACAGCAGATCAAGTGGTTTGGCCATCTCGTTAGAATGCAGCAAGATCAAATACCATCACAAGCACTACATCTCAGATGATCAGCTACAAGAGCAAGAGGATGGCCATGGAAAACATGGATCGACAATATTAAATACACTCTACGCCTCCACGGCATGACAATAGCCAGTGGCAGCTAATGTGCACTGGATCGCAAATTATTCCTCCCCACGACGCTTAACGGCAGAAGTGGTTTATGATGATGATGATAAGCAGCCAATCCATTAATATGTTTATCTCGGATGCATTTCTTAGCAAAGTGTATTTATTTTATATTTAAAGCACTCTTAATTGTTGATCACATTTCAATTACTGTTTCTGTGCTCCCCCCCCCCCCCCCCCTTTTCCCACCTTGAAAGGAAACACAGCTAGATAAAAATAATATGTAGGCAGTTAATAATAAGCAGAATACTCTCTCCACACTAAGCATTTGTGCTGTAAAATATTAATATAAAGACTAATAAACATTCTAGGAAATATCTACTCTTTAACTGCAATATGCACTTTAGGAAGATATAATCAGTGTACAGATGGCCATAAGGTTTTCTGCCTCAGGTGGTATATATAAATGTTCCTTCTTTTTTGGATTTAAATGTTCTTTTTCCTTTAGATTTGAGTATTCATTCTCCTTTGGATTTCACTGTTTATTCTCATTTGGATTTAAGTGTGCATTCTCCTTCAGATGAAAGTGTTTATTCTTCTTTCGATTCAATTTTTCATTCTCCTTTGGATTTAAGCATTAGGAAAATGCTAACTATTGTCAGAAGTTCCCCAGTATTTTGTAAAAGAGCAAACTTTGCTTACAAGGACTTTAAGCTCAGACTTGCCCCGAGCTAGGAAAAAACTCAAGAATGAGCACCAAATCAGACGACTTTAACACCAGTCATAAGATAATAATAAGTATTAAAATAAATAATAAATAAAAGCCATTTTCATGACATTAATGCATTGGGCATGTGATCAAAAGTTTTACAGAACAATGGGCACTCGATGGGTGTGATGACTAACATATAAGGTACCCATATCAGGTTGGCAGTTCTAAATCAATGATAAAGATCCACCAAAGATCTGAATCCAAGACCTTCAGGTGAGTGTCTAGCCTCTGATGATAATGATAATCTTAAAACTTGTATCAAACAATAACCAACTAAATGAATAAATGTTAAAAACAATAATCCATTTATAATTATTATTAATTGGAACTGGAGTCTGTAGGATTACCATTTCAAGAACGAGAATCAAACAAGTACAAATCCTAGAAACCTCATTCTTTTTTTTTTAAATGCATTAAAAAAACTGAACTTTAAATAAAGGAATACAAAGCGCGATGACACATTTCTTTCTGCATTATAACAAAGAACCTTATTTAGGAGACAACAGCGCTATACAACAAGATACATTCAAATGGCAGAAATACAAGCCTTCACCGGTCTGACAAGCTGCAGTTCACTGCCCTGTGTAACAATGGGGAGGGAATTCTGTCTGTGGTAGTTGATCAAGTGACTCACACTATCAAATATGAAGTCACGAGTTCTCACCTGGGCAAAGAATTGAAATAAAGTATTATTGCAGTGTGTACAGAATGTATACATTTGTATTCAAATCAAGCAGCAGTACAGTCCGTGTAAACCTGATAAGGGGAACTCACGGGGGACCCAAGAAATAGTTCTTCTTATCCCAGATCGCCTTAAGTGGTCTGCACTGTAATTGCATGGGAGTAGGAGATGTGGAGTATTTCAGGACATGATAAAAGAGTTAGAACAAGAGCCATTATTGTCTAGTTACCATCACTCTCTGATAGGGACAAGCAACATCAGTGTCTAATGATATCCCTCTCTGACAGAGACAAGAGCCACTGGTGTCTAATGATATCCCTCTCTGACAGAAACAAGAGCCACTGATGTCTAATGATATCCTACTCTGACAGAGATAAGAGCCACTGGTGTCTAATGATATCCCACTCTGGCAGAGATAGGAGCCACTGGTGTCTAATGATATCCCACTCTGGCTGAGATAGGAGCCACTGGTGTCTAATGATATCCCTCTGACAAAGACAAGAGCTACTGGTGTCTAATGATATCCCACTCTGACAGAGACAAGAGCCACTAGTGTCTAATGATATCCCACTCTGGCAGAGATAGGAGCCACTGGTGTCTAATGTTATCCCTCTCTGACAGAGAAAAGAGCCACTGGTGTCTAATGTTATCCCTCTCTGACAGAGAAAAGAGCCACTGGTGTCTAATGTTATCCCTCTCTGACAGAGAAAAGAGCCACTGGTGTCTAATGATATCCCTCTCTGGCTGAGACATGAGCCACTGGTGTCTAATGATATCGCTCTCTGACAGAGACACTGGTGTCTAATGATATCCCTCTCTGACAGAGACAAGAGTCAATGTTGTCTAATAATATAATTTGACAGAGACAAGAGCCATTAGTGTCTACTGATATCTCTCTCTGTCAGAGACAAAGGCCATTAGTGTCTACTGATATCTCTCTCTGTCAGAGACAAGAGCCATTAGTGTCTACTGATATCTCTCTCTGTCAGAGACAAGGGCCATTAGTGTCTACTGATATCTCTCTCTGTCAGAGACAAGGGCCATTAGTGTCTACTGATATCTCTCTCTGTCAGAGACAAAAGCCATTAGTGTCTACTGATATCTCTCTCTGTCAGAGACAAGGGCCATTAGTGTCTACTGATATCTCTCTCTGTCAGAGACAAAAGCCATTAGTGTCTACTGATATCTCTCTCTGTCAGAGACAAGAGCCATTAGTGTCTACTGATATCTCTCTCTGTCAGAGACAAGGGCCATTAGTGTCTACTGATATCTCTCTCTGTCAGAGACAAGGGCCATTAGTGTCTACTGATATCTCTCTCTGTCAGAGACAAGGGCCATTAGTGTCTACTGATATCTCTCTCTGTCAGAGACAAGAGCCATTAGTGTCTACTGATATCTCTCTCTGTCAGAGACAAAAGCCATTAGTGTCTACTGATATCCATCACTGACAGAGACAAGGGCCACTGCTGTCTAATGATATCCCTCTTTGACAGAGACAAAAGCCATTGTTATCTACTGATATCCCTCTTTGACAGAGACATTTGTGTCCACTGATATCCCTCTCTGAAAGAGCCAAAAGCCATTGGTATCTACTGATATCCCTCTCTGACAGAGACAAAAGCCATTGGTGTTTACTGATATCCCTCTCTGACAGAGACAAAAGCCATTACTTATAATGATATCCCTCTCTGACAGAGATTAAAACTATTAGTTCTAATGATATCCTTTTCTGACAAAGACAAAAGCCATTAGTTCTAATAATGTTCTGTACTTGTTTTTGTACATGGTTATGATGCCTGGGTCTTTGAAGTCTTGTGGAACCTGTCCCTCTCGCCAGCAGAGTTTTATTGCTGATGAATGTGTGGGGTTAGAATGTCTTTCCCACTCCTGATGATCTCAATAGGAATTCCATCTCTGCCTGGGGCTTTCCCAAAGCCTGTTTATCAATAGCATTCCTAACTTCTACAACTGTTGGAAATGCATCCAGATAGTCAGGAGTTGGTAGCATTTGTGGCACTAAGAGCACCATCTGTTTGTTTAGTCTCTACTGAATACAGCTCCAGATAATGTTCCACCCATCTATCCAGCTGCTTCTTCTTGTCATTAATAATCTCCCTATTCAAACTCTTTAGTGGTGCAAATTTTTAATAGTTGAGCTGATGGCCTTCTTTATCTCTTCATACATGTCTCTAACATTACCACGACCGCCATCATTTTGAATGCTTTCACATAACTGGATGCAGTAGTCATTGGCACACTGTCTAGCTACCTTTTGCAAATGATTTCTAGCTTCCCACTGAGGGTGTTCCTTGTTGTTCTAATCCTGTTTCTGAGGAGTATTAACTTTCAGCTGTCAAATAAGTGTTGGAGTGTTTGGCTATTTGCTTCAGACCAGTTCTTACTTCTGTGTTCTCTAATCCCATAGATTAATGCAACTGTTTGTAGTCTCCTTAATTGCACCCCATTTTAGGCTTGCTGCAGAGTTATCCTGGATATCAGTGAAAGCATTTCTGAGCTGTTGTTGGAACTCAAAATATTTTTCAGGGTCTTTAGTTTTGCAAATATTTAACCTAGGGATATATTTGTTTTTTAAAGTGAAAATTCTTTTTGGTTTCATCCGAACGCTTGTAGCAGCTAGGGAATAGTCAGTATCACAGTCAGCACTGTGGTAGCTGCGAATTAAAAATACATAGTGTTGCCTCCTAGTGAGAATAAGGTCTAATTGGTGCCAGTGGCCAGATCTTGGATGTTTTCATGACACCTTACTGCAGTTTTTAGTTCTGAAAAAGGAGTTTGTGATGCAAAAGTCACTTCTAGTGCAGAATTCCAGTAGTCTCTGCCCATTTTCATTCATGTGGCCAACATTTTATTTTCCAAGACAAACTTGCCATGAGTTTAAGTCCGACCCTATGCGAGCATTAAAATCACCAAGTATGTAGATGCTGTCAAATTTAAGAAATAATGTTTTCACTGCATTATCCAGTTCCTCATAAAAAGAATCCTTTGCGTCCTCTGTTGATGTTAGAGTTGGTGCATATGCAGTAACAAGGGTGATAAAACCACTTGAGGTAGACAATGGTAACGATAATAATCTGTCATTTCCTTCAATTGGACTCGCAACTGATCCCTACAGTGAATTCTTTACTGCAAATCCCACTCCATACTTCCGGATTTATTCCTGGCTTCTGCCTTTCCAGAAGAATGCATAATTATTTTCTCTAATAGACCCATCCTCAGGTAGACGGGTTTCCTGTAGGCCAGCAATATCTATGTCAAGTTTCTGAGTTCAGCATCAATGATAGCCGTTTTTCTCACATCATTAATGTTTTTCCAGGTCAGTGAAAAACCGGCCGGGACACATGGTCTTCACGTTCCAAGAGTCATGGCGAAGCTTGAAGTTATATTTCTTTTTATTGCCCGGTGCAATGATTTTTACAGCCTAGCTCCAAACACTCATTGAAGCATACAAGCTGTGGCGGATCAACACCTGACCGGCTGGCGGCTGCCCAGCCTGAGGCAGGTGGTAGTTGATCGGTGGCATTCGAAGATGTCTCCAACCATCAGAGGCAGCCTGTGGTGTCCTCGTCTACGTCATCTGGCAAGGACTCATAACCCGTAACTGCTGCCTCTCGATTTGTTTCCAAGACCAATTGCGGCCAGGGATAAAGTTTGTCCTCTCCATAGCACAAAGCCTGGGCAGTATTGTAGAAACCAAACGTTTCCCATGCATTATGATCCCTCTCTCAGCCTGTCTTAATTACTCCAAAGGAAAGGTTTGGAACAAAGCAGGCTGCAGAAGATGCCGGATAAGAAGAGCAGTGCTCTATTTGTCCGCATGTCGGAGCTTCCCTTCTAGACCAGCGCCAGCCAAGGTTAAGGGTCAGCTCTGCCCTGCCATAACACAAAGTTTTCAGGTTGCATTTCCTCTTCCTAGGATAAGGCTAGTATCCTCCCCAGTGTGCTCTCCCCCCCCCCTCCCCCGAAGCTGTTGGCACAATATAGGATTATAGGTTTGGTGTACGCTGCCCAACATTCAGCATAACAGAGGTACCGGCTACTTAGTCAGATATGACTGAGTTACCGTATAACAGTAGCCAGTACCACCTGTCCTCTGTTATGCAGTAGCTCAGTCATATCTGACAAGACCTGATCTTACCATCTCTGATAGGGAAACTAATACTTAGGTGTCTCATATATGGGCAAAGAATAGGTTGTATGTTGTGGGGAGGGGGGGGGGGGCTGAAAGGAAGGGAGAGTATCTGTGAAAATCCATGCCGATGTATTTACACTTCTGATAAACAAATAAACAAGAATTCAGTGTATAATAAACAAAAGCCGAGTATTCTCTAAGTTTTAATTTGACACTTACTATGCCTTCTGGATCCACCAGTAATAAGTGTCGAGGTGCTCCAGCTTGCTTCCCACTGAGAACAAACTGGCCAGGGCTGTTTGAACTTTTTCTAACCAGAAAATCTCCATCAAACTCCAGAAATGATTCAGCCTATAAAATACAGCAGCATTCATTCATATGAGCTATTAAAATTACATTCAAATTTATTTCTGACAATTGGTACGACAAAAATCATCTGCTTTGGTGCTCATGAAGCAGTTAATTACACAATATTTTTTTTTCTACATTTGAAACAGTGAGTACTGTTAACTGCCTGGGTGTTATGGATATTAAGGCAAGCAAAAAAACAGTAACACAGTAACCTACTAGGCAGGTCATAAGAGGCCACTAAGGAGAGTTAGTATAAAGATGAATGCCTCATCCTAGAGCAAAATGCAACCAGTCAAAAACCACAAATCTTTAAAATTCACATTGTGTAAGATAATTTCACAGACAAAATGTCATGTCACTAAATAAACTAGCATGATCTTTAAATAGAAAATAGCTAGTAGGGTCTTCAAACAGAAGATAACAGCTAGTAGGATCTTTAAACAGAAGATAACATCTAGTAGGATCTTTAAACAGAAGAAAATAGCCAGTAGGATCCATAATGAGAAGATAACAGCTAGTAGGATCTTCAAACAGAAGATATCTAGGTAGGATTTTCAAACAGAAGATAACATCTAGTAGGATTTTCAAACAAAAGATAACAGCCAGTAGGATTTTCAAACAAAAGATAACATCTAGCAGGATCTTCAAACAAAAGATAATTTCTAGTAGGATTTTCAAACAGAAGATAACATCTAGTAGGATCTTCAAACAAGATAACATCTAGTAGGATTTTCAAACAAAAGATAACAGCCAGTAGGATTTTCAAACAAAAGATAACATCTAGTAGGATCTTCAAACAAAAGATAACGTCTAGTAAGATTTCCAAACAGAAGATCACATCTAGTAGAATCTTCAAACAAAAGATCACATCTAGTAGATCTTCAAACAGAAGATACCATCTAGTAGAATCTTTAAACAGAAGATAACAGCCAGTAGGATCTTCAAACAGAAGATAGCCAGTAGGATCTTCAAACAAAAGACAGCCAGTAGGATCTTTAAACAGAAGATAACATCTAGTAAGATTTCCAAACAGAAGATCACAGCTAGTAGGATCTTTAAACAGAAGATAACAGCCAGTAGGATCTTCAAACAGAAGATACCATCTAGTAGGATCTTCAAACAGAAGATAACAGCCAGTAGGATCTTCAAACAGAAGAAACAGCCAGTAGGATCTCTAAACAAAAAAAAACAAAAAACAAAAGTGTGAGGGTTCATTGTGACAGTCAATTCTATTAAATTAGAGATTTAAACAAGATTACTGTTGGTGAGCTAGTGTAATACCCTATCCAACATACCTATACGTCTCCCAGCATTTTAATAAGCCAAAGTAAATATTTAAAAAGTACTACACAGCCCGACAATTAAGTAATGAGACTAATTTTATTATGGCTAACACAAAAATGCCATCTATGAATCACAGCATGCAATCCAAAGAGACAACATTAGTCTATGATCTGGCAACTTTTCATTGCCGCCCGATAAGCAGAAAACAAACAAGCCGCCATTTTGTTTACCTAGTCAGAGGTGCCTTGTTACGTAATCACCATGGAGCAAAAAAAGCTAATATTAAATTCTGTTTAAAACTCAGACAAAGCACCATTGCGACAGTTAAATTGATGCGACAAGTTTATGGAGATAATTGTTTATCTCATGCACAGATTTTCAGCTGGTATTCCCGATTCAATAGTGGTGTGGAAATGATTACTAATGCAACTAGACCTTCACGCCTAATTTCTGTTCATAATGAGGAACTCAAGGCAAAATTCAGAGAACGAATACAAGATCATTGTTCGACTGTTAGAATGATGGTAGATGAATTTGGTGTTAATACGGAAAGTATTCATTAAACTTTAGTGGAAGATTTTGACAAGAAAAAAGGTTTTTACCGGTTTGTATTCAACACCTGGCAATTTTTTTCTTCTTCATGACAATGCACCGGCTCAAAGGGCGATAGTTGTACACGAACTTTTGGCCCCAAAACAGGTGTGTGTTTTCAACCATCCACCCTATTCCCCCAGATCTGTCTCCTTGTGACTATCTTCTATTCCCAAAATTGAAGTTGCCATTGAAAGGACGCTTCTTTTCCGATATTGATGACATCCAAAGGTCTGTAACATCGACTTTAAGGGCCATAACAACAGAAGAACTACAGAGGTCATTCCAGTGTTTGTTAGATCGTGCCACCTGCTGTATTAATGCACAAGGGGCTTACTTTGAATAAAATACAGGATAAATCTTCAAATGTTGATTAAAAAAATTTTTTTTTAATCAAATTAGTCTCATTACATAATTGTTGGACCTTGTATTTTATTTTCTTTGCAAAAGATTGCCACATCTCACTATCTGACCAACAAAACATAGAAGTTATGGTCACCTGCTTGCGTTGGAGATCACCATGGTACCACTCCTCAAAAACAGGTTCCAATGCCTCCACGGATGCAGCAGATTTGTTTTCACGTAAATCTGTTTCCTGGATCCTGTGAGATGATTTCATGGAAGATGGTGGTGGTTCAGATGCTGGTGGGAGGCTGACACTGAATGGTTCTATCAATAAAAGATAATTCAGTTATGATACTTGTCAATAAGTTGTTGAGTCATTGCTGGAAGATATCGGGAAATGAGAAGACAGATTTGCTTGCGAAAGAGGACACAAAATATAAATTGAGGGCAGCCCTGCACAGCAACAGATACAACCACTTGTCATAAATAGATTTAGAGAAATCTTCTTCTTCTAATTTTCCTGCATTTATCTGAGGATTTAATTGTGTTGTGCCCGTCTGAAGCTTGGTTGTGATACCTGCAAATTCTGCAGGCACTTATTGCCCAGGTTAGTGCCAATAAATAACCAAGTTAACAAGACTTCATAGTACCAAGAAATAACCAAGTTAACAAGATTCCATAGTACTAAGAAATAACCAAGTTAACAAGACTTCATAGTACCAAGAAATAACCAAGTTAACAACACTTCATAGTACCAAGAAATAACCAAGTTAACAAGACTTCATAGTACCAAGAAATAATCAAGTTAACAAGACTTCATAGTACCAAGAAATAACCAAGTTAACAAGACTTCATAGTGCCAAGAAATAATCAAGTTAACAATACTTCACAGTACCAAGAAATAACCAAGTTAACAAGACTTCACAGTACCAAGAAATAACCAGCTAACAAGACTTCATAGTACCAAGAAATAACCAAGTTAACAAGACTTCATAGTACCAAGAAATAACCAAGTTAACAAGACTTCATAGTACCAAGAAATAACCAAGTTAACAAGACTTCATAGTACCAAAAAATAACCAAGTTAACAAGAATTCACAGTATCAAGAAACATCCAAGTTAACAAATTCAGACTCCTAAGAAGTCTCAGTAAAATAAAACATCATATATAACTACTCAGGTCATCACAGTTTCAAACTCAAAGCAAATGAGTCACCACACAGTAACTTCATTCCTGTGCCAATGAAAACCACAAAGAATTTCTACCGTCACTGTCGGCTGTGAAAACATTGACACTAACTAGTCTTGGCAAATCTAATAGCATACACAAACACTAAATGTAAAAAGCAGCCTGCATAAGTGCTAATACAATCAGTCTGACATTATCACTGTGTTCGTCATTAGTGTAAGCAGCAGCTTACAACAAATCAGTATCTGCACACGCAATTAAACCCATAAGGCACCCCCAGTTCTTTGGCAACAGATCACTCACTAATTTCTGAATCTGCGTTTCACAAGACAAACTAGTCAGTCAAAAAGCATTCTAAATGAAATCTGCAGCTTACAGAGTCCTGCCATCCACTTAATAAATATTTTTATGTTGTGAAATGATTACCAATAATAAACCATGATAATATGACAGTTACTATACCCATGTCAAAAGCATCAATAGGCTGGCTGTTTGTGTCCATCTCAGTTAGTAGAGGACTTCTGTTGTCATAGTTCACACTTTTGGCTGAATATGTACATTCACTCCCTTCCTCTGTTAAGAACAAAATGGCAACATTACATATCTAAGCATAAAAACGATTGTAAATGTGTTGAATTGGAATGGACATTTTCAGAAATGTTAGTGAAAGAATTATCACTATTGTTGACAATACAGTGTGCCTAAGTTTCTGCAATGAAAAAGCAAGATTGTTACTGACCTATAAGGTGGCTGACAGTAGAATTCTGAATGATATATAGAACTAATTTCAACATATGTAACTGAATCGTGGACAATTAGTACACATCTAAAATACTTCTTGAGGCTTCAGAGATGTGGTTTTACAGAAGAAAAATTCCAGCACAACCAAAAGACAACTTTTCACAAATGCCAGAAAGATGCCAAGCTATGAGGAGAACGAAAATCTGTCTTTGAAATCTAAAATTTATTACATAAGACAGTGGTTCTCAAACTGGGTGCCGTGGTAATAATCAAGAATTTTTTAAAATCTGATTGAGATCAGCGAAGACAGCAGTATAAAACAGAAATACAGTGAAGGAAGCCAACAAGAGTTCTGGATGCAGGTGTATTCAGAAAACAATGCTACTGGCAAGGCTGCAGTGCATTCTCAACATACGCTGACATTAAAAAAACAGATACATGAGCAAACTTCAAGTGATTTGAGAGTACAAATAAGTAACTTTGTAAACAAAAAGGAAATAATGAAAAATTCTTCTAAACAGTTTAATTCATCGCATTAAAGACAACTGATTATTTAATTTGGATTTTTTTTTTTTTCTACTTTTCCTAAGTGTTCAAACCACTTTTAGGGTAGGTGTGTCGTGAAAATATTTTTGCCTGACAAGGGTGTTACACTGAAAAAAGTTTAAGAACTGATGATATTAGAGTTCCTCAAATCAAGACTTCATGTGCTTTACATAAAATATACAAATGTTAACAAGACAAAGACTGAAACTGAACTTAACACAAATATAAGAAAGAAGCAGACATCATTGTTTGACCCTGTTTTGAGAGGAAAGAAAGAGGGAGTGTGTGTGTTTGTACGTGCATGTGTGTGTGTTTGGGGGGGGGGGGGGGGGGGGGGGGGGGGGGGGGTAAAGTATTTCCATAAGAGTTTTCAATTTACTTGTTTTATTTAGCCTGCCTCTAGCACTTTAAACCTAACAGATGCAGATTACTGGGTGGCTGCAATTCTCACAAAATATCTGAATCACTAGACTCATTCTCACAGAGCAGATCTACAAAGCCAGGACTTAACACTGTGATAACAACCAGGCCAATTTTACATCAGGATAGTAACAAGGAAAATCTTACACAGGATAGGAAGGAGAAAAACACATTATGATAAACAAAAAAGAACTGGACAAAAATAAAAACAAGCAAAAGTTCACACTAAGATAAGAATAAACAAGAACTTACAACATAACATAAACGGGCAAGAATTTACACCAAAATAATAACAAACAAGAACTTACAACATAACAAAAACAAGAAGAAATTTACATGAAAATAAGAACAAACAAGAACTTACAACGTAACAAAAACCAGCAAGAATTTACATCAAAATAATAACAAACAAACATTTTAATCAAAACAATGAGAATTTACATCAAAATAATAACAAACAAAAACTTACAACACAACAAAAACAAGCAAGAATTTACAAGAAAATAAGAACAAAACAATGACTTACCTTTTGTATTAAGCTCACAACCTCTAACTATGCTGCCATTGTTAAGTTTTTCTTGACTGGATTCATTAGACTGTAATATATTTATTTATGATGTTAACAGAATTATAATAAATGAGCCTTTATGCCCGAAAGTCAACATTGTGCAAACAATATGGCACTAACAGCAAGGTAGAATAGAGAACAAAATATACAATAACACATTCATACATACAGCAAAAACAAATGGTAAATGATACAGAACCACACAAAGTATATTCCTTTTTACACGAGAAATAAGCAGTAATAAAGAGCTGGAAACAGTAAATAAAAGTTTATAAATAAAACAATTACCCTTTTATTTGACATGCTACTAATTTTTTTGTATTTTAACAAATGTAGATTTACACACAGGGTGCTGTGTGGTCTCAAGGCATGGTGTCCGCCTAGAGTGCTAGAGGTTCCGGGTTCAAACCCTGGTAAGGGCTGGGATTTTGTCATGCAGACTTGGACTTTTTTTAAAATCCCCCCTTGTCTCTGGGTAGTGAGATCGGACTTTAAAATTTAACCAAAGTATTTCAGGATCCTCACCGCTGATACAGAGCCTGTGCACTGTGCTGAGCTTCTTCGGATTCAGACTTGAATTAGAAGAAGAACAGAGCACTTATGGGTTACACCCGTGTGCGATGATGTTGATATGTTGTTCAAAACCTCAAACAAATATACATAGACTGGCTATGTTAACTAGTGTGCAGTAAGAGTTGTACAGCTGTGTGGTTTTCTTCAGACATAAGCACAACACAGTGTGGCTGTATAGCTCAGAAAGTACTGAACTGTTTAACCATTAAATGATCATGGAGTACAAGGGGTTGACTTTCACACTGGATGGTGTTTTTGTGTGTGTGATTTTCCCATAGTGAGAGAGAAAAGTTGCACCAATGAGGCAACTGGGCCTCAGCACATAATATTTCCACAGAGAACAGTGGGTACACTGTAGCTAGCCTTTAATGTGAGACATCACAGAATTTGAAAGCAAAAGGGAAAAGAAAAGTGAATATTATAGCAAATATCAAGCAAATAAATAATTCTCATTTAAAAATGTAATCAAGTCTGATTTTCCTGATCAACGCAAGTTATTCAATAATTTTAACAGTTGTTTAAATATAACTTCTCAACACAGAAATCAATCTCACTAAATGACTTTGGCTGAATGCTCTGAATGTTCTAAGGAAAACATACCACAAACATTCTAACAATTACTTACTAGGTTGACACATTTTTGGACAAGCTGCAGTAAACTGGTATTTTCTGTGAGAATGGCAATGGGTTGCCAGGAGGGGATAACTATATGTGTACCAATTAAACTACAGTGGTACATCAACATACGAGCTACAATTCTCAAGAAAACTGATTTATAAGGAACTGGATGTGGCCAAAGGAAAATTTATCTATTACTACTCATCTGGATTAAAGACATTCAAATGAAAACATTATATACCTCAAAATCTGATCTATTTGAAAGCTTAAGCTATTTATTTACAATGATCAATCACATAACTTTCCATCCACTACCAATAGCAAAGTCATCAGTGAAGAGTTTAAAGCTAGCAAAGGATGGTGAGAAATTCAAGAATAGAACTGGTATCCATAATGTTGTCAGACATGGAGGAGGTGCTAGTTTGACATAATAGCCACTAAAATGTTTGTGAAGAAATGTCAGAAACTGATAAAGTCAGAGGGTTACAGAACAGAATAAGTTTTCAACTGTGATGAAACGGCTTTTCTGGAAAAAATACTTAAGAAAATGTTCATCAATAAGGATGAAATGGCGCTGCCATGACACAAGCTGATGAAAGACAAACTTTGCTTTTTTGTGTTAATGCCAGAGGTAACCTGAAGATAAAACCTCTGTTGGTTTATCACTGTGAAAATCATATAGTCTGTAAACAAAAGACAGGTAACAAGTAGAGACTCAACTTGATGTGGATAAGTAACAGCAGAGCTCATTTAACCAGGCAATTCTTCTATGAGTGGATGACACAGGTCTTTGCTCCCACAGTGAAATGGTATCTAAAAGAAAAGGGTCTGCCTAAGAAAATTCTTTTTACAATGGACAATGCTGCAGTAGATAATGCTGCAATGGACAATGCTGCAGTAGACAATGCTGCAGTAGACAATGCTGCAATGGACAATGCTGCAGTAGATAATGCTGCAATGGACAATGCTGCAATGGGCAATGCTGCAGTAGATAATGCTGCAGTAGATAATGCTGCAGTAGACAATGCTGCAATGGACAATGCTGCAATGGACAATGCTGCAATGGACAATGCTGCAATGGACAATGCTGCAGTAGACAATGCTGCAATGGACAATGCTGCAGTAGACAATGCTGCAATGGACAATGCTGCAGTAGACAATGCTGCAGTAGACAATGCTGCAATGGACAATGCCGCAGTAGACAATGTTGCAGTAGACAATGCTGCAGTAGACAATGCTGCAGTAGACAATGCTGCAGTGGGCAATGCTGCAGTGGACAATGCTGCAATGGACAATGCTGCAGTGGACAATGTTGCAGTAGACAATGCTGCGGTAGACAATGCCGCAATGGGCAATGCTGCAGTGGACAATGCCGCAATGGACAATGCTGCAGTGGACAATGCTGCAATGGACAATGCTGGAATGGACAATGCTGCAGTAGATAATGCTGCAATGGACAATGCTGCAATAGACAATGCTGCAATGGAAATTTTCACAAACCTGAGAAGGGATTAACTGATTTCCTTAAGATGTATTGGAAAATTGGGTTTCGAGACACAAACATATTGAAATACGAACCACGGTAATGAATGAATTAGGTCTGTATATTGAGGTACCACTACATTTCTATAACGGCCACAATATCTAGCAGTGAAACAATTTATGTATATTTATATAACACTCATAATACGTAAACATAAAACTATCTGTCCATTTCTACAAAAATGCAATATGTAAACATAAAACTATCTATGTCTATTTCTATAACAATGTCAATCTATAGACATAAAACTATCTATGTCTATTTCTACATCCCGGCTCACTGTAGCAAACAAGGAAATGAGGTTGCAGACTTGCAAAAAAAGTGGAACAAAGGAGAAACAGCACACCCATTCATTGTCATTACCAGAAATCAAAACACTTATCAAAGGAAAATACAAGGAGTTGTGTAGAGAACAAACTAACAGTAAACATCTACAAGACTCCATCAGCAGACTCAACAGAAAGCAACATACAATAATTTTCCATCTAAGAACAGGAAAATGCAGGCTCAACTATCACATGCACAAAATAAGGACTGTACAGTCCCTATTCAGTGTGCATGTCAGACGAGACCACAAACACCTGAGCACGTTCTGTAGGCCTGCCCACTCTACCTACAACTACGACAAGAAACCTGGCCTTAAGAGCAAAATCTGCAGAGCAAGCTGTGGGGAACCATGAAGGACCTGCAGCTGACATGTGAAATCATATGGACAGCCCACCTGACAGTCGGTCCAGATCATCGAAACCGAACACAAAGAAGAAAAGGAAGAAACATTAAACTACCTATGTTTATTTCTACACCAATCACAGTATGTAAATAAACTATCTTTGTCTATTTCTACATGAATCACATTATGTCCCATTAAACTATCTATGTCTATTTCTACATGAATCACAATTTGTAAACATTAAACTATGTTTATTTCTACAACAATCAGAAAATGAAAAAATTTACAACAATCACAACTGTAGCAAGTAAACTTTCCATGTCTATTTCTACAAGTCACATACTTTGTTTTTTACTGTATGCCCAGGTAGAGGTGATGTTACTGAGGTTGCTGCTTCAACAGATAAGCTGGGCTCTGGTGGGATAGCATCAGGATTATCATTGTAATAGTCCTCACCATTTCCCAAGCTTTCACTTACAAATGCAGGATTGTCTCCTTGCCTGTCATGAACAATTCATAAAACCTAGTTAATGCACATCTATCTATGAGGTTAAAACATCCACCTATTTCTGAACATCTTAAATAAGAATAAGTAACAGGAATACAGTCAGAAAAAGTTAAAGGTTAGGTTACCTAACAAGGCTTGAGTTTAAAAACGTCAGGTTTTAACAAATGAGACACAAATAACAGATTGTACAATCTACTGCCTGGTATATTTCGCAGTATCTTATTGAATGCATACTACAGTAACAATTAAATAAAATGAAGCAAGTGACTCCAAAACAATCCACCGTACAGTTACTTTTGAGTTTTCTGTGACATCTTTGTTCAGACTTACAATAGGGAAACAATGCTTTCATTTTTTGAAACTTGATTTGTTTATTTGTTCACTTACAACATGCTAGCTTCCTTGTCTGGTGGGCAAGAGTTCAAAGCTGCATAAAGGTGGACTGTTGAAATTGACCAAGCTTTAAAATTTGTAGCAGGAAATGTTATAAAAAGCAAAAGTGGCCAGCGTGATGCTGATCACATCACTCCCTGAGTGCTGATTGTTCTTTACAAACATGGGGCTAGTGCCATATACTAAATGCACCTGAAGGCAACAGACAGGTCCATTTATTTACAACAGAAAAATATTTCAATGATAAATAAAATGATCATGATCTGTGTATCTCTTAGCTAAAGAATTGCATGAATATAGACAAAATACTGCATGGATGGCAAATAAAAGTTGTCCCAAGAATACCTAAAAACCGAAAGAAGAATTATTCACTGCAGACAACTTGCTTATCCAAAATGTTTCAGGCTTCCAAACAGATAATTACTTGTGTGAAACCAAAGTTTGTAACCCTGAAAATATTCTTCAAGAACTGCTAACTTATGACATATGTTGCTAGATGTGACCGAAGGGTGCTGATCTAAGGTACAAAGCTATGGTGCTACTTTGGTTAACCCCCCCCCCCCCCCCCCCAAAAAAAAAAATTATTGGATTCATGTACCAAAAAGCCTGTGCATTTAGCATTACTAGTAACCATAAAGATACCTAAACTACAGTGACAACAACCATATTAGTTCAGGAAACTTATGAAGATGAAGTTCGACCAGCTACCAGTTTGTGCCTATAATCACAGAAGCTTTAGAAGAGCTAAAGGAAGAATAAGAAATGGATGGGCGTAATATTAAAAATGTATAGTATAGTGCAAATTTTACTATTTCAGATCCTAGGAACTCATCATAAGTTCAGACCTAGATGACTAATGAATGCAGGATGCACCAATTTTACTCTTTTTACCATCCTTTGAGAATCTGATGCTAAATCCCCTGGTACTGAAAGAGGTAATGCAGTCCAAGAGACACATATGATTCACAACAGGAACTATCCCATGGCCACAGACAAAAAACCAAACAGAAAAAAAAGCATATATATATAAAATAGTAACAACATTATATATGCATATAAATAATAACTAGAAACATTTTGATCACAGTTTAACAAACAAAAAACACACATAATAATAAATATGGTATCTTTAACTTCCAAGAGCTTACTTATCCGTTATCTGGACAGTTTTAGGCTGTCTTTTCAAGTATTGTTTAAACCGCAGCTCAAATGCCTGACCTATTGTTGTGACCACATCTTCTGCTAAACCACCACCACATTCCAGTACATGGCATGCACGGCCATATTCAGCATCTTTGGCTACATATGATACAAAGTCCAGTGTGTCCTGTAGTACAGAGTTAATGAAACAATCAATCAAGAATTGACATCTCTGCACTCCAAACATTCACCTATGTGCTCTATCCACTTTCTTACTAGCCAAAGAAGAGCTTCTGTAATACAGAGTGACTCCTTTCAAATGCTGTATTATACAGCATTCACAGAAACTGTAATTAATGACACATATATAGAGCATGCTTGCACACACACATTCACACACTTTTAAGTTGTTTTTAATAAAGCCACCAGAATGGGTTTCATCTGATCATGCCTTGGATGGTTACAAATATACCAATAGATGTTCTACATATGTTGCCATCGAATTAATAAATCATGCTAGCAAAATCCTCTTACAGATTATCATGAAGAGGACTGAACAGAAACTACAATATGCATTTGGTGCATTTATTTGAAATTCTATATCATGAACAACAAGCAGCCATAAGAGCAGATGGTGAAATATCGGACTGGTTCAGGGTGCAAAAGGCAGTGAGGCTGGTGTGCATTTTCTCACCATACCTATTCAATATATATGCAGAAAACATAATGAGAAATGTCAAAAATGACCAGACTTGTGACAGTTATGAACCGCTCATAACTGGTGGCAAAGCTACTTTGGAACTTCGCTACGCAGATGATACAGTCCTCCTTTCGAACAGTAAAGGGAACAGAAATTTCATCAAGTCTGTCCAAAAGCACTTTGAAGATCAAAACCTATTCTTGAATTTAAAGAAAATGAAAATATTATCCACAGGCAAAACTGGCTGTCACCGAAAAATAACAATAAATGGTGAAGAAATAAAAAATGTAACAAACTTTGAATATCTAGGCTTTATATCAAATAACAATGGAGACAACAGAAATCAAAATGAGGATGGTCATAGCAATGCAAAGATTGAACAGCCTTAAAAGAGTCTATGGTTAAGCACCAGCAAGGAGATCAAAATTATAATTTTGAGAGCATGAATCTTCCCTGGAGCAACATACAAATGTGAGTCGTGGACTATCTCTCAGTCCTTGAGAAAGAGAATAGGGGCTTTTGAGCTTAAATGCTACAGAAAGATTCTCAGAATATCATGGACAAAGAAGAGGAGAAATACTGACATTTTAAAAGATCTGAACATCAAGGAAGATTGGTTAATAAACAGTATCTTGTCTCAGAAGCTGAAAATATTTTGGACATTTCAAGGGCCATAGCAGACTGGAACAAATAATAGCAGAAGGCATGGTACCAGGAAAGAGTGGCAGGGGCCGACCAACACGAAGATGGGCAGAGGATATAAGTAACTCCTGAGGAGGGAGAGCTAGCAAGAGACCAAGTTTCTTTCAGGCAGATGGTGAAGAGAGCGACGTTTTGTGAAGGACCTGCTCCATGATGATGACAAGTACTGTATGCATTTACCAGGTTTATTATGAGAGCCTCAAAGGCATGCACAGAATAGTCAAAGAGGGTAGTATGGTGATTTTGGTCACAGGCGTGAGGGAAAGTTAAGGCCATTGTGACGTGCATAAGGAGATACACCTTACCTCACCCCAGGTGCCAGCAGGCTCTGTCCTGATTGTACGGATCATCATGCAACTCTTGCTACACATCCACATCGTGTGCAATAGTCAGTGAGTCATACAAGTCCTAACCAAGCTGGCAGGGGATCCTGGAGTAGCTGGCCCCCAGAGATGCAGTTTACAGAAATCCTCTGGCTCTCATCAGCTCATCCCCAATGGCATGAGTGATAACATACATGGAAAACTCATTTAAAACATGAGTGGAGCCTGCTGGCTTAATATCCAACTAGAGAGCAGACCTGATAATGAGAACTCACCAGGGACCAAAGAAATTATTATTCTTATCAGAAATTCAAACAGGAATTCAAGTAGGAAAAAATGCTAGGGGATAAACAGAAATCTGCCATATCTGTCCAAGATCATCTTAACTCTTTAAGGCCCAAACAACGGTGTGAGCGTTGTTTGAGAAGTTCCATTTTGCCCAAACAACGGTCATTCGTCGATCCTGTGTCCCTTACATTTTGCTTCGCACACGTCTTCGTACTAGTTTCTAGTGTTTGGAGGTACGATTAAACTATTCAGGGAAAGTCACTCTGCCGAAATCCTTTTAGTTTCATTTCCTGGACTTAACCACACGTGGATAATTTGAGAGAAAAAAACTGCGTAATTCATTTTCTAAGTTCGTTTTTGAGTGCCATGAATACCAATGTTCCAACCACAAGTACAGGTCGCAGAATGCGTCTTTCTGCCGCCGAAGCTCTGAAATTGTTTCAGTCAGATGTTTTTAATTGTGATAATGATAATACAAATTTAGATTTTTTGGAAAGTAATTTGGACTGTGAATTTTCACCAGTGAAGCTGAGCGATCAGCTGTTCGGAATCTAGCGATTCTAACGAGTTTATTACACAGACAATGTCTCATATTACCGTATTTATGGTGTAAGAGAAGGAAAGTGCTCTCAACAAAGAGATAGTACTATACACTATGGCTAAGCTACATTGAAATCATCGCAGCTAAATAACTGTACAAAGTAAATAGCATACAGTGTGTGTGTAATGGCTCATTTTTCTGCCATTTTTTCTCTGAAATTTTGCTTAGCACTCGGTGAGAACTTAGAGCCCCTGAGTGCTAAACTAACCCAGAAAGTTATCATAACTTTGGAATATGTTAGGAAATTGAACAAACTTTAAAGTTTTATTCTCAAATTTGGATATTTACTACTCTTGTGACTGCAAAACCATGGTAAGTGAAATTTTGTCCTTGTGAAATTAACACCTGCTGAATTCTTCTTTCCAACTATAACAAAATTAAACAAACACCTATCATCAGATTCAAAATGTACATTCATTTCTCTTTTAAAAAATATATACTTTTATTGGGATTAGAAGTATATTACAATCTCAATAGCCTTTCTTGTACACCCCCCTCTGCCATTTTTGTAAAGGGAAATTAATGTGGGCCAAGTCTGTCAAAATTCATGGGCCTGAAAGAGTTAAGCGGTCTGCACCATAAATGTCAATTCTTGATTTAACATCTCATGACCAAAAACCTTCTAAAAATGCTGATTTGACTCCAGTTGAAATGTCTGCTACCATTTGCCCCATTCATCTGAGTGTCAGGACTAAAAGTCTAACTGTCAAATATCCTACTCTTTGACAGACAAGTCTTAGATGTCCGACTGTAAACTGTCCTACTGAATGACAGAAAAGTTCAAATGCTCATTTCCACTGGCCCCACTCGTTGAAGTTTCAGGACAAACCAGGGAAGCCATGCCTGAAGCATGCTTCTCCTATACTGTCGCACTAAGAGTCCCCATGGAATAATTTTAAAGGTGTCTAACGTGTTGAGTGCTATGATGCCGATTTTTTACTCATAACTATGCTGCATTTGCATATTTGCATGGCAGGCTACAGTGTTTACTATTGTCTGTCAGTCCTGGTAACACAAATGTGATATATATATATATATTTTTTTTTAAACACACACGTACGCATGCATGCACACACAGAGACAAAAGATGGACAGCTATGGAAGTGTAGTGGCTAGATGCTCACCTGCTGGGCTGAAGGTTTTGGGTTCAAAGCCACATCATGGTGAACTTTATTTTTTAAAAACTGACCCCGCCTATAATGGGCACCAGATAATAGGTTCAGAAGTGAAATCCGCCGGTATGATTTTGACTAACACTTAACAAGGGCTGACTGGTCTATGAAAACGAGTCTATCATTAAATGTATGATGCAAAACCAGCCTTTACACTGACCATTTTGACAAGTCCTGATAGGACACTTACCACATCACCTCCTGAAGCAAAAGACACAACATGCAAAGGGTGCTCAGCTATAATCTGTAATAGAAGAAAGAATTATAATTTGAAATTAGTACATACAGCACTTTTTAAAAACAAAAACAGCTCAATGCAATGAACTTTCACCTAAGGTTTTCACTGAATGCAAATATTTTCTGGATAGTCTATTAGGTGTCTGGGGAAGATTTATGTGACAGACCAGTGGTAAGCATACTTGCATACTGGTAAGGTTTAAATGCACATCAAAGTAACTCTCATGTCAATCCAGGTAAAAATGGGTATCACGACATCTTATGGGAGGTAAAAGGATTTTTTCTCTGGGTATGCCGGTGTGTTGGATAAAGAATAGATGGACAGACCGGCTGGGTCTGCACAACTTGGTGGAATACTTGTACATGATAAGGCAGACGTGGTTAAGGCCTTATGGGAGCACATGTACAATATGGGAACAGCAAACTGATTATCAGTCTGGTGACAGTGATGCAATGAGCAGTGACAAGGGGCACTGGCCAATATGTGACACTCAGAAGAAAGGCAATAATCAGACCACTACTGGCATCAATGGTATTGGAACTCTGCATTGGCTGCTGAAGATGGGGATGAAGCGCTTATGGAAATGCTCTGAGTGCTGGATGTCAATTCTGGAATCAAATCAAATCACTGTATAATGAAAATAAATCAGGTACCAGTACACATCCTTGTTCCACAACCCTCTTTATACTCCTGAACAGTTAGTTTTTACAACGGCTGTCTGCTGCTAATACATATTATTTACTGTTCCCAGATGTATGCAATCACTGTTTAATTTTTCTAATAGTCTGATTACATGACAGAATATGAAAGTAACTGCACACACAGGAGAATTTTGCAACGACTCAAGCCACTGAGGCAGACTGGTTACGCAGACAGTGGCTTGAGTCGTTGCAAAATTCTCATGTGTGTGCAGTTACTTTCATATTCGTCCCAGGGCATGCAGGCGTTGTTGGTAATGAGAGAGCTTCAGGCGCTGCATTAATTGAAGATGGCCGGCCCATAAATCACGCAGACATTGTCATTGCCTTAGAGAGATAAAACCTTCTGAGGATTTTGGAAGCAACGTGTCCACATCACTGCTAAGAATACGCAAGTTGGGAGTAAAGATCCGCACAGCCAAGCATGAGAAGCACACTGGACGCACACAAAGTCTTGTTAACCAACATAGGACTGGTACTATTAATCCCACGATGCTGATGAATATGTTGAGAGGGGAATCTGAGCACCTATGGATGTGTCCGGAGTGCTATGAAGATAATCTAACTCATAACTCAACTCACATGATAGAAATCAGAATAAACAAGAAAATAAAATATGTAATTGAGAAACAAAATATCTGTAGCCAAAGGAACACCTACCTCTCCAGATTCCATTACCATTAAGTTAATACTTTCTGTTGTGATAGTCAGGTTAATATTTGCTCCTGCATACTGCATGTGTGGGTTATTGCCCAGCATTTTGTCAAGATGCCGGTCAGCCTGTAAATCAAGAAATAGCATAAGATTTGACTCTTCAATCATCACAGTTCTTGTTGTTTATACATTAGGAATGATTTAATCTTATATTCATCATCATCATCATGTGCTGGGTCGGTAAATGTAGGATGTCATGTTTCGCCATCTCACATGATCACCAGAATCCCAGATCAGTTTAATGTTGTTGTTTTTTGCCTCGCCTCATCAATATTACCAGCTCTTCCAGGTTTTTATCTCTTTGCCTTCTACTTGCTCTCTTTCCATCAATATTGCCAGTTGTTACAAGTTCTCAAGCCCACTATTTTAAATAAATTTTGACGGTACATCTAATTTTTCTAACATGTTTATGACTTTCATCTGTCTCAATGAGGACTGCTTCATTTGATTTTTCCTTTCCTTCCACTCATTCTTCTCAAAAACCACATCTCTGACGTATTTTTTTTAAATAAAGTAACTAAAAAATAGCAATTAGGAGGGTTTCCTTATGAATCCAATGGCTTATTGAAAGCCAATTTGATGTTAAATTTCCCATCAGACTCAGTAATGAGTAATCCGATACATTTTTTTTTATGCCTTGGGGAATGTTTCCAGTTAATGCTTCACTCTGTTCATGTTTATTGATTACTTCTTTATACATATTTATATATTTCTAAACAAAATGTTTAATTTAGATAGAAACATATTTTTATTAAAATTTTTAGTGACTTGTGTAATATAGTTTTTTTTTTCTGAAAATTCCTTCAAGTTCATGATCATTGTTGTTTATAATTCATATATCTCCCTGCACAGAAACCGTGAACGCAAATGACCAAGTTGCTATTTTAGCAATTAGGACCATTTATATGTCCCTGAATGCATGTCTACTGGGAAACAGGTCATCTCCCGTTAACTGGATTTTTCATCTCCCGTTAACTGGATTTTTCATCTCCCGTTAACTGAATTTTTCAGGAACAGGCCACTGCAGCAATGCTTACTAATATGCATTTATGCAGACACATCACAATCACAAGTAACTGGTTAAAAGGTTAAAGTAATATCCTAGTTATCCAAGTTAATTACAATAGGTTGAACAAATGAAACATTAAAATTACAGAGATTTTCACAACTGTTCAAGTAAAGTGAGATGAAGATGTAACAAAAAAAACATGAAACTTACAGAAATGTCACAAATGATCAATGATATAAGGTGAAGGTATAACAACAGAAATATAAAATTTAAAGAAATAATATATTTACCTCAGTTAAGTTGAGTAAGTATAATAAACCGGACTATTTTTACGCAGATCCTTTCATAACAATATCTACAGCTTTTGGACAAAAGTAGACAAGCAGATGGAATATGCAGAGGGCTGAGTGGTCTCGAAGGCATGGCATCCACCTCGAGTGCCTGATGTCATGGGTTCAGACCCTGGTGAAGGTTTAGAATTTTTCAGGTGGACTTCTAGTAATTTCCCCTGGTCTCTAAGTAGTAAGATCGGTCGCCGATGTGTATTGTTGCGTACATAAAAAAATCCCTTGGCAGTTGGAAATTGAAAAGAGTAGCCTATTGGCTAATTTAGAGTTAAAAATCTACCCAAAGTATTTCTGGATCCTCGCCAGTGCTACAAAGTTCGTGCACTGCAATGAGATTCTTTGGACTTAATCTTAAGATAAAAGTAGAACAAAGCACTTGTGGGTTACTACCCTTGTGCCATGACGTTGATCCGTTGTTTAAACCTAAACCTAAAACTGAAGCAATATAAACTACCTCTGATAATAAATATCATTAGTCTCATAAACACAAACTCTGGTATTCTTGCATAAGATGAATAAAAGGACAAAACTAATTAGTCACTTCTGATTTATCAACTGTAAATTCTTATTGTAGATAACATTAAACAAACAATAATTTTTACCTTTTTTTGTTTCGAAGCGGTCTTTAAGCCTGCTGCCTCTGCAACCTTTTTGATTGACTCCCTGTAAGTTAATTAATATATCCGAAAAAATTGTGCTGTAGCTTTAAATCATTCATTAGTATCATTTAGCAAGTCCAATATTAGAATATCATTCTTATCTCAAACTGCTAGAAATATTGACTCATCAGTTTTCCTGTCTCATATAGTTTCATGCCAGTGTCTTTAATGTTTCATGTCACTTTTAAGCTGGTAAATCTGTCCTTATAGGAACTATGCCTTCCAATACTGTTCTAATTTGATGGCCCAAAGCAAACAGTCAAGCATGAGCTATGTCTTCTGCAGAGGGTCTAGTCCTTTCTGGTGTGTTTGAATATGCGACAGTGATTCTATTTTAATGCCATAAAGCACAGGAAGAGGATGAAAGAAATACAGAATGAAGCTATGCATTTTATACTTGGGTGTACAAGAGATTACAGCATGCAAGACGATGCATTTTTTTTTCTTCGCAAAAATAGGACAGAATACAAATTTGTCAAGTTCAAGTCTGCCTCTTGAGTCAGCGCAGACACACAACATCCACTGCATAGTGAAATTAAGAAGAAAAAGGGCAGCAGAGGAAAGCTGTGGATGGGTCAAGCTGCGAACATTATTGTTACTCACTTGAAGACATGGAAGCCAACGAGGAGTGGGTACTAGTGCCAACAGAGTTCTGTACATCTTTGTTTCTGTTTGACTAGACGGACAATACTGACAACAAAGTCTGGCCGCTGTGAGGCAGAAGTTCAGGCTTCAATTTTCATGGAACTTTTAGAGGCTAATGCTGTCATTTACATAATTGGATCTGTCATTAAACACACGAGAAGTTCATATGCATTTACAATTTCAGTAGGGGAAGAATTGTGAAGGAAGACTGGGGTGTTTTTGTCTTAACTACAAGTAGTCTGACTATGGAGTCATGGCAGTAATCAAAGCAGTAACCTCGCTGGAGATACAGACAGTCACCTGGGCATGTTTTCTCAATGACTGTACTAAGGAAGAGAGAGATGGGCTGGGCCAGAGAACAGTGACTGGTGTCTCTAATGTGGTCACAGCTAAGAATGATGAGTTTCAGTTTCAAGCCAGGGCAAGCAGGTGTACAAGAAAATGAGCAAGATGATAAGCTTGAGGATAAGTTAACTGTACAGGGTGGCTGAGCCATGGACCACACTGATATACTGATTGCTCCATGAGGTGAGAATCAAGTGATGACTTTAAATCTGCAACCATGATCAGACTGCCAGAACAGCAAATTCAAAGTGGTATCAGAGAGCAGCAGCATGAGGGAAGACAAAGAATAATAATAAACCAAAACAACACTGGTGGCACTAGCCACTACATGCTGTGGTATTTACTACGAAGGAATTCCGAGCATTCATGGACTGAGGAGTTCGATGTGCAATGAATATGCTGTGTCACCTAACCTGCTGTTCTGAACCCATTGTGACATTTAATATGGTAAAAAAAAAAATAGATTCTGCATCATGATGCTGATTATAAGCAAGTTTTTTCCTAATCTTCTTCTTCTTCTTCACTTCCTCTTTTACCGCTGTGGGTGTCGAGGGAGATATAAGGTTCTGTTTCTAGCTCTTCTGGCTGCCTCGACCATACAATGCTGTTGTAGAGTTTCTCTGATGTTATCCTTCCATCTTGTTCTTGGTCTACCCCGTGCTCTACGTCCTTCTTCTCTTTCCATGTATGCTTTGTATGGTATGTGTCACAAGGCCTTCTCTCTAAGTGGGCAAACCATTTCACTTGCTGTCTTTGTATGTAAAAAATTGGTTCTGTGCCGACTTGTTCTCTTATGATCTCATTCCTGATCTTATCTCTTATGGTCACTCCTACAGCCCTTCTCAGTTCCTAATCTTCAAATTGTCTAAATTGTCAGTTTTTTTAAATTGTTTTTTGATCTACAATATTTTAAATAATACTGTGGTAATATTTATGTTCAAAAGCCTTCTTTAGTGAGTGTGAAATGGTCTACAGTCCATACCCAAGTATTATCAGAAAAAATAAGAAGAAGTAAAGGCCATGTGTGTTATATTAACATCACCCATTAAGTTCTAAATAATCTTATAATAATGGGCTAGCACCATATGTTTACTATACCCCATTGTGTAAAATTCACTTCTCCCCCACCCCCAACCATTTTTTTTTCAACAGTAACAGATTCTGCTGCAACTTTTCACATAAAATTATACCGCACTGATTGTCTGACCTCAAATAAACAAACCTGGCAATTGCTGTTCGTGTTTCAAAGTCTAATGATTTCATAGACTCTTTGATCTCTAAGCATCCAATGTACTAATGAGATAGAAGAAAATATACCATTAAGTTAAATCAATGCAAATATACAAAGTGTGAATTGAGAACAAAAAAGCACACATACATGAAGACTGTTAGTTCACTCAATTTCCTACAAGAATATATATAGCTTTTTATACAATTTTCACTTTAAACTGGACATTTTTCAAACCACCTAGGACGTGTTTCAAATCATACTGGATGATTTTCAAACTATCTAGGATGATTTTCAAACTATCTAGGATGGTTTTCAAATAAAACTTTTTTTCAAATTAAACCTTCAAAAAATGTCCAGTTTGTTTTGAAAAAACATCTTATGGGATTCGAAAAATGTCCAGTTTGATTTGAAATATACCCAAGGGGGTTTGAAAATCATCCAGTTTGGTTTGAAAAGTGTCCAGTTAAAGTGAAAATGATATATATATTAATTTAATACTTAATTATTTATAATTTTGTGTGTGCAAATTAAACAAATCACATAAGTAGGGCTCCATTTTCTTGCCATTAAAACTCCAAACAAGGTTCCACCTCCAAAAAGTTAAGGAAGCACAAGCTGATACCACAATGAAGAAATTGCAAATGTTTGAGTGTCACAAGTGTTTCCTCATAGGCAGGTTTAGCGCTGGTGATTAACGTAGTAGCCGACTGCCTACTGCAATAAACAATGAAAGTTCGGAACACTGTTTGAGCTGAAAGAAGACTTAGTGTCAAGAAGTTGGAATATCAGCTGGAAGCTGCCAAGTTATTCTCCACACCAAACTGCACGAGCACAGTGTTTGTCAACACATGGTTCCCAAGATGTTAGCTCCTGAGCAGAAAGAAACCAGAATGACACTGGCAAGAGATATATCACTTTGAATGACCTAGATAGCAATTTTTACAACAACATTATCACAGGAGATGAGACGAGGAGTTTCTTGTATGATCCTCTGACAAAACATCAGTCCTGTGAATGAAAATCACCTCCATCTATGCAAAGACTAACATTTCGTTTGGACAAGAGCAATAGCCAAGTTATGCTAGAAGTTTCTTTTGATTCCAAGAGTACTATCTGTCCATGATTTCATTCCTGAAGACTGAACAGTTATCAAGGAAATGTACGTTGATATCCTTCATCATCTAAGAGAAGCAATCAGAAGGAAATGCCTATTAATGGAGAACAAACAGTCGGTTTCTGCAAGCATGACAAGGTGTCATCACACTGATCCCTGCTGGTGAACCAGTACCTCACAAGGCATAATGTGATGTGTCAGGAACATCCTCAGTATCTTCCAAACCAGCTGATTAGTTTCTTGTTCCCTCACCTAAAAATGTCAACTTTTTTCTTCAAACTGGAAAGCCTATCTGCAACAGAATATATACATAGTTTGTGTTGAAGAGGGAAGGGAATCTCATCATAAACTATCTGATAGGTAACATTTGAATGTGTTGACACAAAGGCATACAAAATATTTGATAGGTTACATTTGAATGTCTTGATCCAAAGGCACAAATATTACTATTATGTGAGTCTGAAATTTTTTTATTTTAGAGAATACAAGGGAGAAAATATCGTCTAAAACTAGGATATATTAGCTGTAAAATCAAATCTGCAGCAAAATCACCCACCCTTACACCATAACAAATGCCAGCGTCTGGAGACAGCTGAGCATCTGCATGAATCCATCCTATCTCTGGCTTATACATGAGACTACCTGTTCGTGACCACTGAGATGACGAAGGTGCTTCCACCTTTTTGTTCTTCTTCCGCAGTTTGTTCATCTCTGCACCATTACTGCAGGACATTAAAGGATATAATTAATTCACGTGCAGCTCTGAAATATCAACCAAGACACACACACACACAGATGAAACAAATATATCTTGACCCCTGCTTCTCAGGCCACAAAGGTAAAAAAAAAAAAAAGTGCACTTTAGAACAGGTCAAGACCTTAGTGCACTTGGAAGTAAAAGCAGCGGGTGGGATGTTGACCACATCACCCACCAAGTGTGGATTAGTCTATGACAATATGAGTTGCATAATATGCCTGATTTGTCACTGGTATCAAGATGGTCCT
This sequence comes from Candidula unifasciata, assembly GCA_905116865.2. NCBI lineage: Eukaryota > Metazoa > Mollusca > Gastropoda > Stylommatophora > Geomitridae > Candidula > Candidula unifasciata. The sequence goes on along the minus strand of CAJHNH020000417.1, from coordinate 427,246 downwards.
TTATTGACCCTTTAAGAACTAAGTGCATCTCTAAGCCTTACCTCAGATCCAATTCTCAAGTACTTGTGTATTGCTTACTCTGAAGGTTTCTTAACTTAAAGAGATGAACACCAGCTAGTTGCCAGTCAAAAACAAATGCCTGAGAAAGATGATGAAAATAAAAAGGGATGAATTCATAAGAAGTGAAGAAATGTCTGGGCAGCCACAAGTTTCAACATTTATACGACACAGAAGATGATGTTAAAACGAATCTAAAACCATGAGATCTAACAAGTCTACAGATGTAAATGTAAGTGATATGTTCTGTTCTTGAGCTGATTCCTAGTTTTTTTTTTTAAAATAAAATGGGACAACCGATGTTATTTTTGAGTACCACTTGGGACAGACAGACACGCACACACACACAATGGGACTGCTGGCCCAGTGGAGAACAGGAAATATGGTCACTCCAGGTATAGAGGTAATTTCCCCCTGTTTGTGTGGTAAGGTAGCTCTTCAATTTGTAATCAGTATAAGCTGCACAACACCCCCCCCCCCCCACCCCCCACCATTCTCTCCTATTCCTGCTGTATTTAGAGGTGTTTTTGTGTGTCTTTTTTTTTATATGTATCACATTATTTCTACCGGGAAGGCTACCCAGGACAACAAAGCTTGCAGAAATCGTATTGGCCAAAAACAGCTAATATTGCAGCCATGCTTTAAACAGGCACAATGCAGTTAAATCTTCGGATGAATGCAGAAGAAACAATTATTTCAAATCTTATTTGCCATTCAACTTAGTATTATTAAGGACTTAAATAGGGCTTAGAACTCTTGGTGTTTACAATTTTGTAAAAGGGTGCTGAGCCCAACTCCTGTGTAAAAAAAGTGTTATGATCATGATCATAAGTCAGACTGATTGCATCCTTAGACTGAGAAGACTTAATTCTTTAACCTTAATACCAGTGGAAAAGGATGCCATATTTAGACTGCTACAGCCACCATACGTTAGACTGAACATTAGTTTAGTTATAGGCAAAAATGTTTATAAAAAAAAATAAGCATGATAAAAATGTAAACCAAGAAAGATTACATAAGATATATGAGTGTTTCGTGTTTGAACTTTACTGAAGAATAAGATTTGTATTGTTAATTTACTGCAGTAACAAAGATCAATTCTTATTAAATTAATGGTTGATCTAGAAATTGTATCTGAATGTTAGTGAACGTTATAATAAAAATATTTGGCATGCCATAATGTTTACTTAACTTTGACAATCGAATAGTAATAATATAATAAAACAATAAAATGAAAAATAAAAAAGCAACTACTTAAAACCTAATAAATAATAATGCACAGTGCATTATTATTGTCTTGTCTTGTCTACAATTGCCTCACAGCGTAGTGTAGTGGGGAGTCGCAGTTTTCTATCCTGGGCCAGGTGTGTTGCACACGTTGTTGTTAGTCCGTGTTGCCTCAGGATCTCTGATATATTGTCTATCCATGGTACTCTCGGTCTGCCTCTTGCTCTAGGGCAGTAGTGCTGTTCGTTGTATGCTCCTAGAGGCAGTTGGTCGGTTTGCATTCGCATCAAGTGACCAAACCACTCTATTTGTTGCTTCTTTATGTATTGCAGGCATGGTGTGGTTCCTACAATTGATCTAATGTTCTCGTTTCGAACTCTGTCTCTCCTTGTGACATTGGCAGCCTTACGTAAGCATCTCATTTCGCACGTCGTGATCTTTTTCTCCTGTGCTCTTGTTAGGGACCAGGTTTGGCATTCCTGCGTGACCTCTTTGTGTTATTATTTATTATATTTGTTTAATTATTCGAAGTTTGTTATGTGTAGGTTATGTTAATTAGCAGAGATATTATGATTTCTGGAATTCGGCTATTTTTCCCCATCAACAACTAGGCTAAGTCAAGCATCAAATATTAATAATTATATGATCATCGATGATGATGATGAGAAGATCAGTTAGCTCATAGTCATAGTAGTTAATAGTAGCTAAGTTGCCTCAGCTCTGAAGTTAGTGCAGATGTCACCTGCTGGTAGAGAGGGAGAGAGTTTCTGCTCTACTACTAGGGGGTTTAATGTATATTCCACAACTCCCCTTTCTGACTGCATCTGTAGCAAAGCCGTCGGTGAAAACCTGAGTCCAAGTGGTGTTTGGATACTTCTCATCAAGCATAGCAAGAGCCAGCGTTCTCTGTTGTGTATCCGTCTGGGCATCATTTGAATTGATCCCTGGTACCTTTAGGACTACATTTGCCTTCTCTGGCTTGCTTGTCCATGGTTCTGGCCTAAGTTTTTCGCACAGTGCTACATATCTTTCAAGCAGTTCTCGGTGCTGTCTGTAGGGTTTTCTAGCAAGGTGGTTGGGGCTCCGACGCTTCTGCCTGTTTTTTGTTCTCTCTTGAAATTTAAAATGCAGTGGGTGATTTTCAAGTCTTTTTAATTTCTCATACTGTAAAAGAGTTTTGTATTGTCTTCTGAGTTCGAGTGGTTCAGTATCTGCTATCCTCTCTATCTCTCTGATGGGGGTGGTTTTCATGGCTCCGACAACAATCCGTAATCCTATATTCTAAACCCTGTCCAGTTTTCCCATTGTTGTCTTGGATGCTGCAGCCCATGCAGTGGAGGCATATTCCATGACTGGCCTGACTGCTCCAGTATATACTTGTTTTAGGATTCTGCAGTTAGCGTCCCATGTGGTACCCGCTAATTTTTTCATCACTGCAAGCTTTTTGAATGCTTTCCCCTGTACTGCTTCTACGTGTGACTTCCAAGTTAGTCGCGAATCAAGTGTAACGCCAAGAAAGGTGGGAGTGTCTGTGGAATGAGCTGGTTTTTTATCCAAATTTTGATTTTTTTTTTTTTTTGGGGGGGGGGGGGGGGGGGGGAGAGAAAAGTGATGCTGTGCTTTTTGAATTATTTAGCTTTAGACCCTTTTCGGTCCAGGCTTCTACATTTTCCACAGTTTTCTGTAACAGATATGAGGTAGTATATTCGGAGGCTGTCCAAACTGCAAAGTCATCAGCATGTAGGGTATTATAAACGTGCTGGTGGCAGGTTGCTGTGATATCATTTATGTAAACCAGGAACAGAGTTGGTGCTATCGCACTGCCCTGAAACTCCTTCTCTTAGTTTTGCCAGTTTGCCGATGTGTCCATCAATTCTGAATCTGGCTCTGCGTTGGAAAAGAAAGTCTTTGATCCACCTGTACATGTTGTGCATAACTCCTGCCTGTAGCAGTTTTAGCTGTAGGCCTTCTTTCCAAACTGTATCGAAAGCACGAGAGAGGTCAAAGAAGACAGCAAGAACTTTCTTTTTTTCCCGGAAGGCATTCCCTATTTCCTGTGCCAGATGTCAACTGGTCCTCTGTGTTTCTGTGCTGTCTGTATCCTGTCTGTGTGGTGGTGATTACAGAGTTTGTCTCCGAGAACCACATTAGTCTTTTATTTACTAATTTATCCGTCAGTTTTCCTACACAACTAAGAAGGCTGATGGGTCTGTAGCTTTTTGGGTCTCTTCTGTCTTCACCATTTTTAAGGATAGGCTGGATGAGAGCTTTCTTCCAGGCTGACGGTAACACACCTTTTTGTCAGCTCTGGTTGTAAATGCAGAGAAGAAACTTTTTAGCAGCAGGTCCAAGATGAGGGAGAAATTCGTTTGTAATGCCGTCAGCCCCTGGGGCTTTCTTCATTTTCAACTCTCCAATTCCAACTTCCAGCTCTTGCATAGTAAACTTTTCTGACATGCAGGCCTCGGTTGTTTTTGTGCTAGACTCTGCTAGAAGAGTCTTGGTCTGGTTTCGTACTTCTTTTATTCTTTGCATGGGAATATGAACCTCAGTTTCCTTTTGGTGTGTTTCAGCTAGCACATCTGCTTCTACCTTGCCAGTAACATCTTCATCGTCTGTTAGGAGTACAACTCTGGCTTTTTCTGTCTTGTCTCCAAGCTTTTTGTGAGATTCCACAGACGTGAAGTGTCCTTCTCAAGGTTAAATGGCGCCGTCTTTTTGTGCCAGCTTTCCCTCATCTGATTATTTCTGAATTTGATGAAGGCTGCTTTTGCTCTGTTATGAAATATTACATTTTTATCTGTTGGATCCTTCTCCATATTTTCCCTCCTGGTACTAAGTTTGGAACGCAGAGTGTTCAGTTCAGGCGACCAGTAAGGTTTAAAGTTTTTCCTGCTGTCTCGTGGTATGTTACCCTTGGCTGCATTTAGAATAGTTGTGTTGAGGATCTTCAGTTTGGCTTTTATTTCTAGTCTTCTGAAGAAGACTCTTCAACATGTCGTCCAGCTGGGAAGTGAAAAGACTTCAATTAGCCTTCTTGTAGTTCCATCTTGTAGGGTTCGTTTCTTTAGTAACCTCTCTACTTTTGTTAATAGACAGGATTACGGGCCTGTGATCACTGCCTCCCAGCTGTTGACATACATCCCGACTAGTAACTTTATCCACATCTTCAGTTGCTATAGCCAAGTGTGGGGTGCTAGTTTTCCTCCAAGCTCGAGAGTAGAATGTGTCTGGGTCGTCACGATGATTTATCAGAACTAGAGTGTTGCCGATTATCGGGTTTTCTACCTCTTCTCCTTTCGCATTGAGGTCTGTGTAGCCCCAGCTAGGTGAGTGGCTATTTAGATCTCCGACAGCAATCCAGTTTTCTGTGTTTAGTTGGATGGGTCCCAGATTAATATTTCTGTTTGGTGGTGAGTAGATGTTGCATAATGTCACGTCTCCCCTTGCACCCTTGATAGTGACTGTGATAAACTCTGTATCCCCACACTGAGATCTCTGGGTTTCCCAAGCTGTGATCGTGTTCTTGACAGCAGTCAAGACTCCTCCTTTTGGACGATTTAACCTGTCTCATGTCTTGTCTGTGCTTGTTTTGTTCTGCCTGTCAGGCGGGTATCGATTACATGGGGACAGAATGTTGCGTTGAGTCAAGAATAGACATCACAGCACTCAGGGCATTCCCACGCATGCTCCGTCATCTTCTTCAATAGCCAGCGCAGAGTTCCAATACTGATGGTACCAGTCATAATCTGGTTATGTGTCCGTTTTGCCTTTCCTGTGTGCAGTAGCCGGCCAGGCCCTCTGGTTACACCCAGGTGCCTCATTCTCTCCAGGCCATAATAATCTCATTTCTCAACTGATTTCGTTGCTTGTTACCCAAGGGTCTCGACCACATCTGCCTTGTCATGTATCAATTCACCACCCAGGGGTGCAGATCCAGTCAACCTGTCTGCCTGTTCATTACCCACCACGCCGGCAAGCCTGGAGAAAGGATACAAAGTATGCTTACTACCTGTGACCTTTTCAGTGAAGCTTGCCACTCTACTCAAAGCATCCCTATCTTCACCTTTCTCAGCATGCCTTCAGAGTCTGTTACAATTACGACGCATGTATGCATCTTGTTCATAGGCAGATCCATAGCTACAGGTACCACCTCCACCTCCATTCTCATGCTAGATACTGTGCTGTCTTATGCTTGGTTGTCCTGCACTAAGGATTTTCCATTGGCTTTTACCACGAAACCCCCAGGCACTTCTCTTTCTTCTCAACACCGAACCATCTGTATAGATAATCAGATCATCTGGGCATGAATTGTCGTAAATCAACTGTTAGACTTCCACCTCCGTAGCGCCCAATGTAATCATAACCCTACACAGGTCAAAATTTTCCAATGGTACTGTCACATATCACTCCTGTCGCGTGCCTAATGTAAGGATTTCTCCTTCAGAACCAACAGCACTCAGAGATAATAATGTTGAGTCGTTTGGCTCGTATTGGTCTAAGGGATTCCCCGTGGCCAATATACGCTCAACTTATCTCTGGAGTAGGGCAACTCAAGTATTGGCACTACAAAATATATCAGTATATGAATACAATATTTCTAGGCACACTTGGCTGGACACCCCCACTACTTACTAAAGAAAGCCCCCAGGTTATGATAGGTCAATATCATAACCATGTTAACACATATAATGAAGATACATACACACACAACTGCTAAACACATAAAAAGGTGACATAGAGAAACCTAAGTCAGCCATGAAAATGAATGCATGTAATTGTTACAACATGTACAAGATAGAAAATAGTGAAGTAAATGTCAAACCACAACAGCTGGATTCCAGAATACAATGACTATAATCAACCAAAGTTAAACAGTCAGAAAGTCTTGGAGGGAGCATATATTCATCTTTGGAATCCAGTGGAGCTGTGGGGAATATAGCATAATCGAGACATAAACTTCACTTATCCCAATTCCACTGTTGATGCCTCACTCAGCTCCGGGTGAATCGACTGTCTTTGACCCTGGTAATTCTGCTCAACTGGATCAGGTAATGGAAGAGTACCTCACCATAGAGGACACATCAACTTGATAGGTACACAGAACTTGCTCCCACAAGTAACTCACAGTACTGTCCCTGAGTTACACACATGCTCTGGCACTGGATGATGTTTGGGTTATATTGTACCCCATCTTGAGGAGGACAGTCTTCTCAATTGGTAGTTGGGTGACAATAAGTTTGTGATGGGTTAATTGACTGCAGGGTTATAGTTGGTGGATGTTGGTTGGACTGTGAATCTTCTGCCAGCACCTCACAAAGGACTCATCCCAAGCATATGTAAAAACTGAGACATTCCAGATTGCCTTGAAAAGTGAAATTTATACAGGCACAGATTAACACATCTGGACGCTTGAGAAGCTGGCAAGGAGAATAGCGTCACTTAGACACTTCAGGCGTTGGTAACAAAAGAAGTCCCTTGTATACATGGGCAAGGAGTAAATCGGTTTCCAAGAAACCTCAAATAACTCCCTGAATATATATCGAAGAGATATACATTTAAAAGTGGAGTTTAGTTAAAGTAACCAGAAAAGGCAGACATAATAATGTTGTCCAATAAAGGCCTATATATATAGATATAAGGGACTATATATTTCCGGGCGAGTCCAAGTTTGAATTTTGTGCAGATTACAGGTAAGACAGGTTATCAGCCTTACAGACCGATGCGTAATGGCTATCATTTCACGACAGGTACTCTGACCCACTCATCTCCTCGCCCAATGTTCTTCAGCACGCATACTTATCTTATTGTGTCTTTTTCTTGAGCCATCCACGATTTTCCCCCTTTCAGCCTCTGACCCTTCCCTGCAGCCAAAGCTTCATACAGAGGGTGTTCCATGTCTGCAGCTACTCTGAATTATGACTTAGCCTGCAGCTGCTTTAGTCTATCTGCAATAGTCAGCAATGCAAGGATATATCGCATGCACACAATTGGGTTGTCTCTTGTACATCCCAGGATCAGCCGCATAGCTTCATTCTGTATGTGCTCCAGTTTCTCTAGCTGACTCTTCGAGACAGTGAGTAATCCCAATTCATAATCAATCACTGAGATGATCAAGTACCGGTAAAGTGTGAACAGCATTCTCTGCTCCATGTCCATCGCTGCCATAGTCTTTAGTACATTTATACCTTTTTGAGCCTTTGTCACAACCCCCTCCATGTGATCCTTGAAAGACAAACTTCTGTCAAAGGTGATTCCCAGGTTCCGCAGTCTGCTGTCTCTTTCGATGTCCCAGCCTTTTTTTTTTTATTTTTTTTTTTTTTAGTTTAAGAATATCACCTCCAACAATCCGGTTGTCCAAAAATCACCACAAGATGGTTGTCTTTTCTGGGCTGATTACAGCACTCATCTATGTACACCAGTCGATCACCTTATTTGCTGTCGCCTGTAACTCTTCAGATGTTTGACTCTGATCTCCGAAGTATAGTGTTAGTACAACAGGCCCATTTCCGTATGGTGATCGCATCTCTAATTGGTCAAGTTTTCTACAGCCCCTTATACAGGTTCTTCTTCTCTGTGTGTATGTGTGTGTGTGTGTGTGTGTGTGTGTGTGTGTGTGTGTGTGTGTGTGCTGAACTACGAATAGATATATTAATATAAGTTGAATATTATATTATAAACATATACTTTAAAAATATAACTGTACGTGATTGGGGGAGGGGGTGGGCTTAGTCCCCTTACGAGGGGTTGGGGAAGGAAGGGGGAAATGACTCATAGGGTCTGAGCTCCCTTGTTTTGAGGCTTATACTAGCAGTTTTCTTGGGTCGTTTATGGTCATATTTTTGATTTGTGGCGATAACAAATTCCGTGCCCATGTTGCTGACCAGGGTCATCACGAGTAGATATGGTTCTAATGTGAGGAGACTATGGGTTCTCCTTTAATCTTCCATGACTGTAAAGAATTGCATGAATACCTGAGACTACGAGAATCAACGAGTAACTGATTTCGGAGTTTCATTTGAAAAGAAATATTAATAAGAACAGTTTTTGAGCAATTATAGGAACATATCATTAGAAGAGGACTGAAAAATATTGTGAAAATTAGTAGATTTGGTGTGTCCGCGCGTTCAATTAACGAATGAACAAAAAAGGGAAAGTGTTTGGGGAAGAATTTAATTGTCTGTGCTTAGCTTGGCCCATGGCTTTCGAGAATGTAATTGGTTTACTTGATTGTTTTCGGTAGAATTGATTCTCTTGAGCATGGTTATGGTGTTAGATAGTTACTCGAATCAGTTTTCACATACGCTAAAATAGTTTTAGTGCGCCAAACGAACGGTATAGTTTTAGTGCGCCAAACGAACGGTATAGTTTTAGTGCGCTGAACAAACGGCCTCCAAGGATGCTTCGAGCAGAGTGGCAAGCTTTACTGGGAAGGTCATGGGTAGTGAGCTTACTTTGGGTCTTTTGTTCAGGCTATGCCGGCGTGGTGGGTAATAAACAGACGGACAGATTGGCTGGATCTGCACCACTGGGTGATGAATTAGTACATGACAGGGCAGATGTTGTCAAGGTCCTATGGAAAGCAAGTAGGTTGGAAAAAGAAGATTATTATGGCCTGGAGAGAATGAGTCACCTGGGTGTAACCAGAGGGTCTGACCGGCTGACTACACTCAGAGGAAAGGCAAGACGGACGTTTAACCGGTATCATCAGTATTGGAACTCTGTATCAGTATTGGCTGCTGAAGATGAGGCTGCTGAAGCATGCACGGGAATGCCTCGAGTGCTGTGATGTTAATTCTGGACTCAGCTTAGCTCAACGAACGGCCTACACAAATAAAGTACACCGTATTAAACTTGTCGTATTCAATTTGTTCCTGTCATGATTGAAAGCTAACATGCAGAGGGCAAGAAGACAGAAACCCACACTAAACTCCCTCACCGAGATATTTGTGTATGATTTATATTCCCCTGGAAAAGATAATACTTGGGTGGTTCAAATTCCCTATTGTTAATGTGCAGTTTTAGAAGTGTATTTATTCACATATGGTTTATTTTATATAAAGTGATCTTCAGCATACCTGAGTTGTGGGACAAAACTAGACAACAAATCTCAAGATAAGATGAATAAACATCACGCCCTGCATTGGTTCGTTGCCTGGGTTGCAAATACAGTCGATTTTAATCCGATATAAAACACATTATTGCGAATACTTTTTAAAAAATACAAAACATTAAACATATATGTTTAAAGTTTTAAATGCCTGAATAATACGAGAAATCAACACGCGCTGACACAAAGTGTCATCATTCGGATGAGAATCACTCCGGCAGAAGTCCCAGAAACCCCGTTTAACCGTTTGGTTATAATATGGCTCCCGGCTTATGGGTCTCCCGGCTTCACAATTGGAGGAGAGTAAATTAGTGACTTTACTGGTAGGCTGATTGGTGGGTTGGTTAATAATCTTCTATAAGCCTGAGTTTTAACTTTTAAGACCGAAACTTTGTAATGTTACGCTAAAATATATCGGACAAACTGAATCAAAGAATCCCAGTTGTTGTGACCTGCGAGTCATCTGAGCTAAGTTAAGTAAGTGAAGGTCCCTTTTCCACTCCTTTAGGCGTACTGAACATACAGGGCTAGACCTATATTTTATAGACCAATCGGCATTTGCTAGGTGATGTGTCAGCATCACACAGCCGACATTACTTCCCAGGACTGCACATGGTACCCACTCAAGGTTGGGTCGACCTGGGAGCCGAGGTCATTTAAAGAAAGTCCGGCGGCGTCAGGATTTACCCTAAGGCAAGCTTTGAATCTATTTGAGTCAGGTTATTTAACCCAAGCCGGGGACAAACCACCAGCCTGAAGGGGGTCCTGCTGCAATCTAGCCTTCCTATCCCAGGCACTCAGCTTTCACGTGTACAGACAGGTCTGACAAAATGGAAACTCGTTAGCTGGATCCAGATAACGTCGACTGAACGCTTGATTCTCGGTCTAGCAGTAATGTGTGCCAAACACTGGCGATATAGTGCGAGGATAGGACGTTTGTTTAAAAAATTAGGATGTAATAGTGTTAAATGTATTAAATTAGATTGTTGCCGCACCACTACCTTCTTTTCCTCTTCCTTTACTGCTGCTACCACCACCACCACCACTACTACTACAACTACTACTACTGCTGCTGCTGCTACTGCTGCGGCTACTACAATCTATACAATAACTACTACTACAATACAACCATTATTACAACTACTACAACTACATCTATCACTACAACAGCTACAACTACTACAACTACTAATACTACAACAACAACTACTACTGCTGTTTCTTCTTCCAGCGTCACTTACAAATGTTTAAACTGCCAGTTGAAAAGCTCTGCTTATGATGCCCCTTTTATACTGAAACATTTCAGAACGTGCGAGCTGGGGGGGGGGGGGGGGGGGGGGGGGGGGTGGGGGAGAGAATTCGAAGAGCAAGAAGGAAAAAATAAGGCATGGTGTTCACCAGCCGGGCCGAAATCCGTGACTACTGATTGGTTAGAAGGGTGATTACAGACAGCAGGATCGACACCGGATATTATAATAATCTTTGTCCCAGGGCATGCGTGAGTTGTTGTTGGCAGTGACAGAGCTAATAAACTGACCAACTTTGTTTTTGTTGCAGATGAGATATTAAAATAAGAATACAAAAGGCAAGAGAAAAAGCCAAAAGAAATTAACAAAAATACTAAACTAAAAATTTTTTCATTCTAATGTCAAATCAGTACTTTTGTATGGGACGGAAACATGGAGAAAAACTAAGGCAAATACTAATAAATTACAGACATTCATTAATGGTGCCTGCGCAGAATTGAGGGAATTAAATGGTATGATAGAATAATTAATGTAGAAATTTGGGAGAGAACTAAACAGGCTCCAGTGGACCAAGAGGTGAGGAAAAGACGCTGGCATTGGATAGGACACACACTGAGAAAACAGGAGAACAGCACTAGAATGTCTTTGCATTGGGACCCACAGGGGCATAGGCATAAAGGCCAAAAAACACATGGAAAAGAGCGCTGGAAAATGAAGTTAGAACGATAGGGAGGACATGGGGAGAGCTTCATGTAATGAAGAAGGATAGAACGACTTGGCGTGAGTTGGTTGAGGGCCTATGCTCCATTGGGGGATAGAAAGGCAGAAGAAGAAGACGTCCGTATCGCTGATAAAAATACAAGAACTGGAAGTAAAGTTGCATGTAGCTGCAGTTTATTCTCACTCAAGGTTCAGAATCCCACATGTACAAATCGCAGTAACCCCTGAAGAGACAGTGAGAGTACACCATTTTTGCACGGCTTATTGTATGTTGATAATGTAGATGGATATGTGAGTCATCCTTGGTTCCGGCAACAACATTAGTTGGCTCTTTAGTCACTCTTCGTGTATCTCACGTCTCTAGATGCTTGAATTGACTTCTGAGGTAATATATATTTATATATATCATCATCATGTAGCAGGTCCTTTGTAGAACGTCGCTCTCATCACTGTCTGCCTGAAAGAAACTCGGTCTCTCGCCAGTTCTCCCGCCTCATGCATATCATAGTCTAGGAGTCACTTATAGCCTGTGCCCATCTTCGTGTTGGTCGGCCCATGCCCCTTCTTCCTGGTACCATGCCTTCTGCTATATATATATATATATATATATATATATATATATATATATATATATATATATATATATATATATATATGGATGTTCTGCTTGACGAAAAATATCTACATAGGAATGTCGCCAGGGCCTGCAGCAATTTTTTCCGAATAACTCCAGTTGAGATACATTTCTCCTCAAAGACAAAATTCACACAATTATATGATTATATATGCTTTCGTTTGTCTTGCATGCTCATCCTTCTGGTTTTTCTGCCTTTTATAGCATGTTCTCGGCTCTAAATGCTCTATTTTGCTGTGCTTTGTGACCTATTAATTCTTCTCAGAAACTTTCAGTTTCATACACGCAGTTTAGTGTCACCGTCCTGTGACGTTGGTGAAGATAACACGAAAAGTCTTTTGAAATGTGTCTGTGTACATTTCTACCGATAAGATTGTACGCTGTCACACTGTTAAAACAAACTTTCCCAACAAAGAGATAGTGAACATCGTCAGTACTGGATATTATCCCCGGCAAGAAGTTATGAATGACATTTTATCAGTTCTGTCAAAATATTCTCTCTGGCGCTTTATAAAAATAAAGAGATCGTTGCTTTTTTAGAAGCATATAGGCCTATGTGACAAGCATGTAATTTAGTTTATCTAAACCATAATTCTATGGTTTGTTTGCTAAGACAGAGTCTAGCATACTTGAGGAACTGGGCCCTTCTATAAATTGAAGAACTGTCTGTAGATTAGCTGCAGAATGGACGCAAGTCCTATTCTGTGAATGTCATTGTAAAGTGTTACACTTCTAAAACAAAAAGGATTCTAGTGTTTACGCAGTCGGACAAGATTACTGTTCTTAAGCTGTGCAGATTGTGGACATTCTGATCTTTTGACCATGGCAGCATTGGCCTTTTCAAAGGCCTTTTGCCTTGGTCTCATCCTCTATCTTTCCCTTTCAGAAGCAAGGTAAACGTTACTTGTCAAAGTGACCAAGTACGGCTGTGTGCAGTAACAAATATTCATTAAATTAAAAGTACAGTTTGTGAAAAGTCAGGAAGATGACATTTTCGTATAATACAATTGTATGCTGCTCATTAAGTGAACCTGTTGAAAGTTCTAAAAATACATATCAGTGATTACAAAATGTTGAAAGGCTATTGTTTTGCCTACATTCTTCTTCTTCTTCTTCTTCTTCTTCTTCTTCTTCTTCTTCTTCTTCTTCTTCTTCTTCTTCTTCTTTTCTTCTTCTTCTTCTCTTCTTCTTCTTGTTATTATTTTTATGAATCATTCCGTTATGCCAATAAGCGATTACTAACAAAATAATCCAAGATTTATAACGTAAAAAAAAAAAAAAAACGCGCTTGCGCACGCACATACACTAGACTGTTAATGTTGTTAATGTTAATAAATATGAATGTAGAAACAATCCACAACACATTCTTGACTAGATACAAAATGAAGACAACCGTATACTTTACACATCCACCAACAAAAGGACAACATAGTCTTTTCATGTTTGTTCCAACCCTACCAGCCCCACCCCTTTCCCCAGGATTACAGTTGTAGGATTAACATCTTAAGGATGAGAATCAAACAGGTACATATCTCACATCCCCTTCAACTGTTAAGCCATATAGCACAGTTATACTGAGGCTCCACAAAACGGTTACCAGGTAAACCAGTAGTCCAGCGTGTGTGTGTGTGTTGCAGCTAAATACTTCTTGAACGTAAGCTGCCCCAAATTAACTGTTTTATACGGTTGTGCGGAGATTCTTGGAATTCCTCCTGTTAGATTCGCATTCGAATAGGGACTCCTTCTTGAGTCACTGCAGTCACGGAGATGTGCTAAACGACAAAGTTTATTATTTATCGAAAGGGAGAAGTCACTACGTCAATAATAAATTCCCTTACCAGCTCAGACCTGCAGGATAGACCAGACTTACTGCAGACTTAACATGGTCTTTTTTAAAAAATCTTCTGGTGTGTAAGAAACAAGATTCCACTTGTAGATTTGTGTGAACCTTTGTAGTCAGACAGGTGACATTTCTATTCTGTCTCAAAGACGGGACGTGTATACTGCTAGCACACACCTGTTCTTGCTGTGAGTGCGTGTTACAGTGTGTGGATGCCTACAAGAGAAAGAGAGAGAGAGAAAGAGAGAGAAGAGAGAGAGAGAGAGAGAGTGAGATAGATACAGACAGACAGACAGACAGAATACACCAGGTGTAGCTGTTACGAGTGGCTCAGTATATATATATATTTTTAGTGATTGAATGGGGTATCTGGGACTTGCCCTGTTGGCTGGCTTCCAGAGAGAGATTTTGCAGTCTCAGGGTGGTCGAACCTTCGGGTAGCGGCGGGGAGAGAAAACAACTGGAAGGATGGTCCTGCGTGGCTGTACTGAAAAGTGAACATGTGAAGATGATAATATTCACTCTTACCTCACAGTGCACCCACTACAAACACCACCACCCACACACCCTCATATAAATTGTGATATTACGTAACAACAACAAAAATCAGGGTGACAATCACTGATTTCTACCTGAAAATAACTTGCTTGTATTTTATATGCAGTGTGTGTGTGTGTGTGTGTGTCAAATATAGAGTACGTAGCATAAGCAGTTACAATAAAATCTAACAGAACGATTTCATTAGAAATGGAACTAAAAAATGACGAGGTTCATTTCACGGAAGCAAAAGGAAAAGAAATGCACAGATTGTGGAGGAGCTGGAAATGAAAATTGACATACTTATTGAAAAGGAAATACACATTAGCCATTCTTGCTGCATTAAAGAACAAGCAACACTTATAATAATCTTATATGCATCGCCAAGGTAAGCACGAGCTGGGGTTTGTCAGAATAAGCAACACATTTTTTGTGACCGAAGCCAGTGTTCTTCAACACATGGGCCGTGGCCCACTAGTGGGTTGCGGAAAAGTCCAGTTGGTTCGCAAAAAAATTTCGACCTTATCGTATAGCTGTGTTGGTGGGGGGGGGGGGGTGTCTCTTCCAGGATTGCAAACTGTAGCATTAACACTGCAATAATGAGAATCAGACAGGCACCGGTGACATTCAACACAAGTCAGCATTTAAAGACGTTAGCTTTCACACTAGCTGAACACTGTAATTGTGTGACATTATATTTAACAAGCTTTAACCTGCCATCTACATTTGTTTTCGTGTTAGGTTGGCTGTCAGGTGGGCCGCGAAACAATTTCCATAGTTTTGGTTGGCCACGGGTGTGAAAAGGTTGAGGAACACTGATCCAAGCCAACCTTTATGTTGTGTGTGTATGTGTGTGCATGTGTATGTGTGCGTGGGAGTTTGTTTTCAGACTAGTTATTATTGCTGTAAATATAGATCATATATGTTTTCTTAAACATGCTGCATTATTTTATTGTTTCCGCTTTTCAGGTCCCCACGAAGTAGAAGAGATGCAACTGAAAGTAAGTTTACTCAAGCAGTTGTCTATATTGGCTAACAGACAAAAAGAAAACAGTGTGTGCACGGGGGAAAAAAAAGAGGCAAAGATGGGGGGGGGGGGAGGGGGAGGGGCTTCGCCGCCTTTTAACTTTCTAGGTGGGAGACCGTTGAGGGCAACTTCTTAAGCATTGTTTAAATGCATAAAAATTATAATATAAAGAATAATAATTATTATTATCATCATCATCATCATCATCATCATCATCAGGTGCCTTGGCGACTGGCGTGGGCGATCATGCCTCTCCATAATCTGCGATCTCCTGCAGCATGTATCAGTTCGTGTGCCGACACACCTCCATGCCATTCAACAAGACTGTCAAGCATCTTCTCTCGTTGTCTTCCTCTATCTCTCCTTCCACAGATCTTTCCAGTGGTCACAACATGTTCTATTTTCCCTCTTCTCATAACATGGCCGAAAAATGATAACTGTCTCCTTCTGATGTCTGTGATAAGTTGTCTTCGGGCTCCCGCCTCTTTCAAAACCTCTTGGTTGCTTTTTTTTTTGGCTGTCCAAGGTATTCTAAGCATTCTTCTGTAAAACCATATCTCCGAGGCCTCCAAAAATTGTTTGGCATGCCTACCGATTGTCCAGGATTCACAGC
Source organism: Candidula unifasciata (assembly GCA_905116865.2). Lineage (NCBI taxonomy): Eukaryota > Metazoa > Mollusca > Gastropoda > Stylommatophora > Geomitridae > Candidula > Candidula unifasciata. The sequence continues at coordinate 411,234 of CAJHNH020000417.1, read as the reverse complement.
CATATGTTAAAACTGGATGTATGTAGCAAGCAAGATTTCTTCTTCTAACTCTCAATGACAAGGATATATTGCACAAGATGTTTTTCATTTTATAAAATGCAGTTTTTGCCTGTCCTATTCTATTTCTTATCTCAGTTATGCATCTTCCATCTGATGTTATCCATGTGCCCGGATACATAAAGTTCTGTACTTGTCTTAAAATAACACCATCAACTTTTATTACACACTTAGGAATAATTCGTTTCTTTGATATCACCATTACTTCTCTCTTCCCATTATTCAAACTGAGGCCCATTCTTCCACTTTCTAACACCACAATGTCTATCATTTTCTGTAGTTCTTTCTGACTTGTTGCTATCAAGACTGTGTCATCAGCATAACGTAAATTGTTTATGTTGTACCCACCAACCACAATTCCGGGCATACCAGTTAAAGCTCTCATTATATATTCACTGTATATTGAAAACAATTATTATTATAGTTATTATTATTACATGCCAAATAGCCAGTAAATATCAATATGTTTGAAATAATATTATATTTATAAACAAAAACTTACAAGAGAACATTTGTTTACTCTTGGTTGATGGTCACTTAGCGCTTTTGCCCATTTTCTAGAGTGGGAAGAAGGAAGGGATCGCTCCTGTCCGTAACATTTTCTTAGGAAAGGGGGAGGGGTGGGTGGCTCAGGGTGTCTGAGATCCTCAATTCCGGCGCTCCTGACACAGAACGTTTTTAACAAAAATTAGTTGCAGGTCCTTTACACGAGGTTGCAAGCCGAATATGTTATTTATTGGCTTTTTTTAAAGGGTTTAATAGGAAGTATTGCGTTCAGTAGTTTGCCTTTGCTTCCCCGTGAGCGGCGCTCCCTACATTATAGAAACTAAAACCAACGCAAGGTGGTCTGCTACCGAATTACCCGTAGACACATAAGCGTTGCTCTCACTTCAACTGACGGCCTATTTGATTTTTTTTTTTCTAGTGTTTCTTAGGTCGACTCTTGTTCTAATCTCTAATGACATTGTTCCTTAAATGTTTTAGAATCAGCTGTTTTTAGATATCGAAACACACGCGCGCCCTTCCCCCTTTTCCCAACCCCCCACACATAAAAGAGTGTGTGTAGGTAGTTAGGTAAGTTGTACCCCTAAAGGACATCACACAGGCGATAAACACCCGGTGACACAACGTGCCACCATGCGGATGAGGATCACCCGTGGAGAGGTCCCGGAAACCTCGTTCAGCCATTAGACCATGTTTAAGGCCCGGCTATATCTGGGAGCTTCGGCAAAAGCCGAAGTGGGGCTTCAAAATTACAACAACAACAAAATTGCACCCCACATGGGGACGACTGAACTACTAAGAGAATTTGTGCTAAATAGTCGTACTGTGTCATCATTATCGCCATAAAATGTCCTACCAACAAATCCCCATTTCAAAGTCTTCGTTAGAATGCATCACTGATGTGACAGTTTTCCCCCGTGCTTGAATAAACAGTTGTCCATAGTTTATTACAATGGTTCCAGTTTGATGGTCAGCAGAAAAAAATAAAGGGGTGCGTGAGATCATTAAAAACAAAACACACAGAAAACCTCCATCAATTCCAGGGCAATCTTAAAGGCATTATGGGCCCCCTGGTACACCAATGTGCGGGATCTCCTACGACAATCTCTCAGAGGAATAAAATGTTGACGGTCGATAATATGATTTGATGTGATTCAAGAACCGACATCACAGAACTCGGGGCATTCCCATAAGCGCTCCGTCCCCATTCTTCAGCAGCCAACGAAGAGTTCCGATACTAATGGTGCCAGTAGCATTCTGATTAAACGTCCGTCTTGCCTGTTCCCTGAGCTTCGAGCTTCTGCCAGAACTTCTCGTCACCCCCAACTGCATCAATCTCACCACACTGTGGTGATCAATCTGCTCCTCTGAACTGTACAAGTTTTCCCACAAGGCACTAACCACGTCTGCATTATCATGAATCAGTATTCCACCAAGCTGTGCTGAGCCACCCAGTCTGTCCGCCTGTTCATTTCCCAACACACCCGCTTGCCCTGGTGAAAAAATTCAGACAATACTCACCCGTGTCCTCCGCAGCGAGGCATGCTACTGTGCACGAAGCATGCCTGTCCCAAAATTCCTCAGCTTGCTTTCTGTTACAATCACGATGTGTGTGTATGTGTCGTGTTATCTAGCCAGCGGAAAGCTGCAGTTGACCTCCTCCACCTCCATTCTTAAGCTGGATGTGGTGGTATCATATGCTAGGCTCTCCTGCACCAATCATCGACCAATAACTTTTGCTAAGAAACCCCAAGCACTTTTTTTGCCTCTTGACACTGAACCGTCTGTGTAAATGATCAAATCTTCTAAGCTAGCATTAACTTGAATTAATTGCTGAATTTCCACCTCTGTGGCACCTACTGGCCAGTCTCTGCATTCCCGGCTCAGTGTGATTACGACCCTACACAAGCATGGCTGTTCAGTAGCACTTTAACCCACTTCTCTCCGTCGCCTAATGTTCTCAAGGATGCAAACCTGTCTGATTGTGTCTTCTGCCTGAGCCATCCATGACTTCCCTCTTATCAACCGCTGACCCTTAACTGCACTTAGAACGCAAAGGGTGGTCTGTGTCTGCAGCTACCCTGAGATATAACTTCGTCTGCAGCACCTTGTGCCTACCTGCAACGGTCGGCAAACCAAGGATGTATCGCATACACACCACTGGGGTGTCTCTGGTGCAATCCAGAATGACCCGCATTGCTGCTTTCTGTATGTACTCTAGATTGTCCATCTGCTCTTTGAGATGGTAAGCATTCCCAGGCCATAATCAACAACTGACAGGATCAGGTGCTGATATAGTGTAAAAAAGCATTCTCTGCTCTATGTCAGTTGCAGCCATAGTCTTAAGTGCACCAAGACCTTTTTGGCATCTTGTTATAACACTCTCCAATTGGTCTTTAAGGGACAGGCTCCTGTCAAATGTAATTCCCAGATACTTCAGTTTGCTCTCTCTATTGATGTTTCTACCATCAATCTTGAGACGGGACATTAGCTTTGACGATCCTGTTGTCCAGAGAGCACCACAAAACAGACCCATTGTCCGGGTGGTCGATAATATTAAAAATATATCTATTTTATTGGCACTCTAACATAACTGGGTTACAGTGTAAAGACAGATTAGACAGCACAGTATGAAATTACTAAGAACTTCTTCATGGGAAGTCACTGATATTCACAGATCAGCTTGGAACCCCTAGGTTGGTCGGGCTCCCTGCAAGTGCCAAGCTGGCCCATGCATTAAGACGGACTTAATTAACAATCTATTTTGTGACTTAATCAAATGGCCAGATAATATTCCAAATACTGTAGTTCTTGATAGGGAAAATCTGCCTAGCATCCATACGATACTGAAGATTGATCAGCTGCGCTGGGCTGGTCACACCCATGCCAAAATATCGCCTCCCAAAAAGAGTATGTTTTTGGCGATCCCCAGCAAGGGAAGAAGTCTCATGGAGGACAGAAAAAGCGCTATAAGGACAAGACCGCTCTCAATTCCTTTGGCATTAACACAACGTTATGGGAGGCTGCTGCACAAGACCGTTCTGGATGGCGTACATCCCTCAGGCATTGTGCATCGGCCTGCCAGGCAACGGTGGTTGCACAGGCAGGGAAACGGTGGCACACTAGAAGGAATCGTACTGCTAATCCCACACTTACTGCAGCTTCCATCTGTTGTCCGCACTGCTCAAGAACTTACCTGGCTCATTTGGGAAGAACCAGCCACCTTCGTACTCATAATCATTGATCATTACTACTTTGGAGGAAAGTGGTCTACACCACTCCTGGTAGACGAATAACAATTTTTTTTAACCATTCTAATATAGATTACAATCTTTTCATGTTTTGTTTATTAAAAAATAATTTAACTAATAAATGTATAGGTTTTTTAGCAGAATTTCGAAATAAAATGTTCGCGAGTCTTATCTGTTTAGGAATTAGTTGTCTCGAATATTTTCACGCTGCCTTTCTAGTGTGTTCTAGATGTTAGTAGTGATGTCTCCAAGTGTCAAATGACGTACTGTAACTTTCACGTTTATTTCTAGTTACTCTAACTATTATTTTAAGTGAAAACTGAGAAATGGAACAAATAAAGAAAAAGAATAAATGAATGAATGCTACCGACTAACCCAACAAATAACGGACATAACATTATTAAAAGGAAACTAATAACATAGAACCCTTGTGGGTTCCGGGGCCCTATTAAAGGGAAAACAAGAATAGGCGCACTGTCTACCCAAAAGCATGTCATAAGAGTCGACTAACTGGGAGCTTCCTTCGAAGTCAGAGTGCATCTGCCTGAGAGGCAAGGAACCAGCAATCTGCAAACAAAAAAAAGTCAGATCTGTAAAACGGATGCACACGTAACACTCAGGTTCTCGAACAGGACTGCAGACCAGAACTAGATGAACAACCAGAACTTTCTGCCAGAGTTTACAGCTGGTGAACGCAAAGAAGAAGAGGAAGAATTGAGATGGTGAGCGTTCATGCTGCATGTCGTATGAGGCATACGAATCATTTGGTCAGGCAGTCTGTACAAACGCAATTAAATTGTTGACAAAATATAGGCTAATTATGATATAGATAGTGTCTTTATGGCTTTCGAATGATATAAAAGGTCCTTATTAAATAATATTGTTAAAAGTTATCACACCTGACATAGACAAAAGAAACGGGCGGTAAGAAAGAAAAGTCTAACCATCTATGTTAAATCAACAGAGTGCCCAACTCCAGCGACTCCAGAAAATGGAAATGTTGAATGCCTGCTTGATTCACTAGGCCTTGATGTGTAAGTATCATCGGTAGTATGGTCGTTATCTGATGTATAATGCTAGACATAGGTGCAATGTTTAAATTTTCATGTGACGAAGCTTGTCAAGAAAACTGCGTGCATTAACAGATTTATTGCCTGACTAAGATAAATGCCATTCGCTGCACTTACTGTACCGAAGAGCACGCCAAAGGACATGATTGCGTGTCCCTGTCTAGATTGATGGACATAAGGTACAGTCTTGAGCTGCAAGAAATAAACATTTCACTAACAAGTCAACCTTGATGTAGATGCAAACCTAAGATCTTCGGACAGTCAGATATTTATCTAGTTAAAATTTTACTGAGCTGTTTATTTGTAATTACGGCTGATAAAGTTTCAGTTTCATGTAAAATAATGGGAAGTAAATGCGACAGGAGTTATTTTTATCACATCATTCACCGAGTTCCAATTGGTCTATGAAATATGGGTCTAGCACTATATGCCCGGGAGCCGCAGTGGTGTAGCGGCTAGACACTCGTCTGCAGATCCAAGGGTGTGAGTTCAGGTCAATATGGAACCTGACTTGTGTGTGTGTGACTGTGGCTTCCAGGTCGGCCCAGCCTTAAATGGGTACCAGGTAAAATCCTTGGAAGTAAAGGCGACCGGTGTGATGTTGACACATCACCCACAGAATGACGATTGGTTCATAAAATAAGGTCTAGTCCTATATGCCGGTACGCCTGAAGGCGCGTAAAAGGGTCTTTTACTTTACTATAGACACTGGTTACTGGCTGTCGACTTGCCTGGTTTCGAAAGGTACACAGAGTCAATCCGGAAGACCGGCATGAGACCTGACATAGTACTGCACTCGGCGGAAAAACGCCAGCTCATCTTGATTGAGCTGACCATGCCGTACGAGTCGCGGAAGAAAATAACATTTATAAAATCGAAAGATATTGTGAGCTCGTGGCCGGTCTGAGGAGAGACGAAGCGTACGCAGTAAAATCCGCGCCGTCTAGGTAAGCGCAAGAGGTCTTGTCTCCACTTCCACGTACAATGTTCTAAAGCAACTGGGCTTGAGAGGAAACGAGAGTTAACGGTCACTTAAACATCTGGGCGAAGCTGCTGAAAGAGCTTTAAACTGGCTTTGGACACAATGGGACGTCGTGGGGGATGGGCCTGGATAGACTGGTCGAAGTCCCTAGTCGAAAAGAACTTCTTATCTCTTCAAAGTCAAAGTGTCAGATAAATGTCTGCCGCTGTGTCTCTTCCAAATAAAAAAAGTCGAACAATTGTCCGATGAACCAACCATAAGCTTGTCACTCTGGTCGGAAAGATAGTCAACTGATTTAATTTTCTACCGCAGTGACAGTATAACACCAAATCCCACAGCATCTGTTGCAAAGTCACCATATCGTCTTGTCCCTGTCTAGTACGATAAAGTGCAGCAGGGGAAGATCGAGGCCTTGAGTCATGACCATCCGAGACTGTATAGGAAGTAATGAGCCGAAACAATCGTCGACGAAGGATCTTTCTACAGATGATGGTAGTCCCCTACTGTGCCTGCTCCCCTGTGGAGTTTTCTTATTATTTTATTTTAACATATTTTTTTCGGTGTCTAGTGTATCCACCATTAACTGTGTTGCCTCGGTTTAGTGAACACGCGATTTTTAAGTTGTTCAGAGAATTTTGTTGTTGTTGCGTATCCTTTACAAGACGTTGCAGAACCAACCTCAGCACTTTCTGGCTGTTCTGGTTTTTCTAGGCAAATTTACTTCCAGTAGTTTGCCATGGCTCTCTGAACGGTCAGCTCTCGGTACCACGGTAGAAACCATCGCAAGACAAAACGTCTGCAGCAGGGATCGAACCCGGCACCCCGACATTACGAAGCGCGTTCGCAACACCTAAGCCACAGACGCCGACAGTTCAGTGATAGTAGTAGTAAATTGCACAAAGTATCCTGTTCAACCCTCCTGTTCCGAGGATTGTAATTGGGATGTATAGTATTAATTCAGTTCTCATAGTATACACAGCCTATTTCTTTTTATTTATCGTTAATTTATTTATTTTATATTTGTGCTTTTTTTTTGTATTATTTGAGGGGGAAAAAACATTTTTCCGTTCACACCTTTTTGTGCTGTGCCAACTGTATAAATTGTACACTGGATATTTAGATAATCTTACTAACACTATGTCAGTAAAATATTGGATTAAGTAGGCCCTTGTCTATCCATTGATCGTCCTCTTTTAGAATTAGAAGTCATTATCTTCAAAGATTGCATGGACCTTTCCTTACACTTCAGTATCTGAACTGTAATGTTTAGAGATGACGGGCTGAAGTAACACACAGGCTAGCAACTCTGCCCGCCGGCTCATGATGTCTTATAACCAGTTAGAGCGAGATTTTAAAATGAAAGAAAAGGGCCTAACTGCTGGGCAGATCCAGCCTAAAATGGGTACTAGAGAATATCGCAGGAAGTAGAGACGTCCTGTGTGATAATAACCACATCACACACTATACGTCGATTAATCTATAGTACATATATCAAATTGTTTGGCCCGCCCTAAACTTTTAAACTAATGAGGGAAAAAAAAAGGTCGCTTCGCTCCCCTCCCCCCCCCCCCCCCTCCAAAAATATATCTTAAATAATCGAACACACAAACACAAATAGTGATAAGATTTAAAAAAATAATCATGGCGAGCTTATTCCTGAACACATTAGATGAAATAAAATACCGACAGTTTTTCAGACAACTTAGAAAAAAATTTCATCGCAACCTTACCATTTGCACTTTAGCCTACTACTTTGAGATGGTCGTTACATACACCCCTCCCAGGCTACGACAGGTATGTGGTCAACATCACCCAGGCCGCCTTTACTTCCAATTACTTTGCCCATTCCAGGTTAGTAGATCTGGGAGCCAAGGTCATGTATGAAAAAAAAATCTAGTTACATGTGGTTTTGATCCCATGATCTTCCTATCCACAGCTGAGCATCCATCCACGGCGACTCCCCTCCTAATTGGGACCCCCCTGGGACCCCCCCCCCCCCCACACACACACACACACACATACACACATTTGTCGATATTGACTTTTGGTTATTTGTGCACAGATTATAAACACAACATATTGTAGAAAAATGAATTGTTATGTTTTATATGTTTTATTTGTACTTTTCAAATAATTCCGTTATTATTGAATGTGTACAGTAATTAGAGGGATGAAACTAGTCTGATGATTGATTGTACGGCTGCGCGTGCGTCACAACATCGTCTGCTAGAGACTCTCTCATGTTGTGGAACTGGAAATTCGCCAGGTGTTTAAAAAAAAATCAAATGACCAAATACACGGTTCGTGTATTATTATTGACATATATAGAATCTGTGATAAAAAAGTCACAGATGAAATTAGTTGAATGAACTCAAGCCATTCTTTGAACTGACTGCAGTTAGCACTTGTCTTTTACCATTAGGGGTGTATGTACAGTTATAGTGGTTTTAATTACATTTTTTTTTTCTAGGTGAAATAAAACTTCTACTTAATGGAGCTGTGAAAATGAAATCCAACTATCCTAGTTGAAACCAACGTTAGTCACGACTTATTGGCGGAAATATTTATTTGTGTTTGAATTACCTACCTGTTTCTAATACAACTTACCTTATTGTTTATATTGAGATGTACGTGGGCTAATACGGCTGAATAGTTTCTGAAACATCAATATGTTAGCAGGCATTTATTAAGCACAACTGAAATCACATCTAGACACAGCAACATCTATGGTGAACGTGTCTAGTCGTTCGTTGTGCTTTTCAAACGTTGTGGTTTTTTTAAGACTATGTCTAATTTAGTTCACCAGTGCATGTTTTGTTTAGACATTCACCACACCCTCAATTTTGTTACAAGAGCCACAGAGTTGATACTTTGTGCAATGCTCTATGCATATGATAAACTGTTCTGCAGCGAGAGAGAGAGAGAGAGAGAGAGAGAGAGAGAGAGAGAGAGAGAGAGAGAGAGAGAGAGAGAGAGAACCATATGGAATAAAACTTTGGCAGTGAAGCGGATACTCTTTCCTTCAACTCTTTTGCTACCAAGCAGGTGTTACAGTAACTCTTCTGTTAAGTAATCACAGTTTGGGCCTGGAGAGTTGAAATAATAGCATTACAGAACATGAGAGTAAGAACTGAGGCAGTGGTTGAGTGTCAAAAATGGAGCTTCAGTATATTTAGAGGAGAGTATTTAAATGCTTGTATAAAATTAGACAATTAAATATTTCATTTTAATTCATAATTATTTTAACCTTTTCCAAACCCCACTAATTGAGGCTACTTCTTCAACATAAGGCTAGTTTAGATGTAAAATACACAAATCATTGAGGAGGATGACAGCTAAAAACTGCATGTAAACAATCAGCCGGTAGGCACATTTGTGCAACATTGCAACTGTTCAAAGGGATGAAAAGTTTTAAAGTAAATAGTTAACCTAATACTTGTTAACCGCTTAGCAGGCCAAATTTTATTGCTTTTAAGTGTATTTTCAGTCAACGCTCTAGGAGTGAATGTCAAACTGGCCAAGATGTCAGCTTGCTCAATGACTAGTGGAACCTACACATTTATAGCACATATGATTCTAGTATAGACATATTTAGATCTTCACTGCTGCTGTGGATTCTGTGCAGTGTGTTGAGATTCTCCTTGTGTGCATTGTGTGAGAAGACTGGCTCACATAGAGCATAAAACCCAGCATAAACCATTGTTTGCATTTCATATTATGAAATGTTTTATTTTCTATATCCTCAGGTATTGTTCAATTAGTTGCAAGAGTGGCTATGCCTTTGAAGGCATTACTGATACAGACCTTCTGTTTGTATGCGATGTGAATTCTGGATTCAATGAGGATCCAGTCACTCCACCATGCATTGGTAAAAACAAGCATTGTCGCCATAATAAAATGTTTGCCCTGTTTGTCATATTAACACATTAATTACTGGAATAGAACACACTTTATGAATGTAATTTACTTACATTCTCCCATAAAAAATTCACACATATCTTCATGATTTGTTTCTCAGCAGGCCAGTGTTTTAGCATTTGAAAAATTTTGTTTCTATGGTAGTTGAAGCTCAGTATATGTGTGTATGTGTAATTATGCTGTTGGTGTATGATAGTGCTTTTAAATATATTTGACCTGTTTTTGCTTGTTGTGTCCAAAGTTAAACACCATTATTAATTAATAACATTGCAATCTACAGCACAGTGCACCCTGCCTTGCCTCAATAATGGCACATGTGTGGCACCAAATAAATGTGAGTGTGTGGGAAACTGGCACGGAGTTCAATGTGAACACAGTAAGTGATGTTCAGTGTGCCACAATTGTGTCTATTGTTAACTCTTTCAGGCCCATGAATTTTGACAGACTTGGCCCACATTAATTTCCCTTTACAAAAATGGCAGAGGGGTGGGTGAACAAGAAAGGCTGTAGAGATTGTAATATACTTCTAATCCCTACAACAGTATATATTTTTTAAACGAGAAATGAGTGTACATTCTGAATCTGATGATAAGTGTTTGTTTAATTTTGTTATAGTTAGTGGAAAAAAGAAGAATTCAGCAGGTGTTAATTTCACAAGGACAACATTTCACAGAAAAAATTCTTCACTTACCATGGTTTTGCAGCCACAAGAATAGTAAATATCCAAATGTGAGAACAAAACTTCAAAGTTTGTTCAATTTCCTAACATATTCTAAAGTTATGATAACTTTCTGGGTTAGTTTATCACTCAGGGGCTCTTAGTTCCCACCGAAAGCTAAGCAAAATTTCAGAGAAAAAAATGGCAGAAAAATGAGCCATAACACACACACTATTTACTATTCACTTTGTACAGTTATTTACAGACTGTAGCTGCGATGATTTCAATGTAGCTTAGCCATAGTATAGTACTATCTCTTTGTTTAGAGCACTTTCCTTCTCTTACACCATAAATACGGTAGTATGGGACATTGTCTGTGTAATAAACTCGTCAGAATCGCTAGATTCCGAACAGCTGATCGCTCAGCTTCACTGGTGAAAATTCACTGTCTTAATAACTTTCCGAAAAATCTAAATTTTTATTATCATTATCACAATTAAAAACATCTGACTGAAACAATTTCAGAGCTTTGATCGCAGAAAGACGCATTCTGCGACCTGTTCTTGTGGTTAGAACATTAGTATTCAGTGCACTCAAAAACGAACTTAGAAAATAAACTGTTAAAAAAATTTTGATGTTTTTTTCTCTCAAATTATCCACGTGTGGTTTAGTCCAAGAAGTGAAACTAAAAGGATTTCGGCAGAGTGACTTTCCCTGAATAGGTTATTCGTACCTCCAAACATTAGAAACTAGTACGAACGCGCATGCGAAGCAAAATGTAAGAGATACATGATTAAGGATGACACCGTTGTTTGGGCAGAACGGAACTTCTCAAACTTTGCTCACACCATTGTTTGGGCCTTAAAGAGTTAATAGTTAAAGGGCAGAGCTGCTGACATTATTCTGAGATGAGATTTTTCTGGTTCAGGACTAGGCATGGCAGAATGTTTAGCTTCAGAGTTATTTTTTCCTACAGAGCTCTTGCTCATGCAGTTTCCACATATGTACGGAAGTTTTACTGCATGAGCTGCTTTTAGTGCTAAATGTAGCACTGTGAGCTGTGTTTTTCATGTGGGATGTCTGTCATTTGTGCAGGGGTTGAGTCATGGTATTCAATATGGCGGGTAGCCTGTTTACTTGTGGGCCATATGTAATAATTTTACATGTTTTAAGACGACTTATTGTGTCCAGCTATTTCCATCAATGACAAACTGTATTTCTGGGGATGACTGTTGACTTTGGCAGCCCTAGCAACTGCCATTTGCATTTAGTGCATGCAGATATTTCTGGATTGTGCCAGGATTAATTATTTGCTCATCAGTTTTTCAAATGGGACAGTGAGGTATAATTGATTTGATTTTCCAGCACAGTATGAGGTAACCTAGTTGCAGTGAAGTTGAAACCACGACTAAGATTAATTCTGAGGCTTTACTATGATCATCCTAACTTTGACAGGACTGCAAGGGCAGTGCTTGGTGTAGCCGTTGTGAGTTTACTACGTAATTGGAACTTTCTAGATTTGATTTGATTTGATTCAAGAACCGATATCACAGCACTCGGCGCATTCCTATAAGTGCTCCGTCCCCATCTCCAGCAGCCAGCAAAAAATTATGATACTAATGGGGCTAGTAGCATTCTGATTAAACGTCCGTCTTGCTTTTCCTCTGAGCCTCGAGCATCTCTCGTTACTCCCCCCCCCCCCCCCCCCAGCCCTCTGCATCAGTCTCACCAGACTGTGGTGATCCATTTGCTCCCTTAAACTGTACACGCTCTCCCACAAGGCACTAACCACGTCGTCCTTATAGAACTTTCTAGGAAGCTGATAAAGTGTCCTGGATCTCCCTTATTGAACTGCCACCCAGTACGTACCTCTCTGTGTTGCAGTAGTGGTCAGTCCTTCAGGTTACAGGGTTTTTTTGTTTGCTTGTTGGGTAGCTAGTGAGCTTTTCTTTAATAATTTCTTTATTATGTTTATTCCCCCTTCCTGTTTTTTGTAAAGCTCTAAGTAATCTGCTTCTAGAAGTTTTTTAACATATAGGAGCTCATATGACCCCCATTTTTAATACCTTGTGGGTGTGTGTGTGTGCATGCATTGGTGGGTGGGTGGTGCATGTGTGTGCACGCGCCTACCTGTGTGTGTGTGTGTGTGTGTGTGTGTGAAGAGGTAATAAACACGTTCAACACATATACACATGTGTATGAAATAGGGCTGTACCGAATAGTGATTTTCACTATTTGGCCGAATACAAATAGCTGGACCCACTATTCAGCCGAATACGAATACGAATAGTGAATCATCATCATCATGTACTTTGCCGGCTGGCATGGGCGATTATGCCTCGCCACAATCTGCGATCTCCTGCAGCACGTTAAAGTTCGTGTGCTGACACACCTCCATGAAAAAACTTTGTTCCATGTTGTCAACATTTTTGTCTCACTGAAGGTATTTCCAGCTGTACTAAACAGGAAAATACGACAAATACAGAGAGTCAAGATGAAAACCCGCAAGGCGAAACATCAAAAACAAAAATAACGCCGATGAAGAAAACAATGCCGTCCTCACAAGTCGCCCGCCCCACGAGCTCAACGGAAACAAAATCGCGACATCAAAGACCACCGCGGCCACAGAGAGGGACACCGCCGAGCAGCCAACATCTGAAGATCACATAACGAAGAAATCCGTGCAGACGAAGAAACCAGACGCCGAGCGGCCAACACCAGAAGATCAAACAACAAATGAGACAATGATAGAACAGTTATGACACCCACAAACATAAATGATGATGAACTCCCGTTACTTCAAACAATCAACGAAGAGGACACTCCACTCAAAGAAATCAAGCTGACAACACTAGAACACTTGCTTTTCTGCCCCTCTTACATTATCAAGTGTTGCATTTTGTTTCTACAGCAACACACCTAAAAACACTATATTCGCAACACATACAAGATGGAAATAAAGGGGTAACAACCCCCCAACAAAATAACAAAACAAAAAAAGACGTTCACTTGGTACGCTCGTAGGTGGTGCACAAAGATAACGCTTGACAGTATAAACCAAGGTGGGAAATCTTGATGTTTTTTTTCCACCAGTCCAGAAACGGTTGTGAGGTAACCACTATTCGTATTCGGCCCAACCGCAACTATTCGGCCGAATACTGAATAGTTATTGGGTCCACTATTCAGCTCCGAAGCGAATACGAAGCGAATATTCAGTACAGCCCTAGTATGAAATTACATACACTGTAGACCTGCATATGTTTCATAAACACCTTTACTCCCTTATTTCCTTTTAGTACTTTTTTTTTTTCTGATTCAGAATTTGTCACTTTGTATTGCTCTACTTTAGATTCTTAAAACAGAGAATTTTCTAAATAAATACAGTCATATTTACTCAGGATGTGTGTACTTTAACTTCTCTATTACATAGTTCCTGGTTTTATTAATGTCAGTTTTCTTGTTATCCTCATAGATCAGATACTTTGTGCTGACCCAATACCTGGACGGTTTGGCATAGTTGACTGTGTGCCTGACAATAAAGGAGGTAAAGTTTGTGTTCCACACTGCTATCCAGGCTTTATATTTGAGAATCTACCCCCACTGCAGTATGCTTGCAGCAAGGATGGCATATGGACTCCAGATGCAAGTAGGATTCCAGATTGTATTCAAGGTTGGTACCCTATTCAGTCTAAAATAGCAGAATGTTCTCACATATAATATGCTAGAAGTACTACCATTTTTAATATGTTAATAGTACATTTTAGAGCTAGGAACCTTTTGATGCATTTTAATTTAGACACAATTTATTTGTTTATTAGCCTGAGATCAGTATATAAGCAAGGCATGTATATGAACAACTGAGCAAATATTTTGATGGCTATAATTAAACTAAAAATATTATTGGCTTTTTTAACCTCTGTTTAACCTATACTTAGTTTTAGAAACTTCTTTAATGAACATTTGGCAATAGAAAAAGTTAACAAAGAAACCAGTTCTAAATTACTTATCAAATCCACACACAAAAATTGGCACCTAAATAATTTATGTTTACTACAATATTGCATGAAAGGGTTAGTAAAGTACAGCATATTACACATAAAATTAAAGGTAATTAGACTGGCATTGCAAATCTGTTGACTTCTTTCATAGTGTATGTTTAGTTAAGGTTTCATTCAGCGTTAAGTGATGTTTACAAATATTTGTTAATATGTGTCACATATAATATGTGCAGTCTAAACAATCATTTTCTATTTAATTCATCTTATGTCTTTATATGTGTGGTGGAGAGGGGGGGGGGGGGGGGGGGGGGGGGAGTTGAGTTCCATGAGATAATTAGTCACCTGTGAAAGATAGTTAAACAATTTTAATATGAAGGTATGTACATTTTTAATATGAAGGTATAATTTTTATTTTCTGAGATTCAAACAAATGTTATATGTTGGTATTTTCAGACATGGCCCACACGGTTGCCCCAGTTACAGGTAATGTGTAATGTATATCAATGTGTGAATCTTCAGACTGGTTTGTGTGTGGTGTCTTAAAATGGTTTTATTTGATTTATCATCAAGGTGTTATGTATCTATCATATGTTGATATCAACATGAGATGCAAGCTTTGAACCCCCTGAGTCCCAGAAGGTTAGCACCAGAGACCCAAGGGGTGGTAATGCAATTTTTTTATTTCACAAGTGTAACATATTAAAACACACTACCGTGCAACATACATTTATTATACATCAAAGTGACAAGGGATTGTTGGGGAGGAATAATAGAATACTGCTACAACAAATAATTGCGTTTGTAGTTAAATATTGGTAAATAAATAGATGGTATGTTTACAGAAATTAGCAAAATAAAATAATAATTTTTCCAATTACCACTAAGGCGCTCAAGGAAAACTCTTTAAAATATATCCAAAATGAATCACAAATTAACAAGAAACACTTAGTAATGTATAAGTAAAATATAAAATCAATCTGTACATAAGATCTTGTTCTAAAGAATCTTTTGAAGCATTATAACAGAGCACCATTCTTTGATAAAGAGAACTGACTTCCCAAAATAATTAGTAACTTCACACATGTAGGGGAAAACAGCTTTTGTGCTCCTGGGATATTCTTGGCTATGCTGAGGAGTGAACTTGTACCCCTTGCAGGTTTAACAAAATCAGATAGGACTTGGGGGGGTGGGAAGGATCAACCAAATTAGCCCCCTAATCCAGGTGTTGGAGTGGGAGGGGGGAAGAAGTTGCTGGACAAGGAGTTCCCAGCTCATTACTATAAAAAAAAACCTAGTTATGGAAACGGGAGCAAGAGAAAACATTACACCACCAGAAAGAAGTATGACAAACCAGACAACTCATGAGATGATTTTTGGTGATCAAAGCTCAAAGGAAATCAACAACCTGATTGTAAATCTCTACAAAGAACAATGGAAATGCAAGCGACAGGGAAAATGACCAACAGAGTAAGTATGTAAATGTTACCCCACCAGGACATCACACAGAGCGATAAACACCCGATGACACAAAGTGCCACCATGCGGATGAGGATCACCCAAGGAGAGGTACCAGAAACCGAGCTCAACCGTCAGGCTATATAGCGACCCCTGGCAAAAGTCAGGGTTCATTCATTCATTCATTCAGTAGCATGTCCTTCGCGGAACCTCGCTGCCATAACAACCCTCCGGAAAACCTTCCTATCCTGAGCAAGATGTCCTGCATCTGATACACCCATCTGGAGATCATCTGCCACATCCTGCACCCATCTTCTCCTTGGCCTTCCTCTTCCTCTCTTCCCAGGCATATACCCCTCCATTATTGTTCTCTCTAGACTTCCATGACGTTTCAAGTGACCAAAATATTTCAATTTTCTTTGTTTTATTGTCTTTACTAGCCAATCCTCTTCAATATTCAGCTCTTGAAGTATGGATGCATTTGTTCTTTTCTTTACCCAAGATATTCTTAGAACCTGTCTGTAACATTTATATTCAAATGCATTTATGCGCTGTTCCGCTTGTTTAGTAAGTGTCCAGGTCTCACAGGCGTATGTTGCAATGGGAAAGATGCATGCTCTTAAAAATCTGACCTTTGTAGTTCTATCTGTACAATTCCATAATTTATTCAGTTGTTTTAGTCTTTGAAGAGCAATTGATAGTCGCCGTTTAATTTCTTTCATTGTGTCACCATTGTTGGTAACCAGTGACCCAAAATATTCGAAATTTTCCACCACTTCCAATCTTTCCTCATTAACATATATTTCCTTCTCCATGGCAGTTTTGTTTGTATGCATTAAAGTCAGGGTTGGGCTTCAAAATAACAAAAAAAATTGCATGACCAACAGAGGGAAAAGATGTGACTATTGCAAAACTAAATTATAATAATTAGAGGAACACTATAATCTCATAAAACAGTCCAAAAAGTTATGTGGCGATCTCCAAATCGAGCACTGTCTGGAATGTTGTAGTTATGCAGCTCATATGACTTCTTTGGAACAACTCAAGAAGTCAGGCACAGAAAGAGAGTTACTTCCCTTGACATTCATTCCTGGTTGTGTGGTATGGCCTGTCCTATTTTGCAGGTTTGTCACGCTTAGTGAGCATCCAGCAACACAATGTATTTTATGTGTTGTTATCATAGGCTGCATGCAGTCGGGGTATATAGGCTTCACTCTCTCTTGGGGTGTAGGCTGAGGCTGTGATATAAGGGGGTTTGGTTTAGGGCCAGTTCTACATGTTTTGGGACCGTTATAACCACTCACATCATGGAATATAGACCACATGATATCGCAGCTGATGACAACACCGCTCAAAATTCGATGTATCGCTGAACGCTCACCAAGCATGAAAACCCCACAACATAGGACAGGCTCTACAATCACAACCAGGGATGAATGGCAAGGGAAGACCCTCGCTTTCTGGGCCTGAGTTTATGAGTTCTAGCTTTCATTTTATAAAATTCATTTCTCTTGTTATCATTTTCATTTACTATTCCAGTTGGCAGGATTACAGTTGAAGCTGTGTGTGCTGCCTGGGGTACGAACCATTATCGGACATTTGATAACAAGGTCTACAACTTTGAGGTAAATTACAGCAACTGCAATCCTTCAGCTAAGTTGACTATTTAAAAAACAAGTAATGAATCCTGTTCATACCATTGTCAAATTAGGCATATGATGCTAGATCAATATTTGTATAGACCAAGTAGCACTCAGTGGGCTCGATGATCAACATCATGCCATGTTAACTGATTTTGTAGCTAATTATGTTGTGCTGTGGCACTAATTATTTATTATATTTAATAAAGAAGTAACCAAAAAATTACTGTTTAATATTAAGTCTAAAGACTTCTAAAGTAGCATATAACATATAAACATGTATATACATACTCTGTCTCTGTCTCTGTCTGTCTCTGTCTCTCTCTCTCTCTCTCTCTCTCTCTCTCTCTCTCTCTCTCTCTCTCTCTCTCTCTCTCTCTCTCTCTCTCTCTCTCTCTCTCTCTCCAGGTTTTCAGAATTCAAAAAGGATAACAATATATATATATAATTAAGTGAAATGTATAAACTTACAGGGACACTGCCGGTACACTATGGTGTCTGCACCAAATAGCTTTGAGATAATGCTGGTCAATGATCCTGCTTGTACAAGTGGAAGTGCCTGTAACAGATGGGTAGAAATCTTCCAAGGTGATGATATCATTTCTCTACACACAGGAACAAATGGTCCTGAAGTCACATGGAATGGTCAGGTAAGAAGCATTTTGTCATTTAAATGTTTCACTGTTGTTAAGTCTGGAATAAAAATACAGCTAAATAGCATGTTTTTTATTCAAATTAAAGCAATGTTAGTAATGTTTATATCCCTGCTGGAACTCATTCCATCCAGAATAATGTACTTATGGTAAGAATTGTTGTATCTTAATGGCCTAAAATAATACAAACTTTTAGACAGGACTTTAAAATTAAAAACTGGGATACAATGTGTTATGGGTTAATGTAATGGAAGATTGGGGGCAGAAGAAAAAAAAGAAACAAATTTCATGGAGTCATCAAACAACATTTTGTGAACTGTTTGGTACTGCAGTTGGAGGTTTCCATTGCAAGCCTATTTGTATATTGATTATTTGATCTTTTTA
Source organism: Candidula unifasciata (assembly GCA_905116865.2). NCBI lineage: Eukaryota > Metazoa > Mollusca > Gastropoda > Stylommatophora > Geomitridae > Candidula > Candidula unifasciata. Next base: position 392,664 of record CAJHNH020000417.1, on the reverse strand, counting down.
TTTAGATTCTTGCTGTGCCAGGCTTTAAGGAGGGCACAGTATTTGAACAGCTTGGGAGTTACCTGACCTTCAAGAGTTCCCTAGGATACAGCATCAAATGGGATGGCAAACAGTCCATTTTTGTGCAGGTATTTCAAAGCTGCAAATTGTAACAAACATGTAATCTGAAACTGTCCTTGATCTGACTAATCAGATGCATGCTTAGATAAATGTAAATGGATCTCTTAGCTTTTTGATCTTTATATCCTTTCATACTTTTTAGACTTTGTCATCTATTATCGGGGTAACTACTCAAGTTTTTCATCAGATTTGACTAAAATATCAGATTTGAGATAGGTCCATTTTATGAAATGTAGCTATCTTCTGATGCTAAATGTGCGAATATATGTTGTGAACAAATACATACAGTTTGCTTTTGACTTTCATAAATAGAAACATAACATAATTTATAGATATTGTTGGTTCCAGTGTGGGTTTCAGGGCCTCTATTTCATAAAAGATGACTTTAAGGGTTTGTTGAAATCAGACCTGCTGAGCCAAGCAGTGCAGATATTACATAGCGACTACGGTGTTCGGCAATTGGCGGCCTTTTGGCAATTTCCGTTACCATGGAAACCGTTCGAAACTTGCTTCGCAAATGTCGGCTAGGGTTTTGGGATGGGTCCTAATCTCTCATGAAATTTTGTGAGTGGTTTGATTTTCACCCACTATAAAAAGCTGAAAAAGGCGGGCAGGAACCTGATTAACAGCGCATGTGTACGACAGCCGGACATCCTCTGTTTTTCTGTTACATCAGTTTGATTGAAAATAGCGATAAGTATTCAGGGTTGGCTTTAGGCTTTAACTGTTACTGGTCCTGGTGATGCTAGTTATAATTGAATTCTCCGTCCAATTTTACATTTGTGTATAAAATTTCTTTCTGAACAGTGGCTAGGTAGATGTACAGTGACATTTTTCAGGTAATCGCTGGCTCAGCCAGTGGCTGTGTCTCATTGTCTGCCATCTTGTCCAATGACAGTCCAATGTAAACAAAGCCAAAACGATAAGTGCGCAGTTTGGTTTCTAAGACGCAAGTTTTACTGCAGCTGCTTTCTACATCTCATCTCCACAAAAACCTACATATCTCAGCTCAGAAATGACATACAAGCCTAAATGAGGTACCGTTGGAAAGAGATTGTTTACAGCTATCTAACTGTGCTGGTTTTATTGGTGTAGAGGGCATTTTTGAAAATTTGACTAAAGTACCTATATTACAGACTAGCTGTATACCATGACACAACATGCTAATTGCAAACACAGAAGAAGTATGTTTTAGAGATCCAGTCTTGAGAAGTAGATTCAGATATTAAAAAGATTTATAACATGGTTTGAAAATGTAAATTAAGACAATGAACCTAAAAAACCTAATTTTAAGGTAGTTGTAGTAGTACTTGTCACAAAACTATCTGTTTAATCCTCAGCGTTATAACTAGGATAAAAAGTGTTTATGAGTTTTCGTAGTACATACTGGTTGTTTTATATACACACGTATATATAGTATAAATATTTATTTAAGATATTAATGTATTTTGTATCATAATTTGATATAGTGTCTTGTTCACACCTTTATGTTTGAATGTTTTTTTTTTTTTTTTTTGGGGGGGGGGGGGGGGGGTCCAGGAAAAAAAAAGGGGGGGGGGGGGGTTGTGTTACAATAGAAATTGTACAGTGAATATTTTGAAAATCTCATTAACATTGTGTCATTAAAATAGTGGAGTTATTATTCATATATTCATTAACAGTCCTCATAAATATTTTTGGTTTAGTAGTAATTATTTCCTCCTTTCAAACAGCGTAAAGGGAATAGAAAATTGAATCGTCTGTCTAAAAGCACAGTGAAGATCATGATCTGTTCTTGAATTTAAAGAAAATGAAAATAAAGTCCACAGATAAAACTGGTTGTCACCCAAAAATAACAATAAATGATGAAGAAGTTGAAAATGTCACAAACTTTGAATATCTAGGCTCTGTAATAAATAGCAATGGAGACTGTTTGACAGAAAAAGGAGGATGGCCATAGCAATGCAAAGATTAAACAGCATTAAAAGTAGGGCTGTACCGAATAGTGATTTTCACTATTCTGCCGAATATAAATAAGCAGGACCAACTATTCGGACGAATACAAATACGAATAGTGCATTATCATCGTCAGGTGCCTTGCCGACTGGCGTGGGTGATTATGCCTTGACACAATCTGCGATCTCCTGCAGCATGTATTAGTTCGTGTGCTGACACACCTCTATGCCATGCAACAAGACTGTCAAGAATTTTCTCTCATTGTCTTCCTCTATCCATCCTTCCACAGATCTTTCCAGTGGTCACCACATGTTACATCTTCCCTCTTCTCATAACATGGCTGAAAAATTATGACTGTCTTCTTTAGATGTCTGTGATTAGTTGTCTTTCAAAACCTCTTGGTTGCTTTTGTGTGTGTGTGTGTGAGTGAGTGAGTGAGTGAGTGTGTGTGTGTGTGTGTGTGTGTGTGTGTGTGCGCGTGCGTGCGTGCGTGCGCGCGTGCGTGCGTGCGTGCGTGCGTGCGTGCGTGCGTGCGTGCGTGCGTGCGTGCGTGCGTGTGTGTGTGTGTGTGTGTGTGTGGCTGTCCAAGGTATTTTAAGCACAACACTGAGGCCTCAAGAAATTGTTTGGCCTGCCTACCAATTGTCCAGGACCCACAGACATATGTTAAAACTGGATGTATGTAGCAAGCAAGAAATTCTTTTTCTAACCTTCAATGACAAAGATATATTGCATAAGATGTTCTTCATTTTATAAAATGCAGTTTTTGCCTGTCCTATTCTGTTTCTTATTTCAGTAATGCATCTTCCATCTGATGTTATCCATGTGCCCAGATACTTAAATTTCTGCACTTGTCCTAAAATAACACCATCGACTTTTATTACACATTTAGGAATATTTCGTTTCTTTGATACCACCAATTACTTCTGTCTTTCCACTTTTAAAAATGAGGCACATTCTTCCATTTTCGAATAGTGTATAGTGTATAAAATAGATCTAAAAAAACATTCATAATGTCAAATGAAATACTGACATCTAAGATTGGCTAATAAACAGCATCCTGTCTCGGAAGCGGAAATATTTTAGTCATATCAAGCGCCACTTTTTTGGAGAAAAAAAATAGCAGAAGGCATGGTACCAGGAAGGAGGGGCAGAGCCGACCGATACAAAGATGGGCACAGGATATAAGTGACTCTTAGAGTATGAAAGTACATGAGGTGGGAGAGCTGGCGAGAGACTGAGTTTCTTTCAGGCAGACAGTGATGTGAGCGACGTTCTGCAAAGGACCTGCTACATGATGATGATAAGTAATTATTTAAAAAAAATTGCATTGACATTTCCTTACCCTTCTGTACAGGGATTTTAGTTCTATTAATAAATTGACTGAACTTGTCACAAACATCTTTAGGGCTGCCTACGGGTAACAGCTTTTCCCATCATCATCACAGGTAATTTATAAAGTTTAATATGTTCAGTTACTTGTTTTCTGCAAAAGTTCCACCCCCAGCAAGTTTCTTTTCTGGCATAAATCACAATGTTCTTCCTGTATAGTTCAGCAAACCCATCTAAATTGTAGATTAAGTAATTTTTTTTGTTCTTGCTTGGGATTTTACTGTCATCTGTTATCTGACTTTGTGTTTTAGGGGCACTGAACAACTTATATGAATTTGTGTCCTTCAGACTTTGGTCCCACATTGAAGACCATGCCTCATACATTTTTAATCAATGATTTTATGTACTCTAAGCTCATAATTACATGAACTAAACCAGAGAATTATATATACAGGTTAATAAAAAGTTAGGAAACAAATCTTGGTAGTTCCAAGGTAGTTTAGATAGCTTAACAAGTGAGGCAGCAGTATCAATAGCAAAAAAAAAAAAAAAAAGGATTTGAGGAAAATAGTAAATAGAAGGTTCTAACCAACACTAAAATTAAAATTATTAAAGGGCTGAATACTCTGATGAATTTCTAAAAATAAAAACAGTTCCCAAAGTCTGAAGGTATAGAAAAGTAAGTAAAGGAAAGATCCCTTTACACGCCCTTAGGCACATCGGGCATATGGGAAGAGCAACCATATTTGTACAGACCAATCGGCACTCGGTGGGTAATGTGGTCAGCATTATGCCGGCCGTCTTTACTTTCCCAGGACAGCCCATCCTGGTACCCATTTGAGGCTGGGTCGACCTGCGACGTCCCATACCACGATAAAAATCCACGCAGCCCGCAGTTGGTTTTGATCGTGGTACGTTGGATTACGAGTGAGACTCGCAATGTCTTAGCCACGGATGCCACTTCTGAAGGTATTCTGCATACAAAAGTAGTGCTGAATATAGACTGTAATGAAGCTTCTTGAGGAATAAAATATAAACTATGTTGCAGTGTATTTAAGTTGTTGATTGAAATAGTAATCAGCAGACGTTATTACAGCCATTATAAATGCCTCTGATAAATAAATGCAAAATGCATTTAACAGAGTTTGGAAGACTGAAGAAATTAGCACAGTAGAGAAGAATTTCTGATAAAGCTGACAAAGAAAGGGACTTAAAAAAGTGCAAACAATTTAAATGCTTGTTTTTCATTGCTACTTCTACTTTTTATGAATGCATTGTAGTAGCAATTGTTCCTGTTAGTAGGAAAGTAACACTTTGTTACAGAACCTTCTTTTGTATATTACTGTGATTATTTGGCTAACATAAATCGTTCAAATCTACCTAGGTACCTGCAGAGCTTAAGGGGAAAATATTAGGACTTTGTGGTAAATACAATGGTAACCCAGCTGATGATTTCACAAATCAACAAACTCAGCTGCTGACATCACCACAAGATTTTGGAGTTAGCTGGAAAAGGAGCCTGCTTGGAGAGAATGGTAAGCACACTAATAATAGTTATTACATACCTAAGTGGATTAATCTATAGCTGTTGTAAGGTATTTCAACATGTAAGCTTTCCCATATACTAGGGTGTATCATTATGAGATGAGGTGATATATTCTTTTCTTATCTTTCATTTCCAGATTTTTTTAAAAAAGCCATTTTTTGAGCCCTATTATCCATAGATTGTATTAGAAAAACAAAAAGAGCATGCCACCAGTGGAAATTGAATCTTAGAATTATTGTACTGGTATATGTGTGTTGTATATTATATTGCTACAGTTTCTACACATCTTTCTTTCAAGCTCCTTGCAGACTTTTGTGGGTGATCATGCTTCTTCACATTTTGCAATCTCCATGTGCATATATCACTTCCTATGTTTTCATCTTTCTTTGTCATGACAATAGACTGTCAAGAATATAATCTTAAATTCCTCTAGTTTTCTTTTCAATTACAATTTCTAGTTGTTGCAATATGGCAAAAATATGTTTTTTTAAAATATCTTTTTGATGTTTTCTATAAACTTTTTTTTGTTTTAACCTCATTCAAAATGTTTACAGTCTCTAGATTTAGCTGGTTATATACTGGCTGTGTTACTGAAACATAGATTACTGTAGAGAACTGTGATACTTACCATTACATATGAACCCTCATTTATTATCTGCAACATCTTTTCTGTCAGTAATGAATGAAATTTATGTGTTTTTACAAATAACTGACCAAGAGTTTTGTAAACAATCAGTGCATGGTGTGGATCACAATTCACTACCACATTTAACCTGTAAAGTTTATGTCTGATTGATTATTATTATTTTGAGATATTTTATTAAAAACAGTTGTGCTTAAATTGGAATTTAAAGTGTATCGGTTTAATTATGGCTAAAAGCTTTGATGGGAGTCACCATGGCAGAGTGGCTAGATGCTTGCTGTGGATCAGATGGTCGTGGGTTCACTTCCTGGACTTTTTTCAAAAATTACTTTGGCTCCCAGGTCGACCCAGTCTTGAGTGGGTACCGGGTGCAGTCCCAGGAAGTAAAGGTGGCTGGCGTGGTGCTGACCACATCACCCATCTTGTGCTGACTGGTCTATAAAATATAGGTCTAGCCCTAAATGCCCTATACGCCAAAAGGCATGGGAAAGGGTCCTTTACTTACTACAGTTAAAAGCGTTGATGTTATTCATAATACAAATCATACAGAACAATAAAAGCCTCTATTGATGCTTATATTTCTTCCTATAATAGCTTGCCCTGATGCACAACAAACTGCTCAGTGTAGTTCTCAGTCACAAAGTCAACAAGTTGCAAGCACTACATGTGGAATTATCTTGGTTGATCCAGCTTTCATTCCTTGTCATAATGTTAGTATTTACTTAAATGTTAATTACAGTTGTTAGATGCCCTCCCCCCTCCCCCCACCCAGTTTAATAGAAAAAACAAATGCTAAGGTTTTCACAGCTGCCAGTGCTACTAGATCATTCATCACAAGCAAAAAGAAAAGACACAAGAAATATATACACCATACTACCAAGAAACTTTAATTTTAAAAAAAATCATTATTTTATGTTATTACAATTGACGTGGAGCATAAAAATGGAGCATAAAATGGAGCATCAAAAATATGGACCGCTTCCACAATTTAATTTTTAAAAAAATACAAGCTTCCTCAGTTTTTTTTTTAGATTATCAGAGAGAAGTGAAGAGTGATGATCCTCATTGTCTGTTTTAGAAAGAGAAGAAAAATATTGTTAATATTTCAGGTTTTCATTATCACTTCAATAACAACAGTCATTCACACTAGACAAGAATAATTTAATCAGTTGGTAGGTAGAAGATGTGTTAACCCTTTCGCTGCTGCGCCCTCCGCCAGCCAACGTAACCACTGTGCTAAGCCATGCGAGTGCTAATCTTTCCTCCTGTGCTGAATACCTTTTTTCACTTCAAAAGCAGAAGATGCGCTTGCGGCGTGGGGTAAAATTTGTTCACCTAAAATAAAAGAATCTTTAAAGGCATATGGTTGATCTTTGCGCTGACAAGTCAGACGCGCTTTGCTACGCCATGAAAACTCATTAACAAAAAGAAAACACTGTAAGCTTACAAAGCAAACACAAAACACTTTAGTGAACAAATACATGGTGTTTATTATTATTAATAATATTTTTGTGTGTGAATTATTTCAAAACAATGTCCGACACACAATGCCAAATTACAGTCCTTGCACATGTATCTGGTTTCCCGTCGTTTTTTTGCTTTTTGCGCATACCACACACTTTCTTTTTGGGAATTTCTGCTGTGATGTTTCAGACTCTATTATTGAAGGGAAATGCCTTTGTACTAAACGAGGTGGCAGATCTTCCCTTTTTTTGTCCTCCTACACTTTTTCTCTTTTCCTTGCAGTATTTCTGTAGAATTTCTCTTACTAACATTAAGTGAAATTAGGCAACAGGAGTGGTTTCCCCCACAAATGCACAGTACACCAACCACGCTTTACACAGGAACAGGATAACGTGTAACGCATCTAAATCCACCTGAACACACATGACAGGTTGTTTAATTAATTATTACTTGGGTGATCTGTTGCCAAAAGTGCTAAGAGCTTAAAATTTAAAATAATAAAAAAAAGAAAAAACCGGGATGAAGGGGTTGAACGCAGGATCTTTTGATTGTAAGGCAGACATGATACCAACTACACTAGAAATTACATATGAAAAATGGAACTGAAAATAGGACCAGTATTGTACACTTTGATAAACAGACACATTTATGTCAGTTGTATATTAGAAACATTAACAATAATATTAGTTATCATGTCAGTACATAACCATATCTTCATTTTGATTACTGGGGAATCATTTCAAATGCAGTCGATGTAGATAGCTGGGTCATATGGTCAGTCTTGCACACGGCCGAAGTACCTGTGTCCGCCGGCGTGCCGCGAAGATAACCCAGCTCATAAAACACATGTTTCAAAGTGATCCTTACTATTACTCATTGAAAGAAACTCCATTAATTCTTCATTAACTTTAATTACCTATTTTCTTGTTATTTTGTATTTTTAAAAAAAAAACTGTAGACTAACGCAAAACCAGAGATATATTTCAGGGCAAAAATATTACCGTTCACCGACCATGCTTCTATGGTAACAAAGCAACAGGATAATGTGAAATGCATCTAAATGCACCTAAACAAACGTAATATGTGTTTTAATTGTATGTAAATGTGTCATTTTGATCAGATTTAGGTAATGTATATTGCGATTTCACCCCCGAGAATTTCGGCTCTTAGCAATCTGTAAGAAAAGTCGAAGACGAGTTAGCTCACCCTTAGCAGTGAGGGCACAGAAAACTGAAGACGAGTTATCTTGTCCTTAGCAGTGAGGGCACAGAAAACTGAAGACGAGTTAGCTTGTTAGCAGTCACAGAAAACTGAAGACGAGTTAGCTCACCCTTAGCAGTGAGGGCACAGAAAACTGAAGACGAGTTAGCTCGTCCTTAGCAGTGAGGGCACAGAAAACTGAAGACGAGTTAGCTCGTCCTTAGCAGTGAGGGCACAGAAAACTGAAGACGAGTTAGCTCGTCCTTAGCAGTGAGGGCACAGAAAACTGAAGACGAGTTATCTCGTCCCATAGGGCAGAAAACTGAAAAGGGTTAGAGAGGTAAAACTGAAGAGAGCTTAAGCCACAAAACAGGTTAGCACTTCAGCAGTGAGGGGATGAAGAAGTTATTCTATGAAAATGAAGACAAGTTATCTCTGAGATATCTCGAGAACAGGGTTAAAGAGGTAAAATGAGATAACCCAACACAGGAGTCACGGGAAGAGTTTGTGAAGCCATCTAGTGTAAGTTTGTGGGTGTAAGGGGGTGAATCATGAATAGTCTGTAGATTATTGATAAATCATATGGTTTTAGAGAAGAGTCATGAGAACAACATGGGTACATTAAACACATACTGCCTTGAAAGAAATTAAATTACATAAAGAACTAATAACTGGCATCAGATGCTGATGGTCCACATTCTTGATGCATGCCACAGTAAATCAGTAATGAGAATTCTGGAGGGGAAGACAAGCAGAGGGAGAGAAAGAGAGTGCGAATGTAGAAAAGTTTAGCATTATGTCATAAAAGAGTGTCTGTCAGAAATTAATAGCAGTTTTTGAGTCAGGTCTTTAGACTGACCTGATGACCTAGGCCAGAAAGCTTGAAAAAGTTGACCACAGTGATAAGCAGACATTCTGGAAAATGTATCACAAATAGATATCATCATCATTTTCCTTTGTATGCTGTTAGATGTCACATACGGCTCACATTTGATTCCTCCATTCCGCTCAGTTGCATACAACTCTCTCTGTTTCTGACATGGAGTTCAGCCCAGCATTTTAGCCTCTCGTAGTAATGTTTTTCTTAATGTTTACATTGGACATCCTCTTTTTCTCAGACCGTTTGTTTCTCCTTTCAGTGCTTGTTTTTAAATTCTTTGCTCAGTTTGTGTCTGTGGGCCACATGTATTTTACTTTTTTTGTCTTATCCCAAATGATACAGGTGTTTGTCCAACATTTTTTTTTATCTCCTCACTCTTTTTAATTCATTCGTTTTTTTTTTTTTTTATATTCATGATTTGTTCTCTGACACTTATTTTCAAATTGCACTTAGTTTTTATTCCATCTCTTTGTTGGTTCTCCAACTGTTGCTGGCATATGTTAGAACTGAAATAATGTTAAAATTTAAGATTTGGAATTTGGTCTTAAAGCCGTATAAGTTGGAGCTCCATATTTTGTTAAGGAGTGTGTGTGTGTGTGTGTGTGTGTGTGCAAGTACGTTTATGTACTTGTGCGTGTGTATGTATATATACGTATATATATATATATATATATATATATATATATATATATATATATATATATATATATATATATATATATATATATATATATATATATATATATATATATATATATATATATATATATATATATATATATATATATATATATATATATATATATATATATTGAAAATTGAGTATTGTTTCAATATTTATATATTTTCTTTTAAATTATGTATTTATTTAAACATTTGCTTATTTATTCAGAAACCTATGGTGTTTGTTTTACAACTATAGGTTGTAGATCCAGCACCTTATGATGATTCATGCCAGAGTGACTGTTGCAGCAGCAATTCAGCATCCTGCTTGTGTGATTCTCTGGAAGCCTATTCCAGGGCTTGCATGGATAAGGGAGTAAAACTGAACTGGAGAAAGCAAGGCCGCTGTGGTAAGAGGCTATTTTAGCACTATGGTAAAACAGGGAATGCTTGATAAGGTAATCCTTTCTGTCATGAGCAGGTTTAATTTAAAATGTCAAAATTCTGGATCAAGAATGAAAATAAATGTCAAGGAGTGAAGTTGTTAAGGTCACAGAAAGAATTAGCGTAACCACTGGGATAATTATGGAATAGGTAGTTGTTGGTCAACACTGACGCAATTATTAACCAAGGTATTTAGGTCATACACAGTCATTACACAGGTTTCAACTGTAACAATTTTTCATGTATATGTATATACAAAGTATAACTGCTGAAATGTTGTGTAAATAACTGTTTTATTACTAATTTTTTTTACACATTTAACAAAATTTTAACTTTCTGAAATTCACCTAAGTTACAGTGCGTACTTAAACCATAAGTCATTCGTACAGGCACACCACATATGAATATTTTCAAAATGGTTTTCTTTACTTTCTGCCATTTTCTGTGTCTGTCTGTCTTTTTCTTTCTCTTCAGCTCTTTTTCCCTTCTTCTTCAACTCATTAGTTATTTATTGTTGTATGTTGTATCTGGTATCATCTTTCTCAGTTTCTAGTGAAATTATTCTACCAAGTGTTTATTTTATTCTAAAATAAAATAGATGTTTTTTCATTTCCAATGTGTAGTTGCTTTCATTTATTTATTTTACATTTCTATCCTGTATCTACACAGAAATGACCTGTCGCAATGGCATGGTATTTAAGGAATGTGGCAGCTCATGTGTGAAGGACTGCAACACTGTGGGTACAGCATGCACAGACCCAACTTGTGTTGATGGCTGCTTCTGCCCTGATGGTACAGTCTTGCACAATGGAACCTGTATTACAGCAGACTTGTGCCCTTGTGAATATGAAGGGCATCAGTTTAAACAAGGTGATGTTATTCACCAGCAGTGTAACAACTGGTAAGTTTAATTGCCTTTGACAGCTGTCTCCCTGATCCACAATTTTGTGTAGAAAATTTATTTGCAGGAAATCCATTTTAGTTTGACATTAGCAGGATTTTTCTGTTTGTATTTTGGGTGTGGGGGTAAGGGTTCTATTGGATACCATTTACTGTATATTTTTTTCCCCATATTTGGTGGTTTTTGGTGTTTGTTGCATCTATCTAATAATGAGATCTCTTTAAGATACACTAGAAATATTCATTTGGATGTATGTAGCAAGCAAGAATTCTTTTTCTTACCTTCAATGACAAAGATATATTGCATAAGATGTTCTTCATTTTATAAAATGCAGTTTTTGCCTGTCCTATTCTGTTTCCTATTTGAGTAATGCATCTTCCATCTGATGTTATCCATGTGCCCAGATACTTACATTTCTGTACTTGTCCTAAAATAACACTATCAACTTTTATTACACATTTAGGAATAATTCTTTTCTTTGATACCACTATTACTTCTGTCTTCCCTCTATTCAAACTGAGGCCCATTTTTCCACTTTCGAATAGTGTATAAAATAGATCTAACAAAAAACATCCATAATGTCAAATTTACGCTGACATTTTACTTCTCAAAATGTAGTACAGAATAGTAAACATTTAAAAACATTTTATGTTTTGCATCCTTCAGTCAGTCAGTCTGTTGTAACTAATACCTAGGAATGAAAGTATTCTTAGTTTTATAACAAGTAACTAAACTTGTAAATGATCACTGACAGCTTAGTAAATCCATGAAAGTGGCATAAGCTATAAAAAAAAAAAAAAGAATTCGTTCCATGTTGTAAGCATTAAGGCATCTTCTTGTCTCAGTGAAGGTATTTCCAGCTGTACTAAACAGACGTTCATTTGGTACGCAAATAGGTGGTGCACAAAGATAACGCTTGACAGTATGAACCAAGGTGGGAAATTTCGATATGTTTATTTTCCACCAGCCTAGAAACGGATGTAAGGTAACCACTATTGGTATTTGGCCCGACCGCAACTATTCGGCCGAATACCAAATAGCTATTAGGTCCACTATTCAGCCCTGAAGCGAATATTCGGTACAGCCCAAATATATATATATAATTTATATAAAAACACCATTTACTATGTTAGTTAATTATGACATGAATTATGCCTTGCAGTTTGTTAATCTACCTAATGAGGAAAATGACAATTCAGCTTCCTCCACCTTTGATGGTCAGATGCAGTGGACTTCATGGTTGTATACCTAATGCCTGTCCAGTCAGTCAAGTTCTGTGTTCAGGTCTTTCTTGGTCTGTCTCTTCCCCTCTACTGAGCCCTGTAGTATTCTTTTTTAGAGGCTGTTAGATCTAAATTACATGTCTCTACAATTACATTTTCCATCTTTTCACTGTTTCCAGTTATTACATTAACCTGACACAGTTCCTGATATAATCCTTGTTATTTTGCGTTTATTCATTTGTTACATTAAGCTTAAATAAATCCCTGTTTTTACAGTCACTTATTCTGTTCAATAAGATATTTATTTGATCTCAGTTAGATTGAACCCACTGTTATCGCCTTAAAGTAACAATTATTTCAGAAAGAATGACTTGAAGCAAAACTCTCTGGTACTGAAAGAGCTTACATAAATACACTCATTTGTAATGATCTTGACTGCCAGTAACCTCCAAATGTTTTCATTTTGAAGCACCTGTGTTGCTGGTTCATGGACTTGCACTCATGTCACTTGCGAAAAGACCTGCTCCGCCACTGGGGATCCTCATTATGAAACCTTTGATGGCCTCCGCTACAACTTCATGGGCACCTGCTCTTACTACTTGGTCAAGGATCCCGACTTCAGTGTTATAAGTGATAATGTACAGTGTGGGAATGGAGATGCATCCTGTACAAAATCAATCACCCTTCTTTTGAATGGTACAATAATCAGAATGGACCAGAACCATCAGCTGTTTATCAATGGTCAAGAAATTAAAGCGCTACCATATGAAACAGCAGGAATTAAAGTCTCCATGGTTTCTTCTCTTTTCATGCAGGTACACATTTGTATAGTTTCATTTGAATAATATTGTTACCTTTACTATAGTAAAATTTATATTTTTTCCCATAAAAAATTCATATTTTACAAATTTCTCCAGTAATTACTGTGCATTTATTATTAGCAATGTTTATCTTTGCCTAATAAGATAAAATAACAAAATAATTAATGACAAAAGAGAGACAGGATTGATCTGCATGTCTAAATCATGATATTTTCAGAATATTGTTCATTCGTTGTCTTTTCTTCTGATACTCAATTTCTAATGTAGATGACATACAAACTTAGAGAGTTCATTTAACTTGTGTCTGGAGGTACATGTTTCTGTCATTGTTGATTGATATTAGATGAAGTTTTGTTAGTATTGTTTGGACTCTCCTTTTTGTATTCCGTCTGTGTCTTTAATAAAACTGATTTCTCTTCTTCTTCTTCTCTTCCACCTTGTACCTCATCGAAGTGTCGGGGGGAGATGTAATGTTCGTTGATGAGCTCTGTCAAGAGCACTATTAAGACTGATGTTCATTTCTGTAAGGCTGTTCTTAATGCCATCACTCCATGTGTTCCGAGGTCTTCCACTCGCTCTATACCCGTTGTAATGTTGTTGTGTGGCTCGCTGTGGCAGATAGTACCAGGGCATTCTTGTTAGGTGTCCAAACCACTTCATTTGTTGTTCTTTGGTGACCTGTAAGACTGGCTTTATTCCTATCATTCGTCTGATTCCATGATTTCGTATTCTGTCTTTCCTTGAAACTCCTGCAGCTCTTCTAAGGCATTTCATCTCTGTTGTCACAATTTTACGTTCATTGGAGGATGTAAGTGTCCACGTTTGGCATTGATAGCATAGTGTTAACTGATTTCTCAGATGTCTGAATTACAGTATCCATTACATATTGTGGAGTGTTGCTTGCTTTGTGCAATTCTAAATGTATCAATATTAGATCTTCCCTAGCTCTGAAACAAAACTACGGGAGCTAAGGACTGTGTGCTAGCTTACTTCAGAGGATAATGGTATTTCTAGCACTTTCCTGCTACTCTAATAGAGACTTGATTTACTCTTCATTATGTGTCATAATCCAAATGTATTCTGAATTAGTTTAAAAAAAAAAAAAGTAAAAGACTATGTTCTCACGTCAGTTATGCATTGGCACATAATGTAAGACTCACTTTTTATAAGCCTATCAGCACTTAGTGTGTGGTCTGGTCAACATCATGCCACCTTAATTTGCCACTTCACTTTCCTGATTCCCATTTCAGGCTAGGTTGACCTGGAAGCCAGTGTAATTTTATCTTCTTCAAATTTGCCAGTGCTGATTCAAACACAAGGCCTTCAGGCTGCCATCTGCATTAGTTATCTGATCACATGTTATGTACTTGTGACATATCTCCTTGCAGTTTTTAAAGAATGAAATCTATTTCAGGCAGCTTTCAGTAATGGTGTCACTGTCTTGTGGGATGGCAAAACTCGAGCTTATATTAAGGCACCATCATCATTTTATGGGAGAACCATTGGCCTGTGTGGCACATTTGATGGGAATCAAGGCAATGACTTCATGACAGAGCATGGGAACATTGAGACAATACCTAATGCATTTGGCAACCACTGGAAGACTGATGTGTTGTGTACTAACATGTCTATAGAAATTCAACAAAATCCTTGTGACGTTAATCCTCAAAGAAAGCTTCAAGCAGCCTCACTCTGTGATCATCTGAAGAGTGATGTTTTCAAAGGTTTGTGCACTTTTTAATTTTTTTAATTTTAAATTTTGGTTTGTGTAATCAAAAACAAAAACAAGGGCTGGGGGTGTGGGTGGTAAACAGAGAACACATAAGTCAGTTGGAAGTGAAGAAAATGTATACCTTATTAAACCTTTCAACCCAGCCATCCACACTGTTGTGTTCCATTCCTCTGAACCCCTTAGCATCATATCCATTCAAAAGGAAAAATCTGCACAGTGCGTTTATGTTTATACATCTGCTCTTTCCTCAGTTTTAATTATTATATCTATGACTGACTAACCATGTAATTTGCCAGTATTCTTATTAACTTTTTGAGTACCGGAGGTTTAGCATCAGACGCCCAAGAGGTGGTAATACCATTTTTAAATGTCACAGGTGTAACACATTAAAACAGACCATACTAATTTAACTACCATGCAACACACATATTATAAATAAAAATCACCAGGGCTTGTTGAGGAATAATATTAGAATACTTTACCAAAAAAAAAAAAAAAAACACTAGTAATTAATTATTAGAAAATAATCAGATTGTATGTTTAGTGAAATTACTAAAAATAATATTTCCACTTACCACCACGACACTCAAAGAAAACTTGATAAAATGTATCCAAAATTAATCACAAGTGAAGTGAACTACTTAGTAATGTGTAAATAAAATATAAACATAATCTGACCATTAGATTTCGTTCAAGAGAAACCCAAAGAACATCATAACAGAGAACCACATAAAAATGACCTCAGAAAAAAATTAGTATTTTCACACAAAAAATGAACTTTATATTACACTTTATGTTCCTAAAATAATACAGGAATCGTACTAAACATAACAGACACTGAGGAATATTTCCTTTTTCACTAAAATTTATTCTCTTTGTACCAGCTGACTTTGTTTGCTTAGTAGGCATTGCATGATGTATAAATCAAGGCTATCCCTCATCAAAGTTTCACTCTTATGACTAAAACGAGTGTACTTCGTAATTTTCTTTGTCTAGCTTCAGATAAATCTGATAAACCCATGTTTTAGTTAAACATGAGGCTTCTAAAGTCATAAATCTTGTTGGCAAGCATGAAGAAGTCTGCTCAGAGGCCATATTGTTTTCACACAGACACTTAGAAACTTAGTAAAGCTAACAAATATGCTAAATTTTATGCTTTTAACCATAACCGTGTTTTCGGATATCCCAAGTGGTTACCACGTGCGACGTCAAACACAATAAATGGGAAAAACCATTCAAGACTGCCTGTTTGTGTTGTTATACTAGCCAATGTGGTCAATTAAAAACCTGAACACATCACAGACCATCTGGCTGCTTGGGTAGTAACTGATTAGCTTGTGATGCATTTCATGGGATTCAAAGAGTTGAACCTCAATAGGTAAATATGTCCATTAAGCACAGATGACTTTCATAATAGTAATGTCATATTTTTGCCGTAATTTTGTCAATTGTCCATCTTTAAAAGCCCTGTTTGGAAAATCATGCATAATTTGCCAGTAACTTGTGGTGGCACCTGAATATGATGGAAGTCCTGATTTAGTAACCTCAGACCACATTGGTTGTGAAACTTCTGTTCATTGCTTTGTTGTCACCAAAAAGTAATAAATGCATTTTATTAACTCTTTGAGTCCCCGGGGGTTTAGCATCAGAGGCCCAACAGAGTGGTAATGAAATTTTTTAATTTCACAAGTGTAACACATTAAAACAGACCATACTAATTCTATTACCACGCAACATACACATATTATACATCAAAGTGACCCAGGAATGTTGAGGAATAATTATAGAATCTAGCTACAAGAAGCTATTGCGATAGTAATTGAATATTAATACATAAACAAACAGTATGTTTACAAAAAAATTTGTAAAATGAAAAAGAAAAAATTACACTTACCACCATGGCACTCAATGAAAACTAGTTAAAATATATTCAAAATTAATCACAAATGAATATGAACCACTTAGTAATGTATAAGTAAAATATAAACTCAATCTATACATTAGATTTTGTTCCAAAGAATCTATTGAAGCATCATGAAAGAGCACCATTATTTGGTAAAGAAAACTGACTCCCAAAACAATAAGTATCTTCACACAAAACAAAGTTTATATAACACTCAATTTGCATGTAATTTTGTAGCTATGTTCCTAAATAATAAGGGAAATAGCACTAGAACTAACTGACACTGAAAAAAATCTTTTTTTCACTAATGTTTATTCTATTTGTGTCAGCTGACTTTGCTATCATTGTACCTTCGCGTGAGGAACACATTAAACATATCCCTCATCAAAGCCTAATTTGCAATGTTATCTATCTAACTTTTGATAAATCGAATAAACACGTACTTTATTTAAATTTGAGGCTTCTAAAGCCATAAATCATGTTGGCATACCTGTAGAGTACTGCTTGGTGGCCATATTCTTTTCAAACAAACACTTAGTAGCCCTGTAAATCTAGAAAAAATACTATATTTTCGGCTCTCAGACCACGTTTTTAAATGAGCACATCTGATGTCAGACACAAAGAATTTGAAAGGAAGTTGTTGAAATTGAGTTTAAGACCGGTCAGTGGTAGAATAAAAACCTTCACTTATCAGGCGTCGATTGGGCCTGGCCGGTTGTAACAAATTAGCACGTGATGCATTCCCTGGGACTCAAAGAGTCAAATAATGTCAATTCTTTCTATGGTATCTTTCAGTTGTGGTCTGCCCAAAAATTGATGTAGTAAATTTAATTTCATTGATATGGTTTAGTCTGTAAAATCCACTTGGATTTAGTTTTAATTTAAAAAAATACTGTTTGTGAGTCAAGTCAAAGCATAGGACTTACGGAATCCAACATAATCAGTTGAAAGAGTGTATTGCTTTTAATTGACAAAAATAGACATTTGTGAAGATAAACTTTATGCTGTGATAGTTGTAAAATAACCAGTGCATATAAATTCTACTGATGCATTTTGTTGACTTCTTTATTTAAAGTTGAGTAAATCATATGAATCATAGATCTGTTCTTTGCCCCTCATACTAGCTTGAGTCCAGCTTTTGTGTAAATCTGTTTCATTATGAAAGACTATTGGAAGAAACAGCCGCTTATTTGATAATCTTAATCTTCCACAGCCTGTCATGGTATAGAAGATGTTACTCCCTACTATGAGGACTGCATCTATGACCTGTGTGCATGTACAGGCAACATGAAGGACTGCATGTGCCCAAACATAGGCAGCTACGCTGACAGCTGTGCAGCTAAAGGAGTCAAGATTAGTTGGCGATTTAATATCACAGAATGCAGTAAGTGTTTTGGGACCAAAACCTATGTTATTTTGGCCATTTTGCATGGTTTCAAATTGTATTCATATTAAGTACATACAATGTTTTAGTTAAGTTGTAAATGATAGTTGGTATTACCTATTTTCTTAGCACTTTAATTTGATATGTTGCCAAATAAAACTTGTCCATGCTGCATGTGGAACATGATGATGTGTGTAGCCAGTGAACAGGCACATCGTGTGTTCGTTCTTCATAGTTATGCAGCACATTATTAATTACTGAATTAAAAACAAAATCGTAGCTCATTGGGCATACCCATAAATGCTCTGACTCCCACAGCAAATGTCTTAAGGCTGAGTTGAGTTGAATTAAGAATTTACATCACAGCACTCAGGGCATTATCATTTGCACTCCGTCCCCATCCTTAGCAGCCAGTGCAGAGTTCCAATACTAATGGTGCCAGTCATAGTCTGGTTGTATGTCTGTCTTACCTTTCCTCTGAGTGTAGTGTGCCAGCCAAACCCTCTGGTCGTGTCTTAAAGTGATGATGCTAACTGTTCCCAAAACACTCTGAATGTTCACATATGAGTCTCTTCTTCAAATACGTCCATCCTTGCTGGATCCGCACATGATTCCTCATTCACACATTCTTGCACATGTTATTTCATCTAACCTTGTGTCCTATATCAGCATTCATTCCTTCATAAATGTTCTTCAGAATGTCTCTCTTTTCTAGTACGAGTGCTCTTGTAATTATCGCATTTATGTAGTCAGAAAATTTGCTCTTTCTTTCCCTCACACTCCTGCATATCCTGGACAGTATATCTACCTGAGTCCCCTAATGTTGATGTGCTGATGCTTATTATCCAGTCATGCCACATTTTTCCATTGTGAACCTTCCTCAATTAGACTCAATAATTCCTCTGAGAGCTCTATTTTCAGCTATCTACTTCAGAGCTGCAGTTATTGCCTTCACCTCTATCTTCATGCTTGAAGTTGATATTTAAAAAAAAGCACCATTTTATTCTGTCAAAATCTTTCCCTTCACTCTAGCTGACTAATTCCAGCCAGATCTTTCGCCCTGATAAACCATCAGTATACAGTATTGCATCATGAAGGTCAGCATTTTCAGCTGCTAGTTGCTGTACTAAGGTTGTTAAAAATACAATATTCTTACCAATGCTATGCTATCAGTATCAAACATGGACATTGTCTTCAGAAGACAGAAGAAAATTAGTCACGACATGAATGAAATGTTAACGTATTATGCTAGGTGTAACAAGGAAAGATCGACTTAGGAATGATGATATCAAGAGGAGAGTCAGCACAGAACCAATCATAAACTTAATCAGTAGACAACAGATAAAATGGTTTGGCCATATAACAAGATTCGCAACAGAAAGAACACCACAGAAAACAATGTTATTCAGATACAGCAGTAACAGACAGAGCTAGACCACACAGAAGATGGACCGTGGAAATGTTGGAGTCACTGAAAAGTGCTATATATGAAGCAAACAAAGGGGGCCTGTTCCAAAGATCTCTTACTGCCTTGATGCTGCGAGGCATTCCAGGAGTATGGGGACAAATGTGTGTTGACCGGGGGAAGAATGTTTTAAGAAGGAGTTAATGAACTATTTTCATGGGGAGGTCAAGCACATATTCTTGTGACAGCAACATTTGCTCTGTTTAATTCTCCACATCATCTGATAGCTTTCATACATACACATGATCAGAGCTTTTTACTCCCCAACATAAAAGATCATATTTCATATAAAACTACCTTTCAACTGGTTAGAAACCAGACAAAAAATGTTGTTGCATTCCATTCTGTTTCCTTTTGGGGAAAAAAGGGTATCTGTGATTTGAGATGCAGTTTGTCAAATTAAAAACATTTTTATTTTCATGTTGTATTTTGAAAATTTCACTCGGTGATGGACAATTTTTGTATTTATCTTTTAACTAATAACATTTTGGGCTGTTCGATTTTGAAAGCGGTTTGAGATTGCAGGGACATTAATGCTAACATAAGCATTTAGAGTTGTTTTTAATTAAACCGTTAATAATTTTCTTTAAAGATTCATGAACCTTTTGTAAAAAATCACCAGTTAACTGCCATTACTGCCTTTATATTCCACTTCTGCTGTAGGGGAGGGGGGGTACAGGTGAGGAATTTTATTTTGCCCCTAACAGAAAAAATCCTCAGTCTTGCCAAGGATTTGAACCCGGGTCTCCAGCATGAGAGCCCAGCGTTTGGCCTGTAGCGCCTCTGTGTATTAAATACAAGTGTTTTATTTCAGTGATACAGTGTCCAGCTGGTCAGGAGTATAAAATCTGTGGCAAGCCATGTGAGCGCACCTGCAGGGACATTGCTCTCAACACAGACACATTGTGTGATGCTAAGTGTGTGGAAGGCTGTAACTGTCCTGATGGTCAGACACTGGGAAATGATGGTAGATGTATACCCATTTCATCCTGCCCCTGTATATTTGATGGCCGTGTATATCCTGCTGGCTTTACCACTCTAAGGGAAACAGAAATTTGGTGAGATAAAGTTGATAATTTATTAACACAGTTTAAAGTATTATATTTGACCTTTTTAGTCCCAAGCAACATGTTATGTGTGTTGTGCTATTCCCCAGCAATCACATTATGTGCTTTTGATTTTCTTTTCTCTTTGGCCACAAAATACTACAGAAATCTGGTTTTCCCAGTATCTCTTTTCACTGTATCTTCATCCTCTTTGAAAGTCATTGTTCTGAGTTGTTATTTACCTATGTAATCTTTTATGAAGCCTTCATACAATGTAGAAATTAAAGTAGAGAAGTATTTGAAATAAAAGTTTTTAAAGACAGAAACTTCCTTAACAGTTTCCTGAGACATAAATATCTCAACTTCAAATTAAATTTTTTTTAATTATTAAACTGTATGCCTGTTACAGTTAACAATATACATGCCACAGATAAAATAACATTTGTCTGTTGTTGTTTTTAAACATAAATCTCTGGTGCTTAGTTTAGATCAATGTCAGAGTGAATTGTGTAGTGTCTGGGTGCAGGATTTAAGGTGTAGATGTCAGTATATGTGTGCGTGTGTGATAGAGAATAGGAAAACTTTTCTGTCATTACTGAAGTTTGAAATCTGAAATCATGTATTGCTTCAACTAGCACAGCATAATCATTCTCATTGTTAGCAGAGTTTAATATTACTCTTAAAGTGCAAATCAGTTACAGTAAATATACCCTCTTAAATTTGGGCTTTAGCCGCACCTAAAATTAATTCCACGATCTACCTAAATGCTATTTGATGTGTACATTCTAACTGGTATACCAGTATGTAGTTTAATATGTTTATTAAAAGTAAATTGATTATATATGGTCAGAAATTTGCTTTGACCAAATCATACACACACACCGCACGCATACACGAATGCTCGCACACACACACACACACAATATATATATTATATATATAATATATATATATATATATAATATACACATATATATATATATATATTCACTCGCAAGAGCACATTTACATGCACATATATAATCTATACATACGCTCACACACACATATACTGACACATACACCTCAAACCTCCTGCACCAGACACATCACAATTCACTCAATAAAGATACTGTTTTGTGTCTAACAAAGAATTGTATGTTTTACGCCTTTTTAAACTTTTATCATTTTACCTTATTTTCAGTGTCTGTGATGGCGCAAAATTTGTGTGTACCAAAGTCACTAATCATGATTTAACAGAAGTGAAACCCCTGTGTCCAGATAATGCAGTTTATGCTGAATGCATGTCAAACTGTAGACTCACTTGTGAGAACATGCACAACCCTCCAACTTGTGGCAGTGCACAATGTAAGGCAGGATGTGAATGCTCACCAGGCTTTGTCTTTGATGGAGAACATTGTGTCAATGCATCATTGTGTCCATGCTATCATGCTGGAAAAACCTTTTTTGAGGGAGAAACATTCATGCAAGACTGCAATGAATGGTAAGTTCATTTTGTAACTATAGTCTGTTTAGAAACATGTCCCTTCAAACTTCATTAATTTTTTCTTAACCATTGTTTATAGTGCAGAGAGTACTTATGTCCTTATATATTTCATGTTACTCAATTTTTTCAATTGATAATTATGTTTTATTACAGCGGCTTTCTTAAAGCAGCATATTTCTGCTGACATTTGTAGACTGCATCTATATTTTATCCCTGCAAAATATAATTTACTGTAATAATTTACTGTAATTGCACAGATAATATTGTGGCTTGTAATAGCCCCAGCTGAACCCCATAGCTCACACTGGGAAGATTGTCATGATTAGCTGCGCTGATTTTTCTTTACTCCAGATACTAAATGTATACCAGGATTAAGAAGGGTAACCTTTTCAGAATTAAAAGGTTTAAAGTTGAAAAGATCATCTTCATTGTAATTGGTTTTATCCACTATGGCTCTCTCTCTGTCTTCCCCTCTCTCTCTCTCTCTTACACATAATGGCTGGCCACCTGTCAAGAGTGCTGTACATTAAAAGGTTTTAGGTTAAAACGATCATTTTCATTGTACTTGGTTTTATCCAGTAAGGCTCTCTCTCTCTCTCTCTCTCTCTCTCTCTCTCTCTCTCTCTCTCTCTCTCTCTCTCTGTCTCCTTCTCTCTCTCTCTCATTTTCTCTCTTATACAAAATGTCAGGCCGCCTGTCAAAAGTGCTGTACAAAGCTTAAATTCTGTAGTTCCAGTGAAGAGCCTGTGAAATGTCTGTAAAAGTTGCACTGATGAACCGAATGGCTCAGTTCATGAAACAAACCCATGACCTACAGAGTGCAAAAGGCTTTACCAGTTATCCACAGAGATCCTCTTTTGAGAACATCATCCCTCTAGCTATTCTTGTGTAATGCAAATCAACCATTCTTGGCAAGATAATCCAGTAGTTTTCCCTGTGGTTGTGTAAATTGGGCTCCATATTTTACAACAATTTCTAATTGTCAGGACAAATAAGTACCCTTCTCTGTTTCGGTGCAGAGTTGTCCTCCTATTCTCATGTATATCTTGTCTCCTAATCTGTGTTTGCTGCATGTTGCAAGAGAATTGTTGAAAATAAAAATCTGAATCTTGTGTGTTTTCTGTAGCACATGTGTTTCACAAAGATGGCAGTGCACAAAAAATGAGTGTCCATCAGTGTGCAGTGCATATGGAGAGTCTCACTACACCACCTTTGATGGCCGCCAGTATGAATTTCAAGGATCTTGTGATTACGTGCTTCTGCAGTCAGTCAAAGGCAGCGATAACAAATTTGTCATCACCACTCGCAACAGTCAGTGCGGTACCTCTGGTGTCACCTGCTTTAAAGAGATGAATTTTATTATTGGAGAGGAAGGCACAGCAAATTATTACAGACTTCAGCTTATCAGAGGTAAATTTTTATTTA
The DNA here is from genome assembly GCA_905116865.2 of Candidula unifasciata. Taxonomy (NCBI): domain Eukaryota; kingdom Metazoa; phylum Mollusca; class Gastropoda; order Stylommatophora; family Geomitridae; genus Candidula; species Candidula unifasciata. The sequence goes on along the minus strand of CAJHNH020000417.1, from coordinate 369,051 downwards.
TCTTTCTTATATTGTACTATTTTCAGAAACTGTTATTATATTGTAATATTTTCGGAAACTGCTATCATAACTCTGCTGTGTTTCTGGTTATACATTGATTATGTGAAAATTTATTGAGTAAAGCCCATATGGATATAAATGTTTGTGCTTAAATATTCAGATTATTAATTTTATTAACTTGGTCTTAGGACCTTCAACCAGGACCGTCTGCCAGAGTTTACAGCGGGTGAACACAAACAGTTATCTTTGAAAACATTTTTATTTTCATCTCATTTATTAATTAAAAAGTATTTGTACTCGTAATATGAGGAATCTGCTCAGATCAATAGTGTTTAAGTCAAGAAGTCAAAGAATATGGTAACAATGATTCTTTAGCAGAAACTACTAATATGTGTAGAGCATTGGTCTCCAACTTTTTTCAGCTGGTGCCTCCTTAGGCAAATGGCAAAATGTGTTTAAAAAGTAGGCAAAAATAAAAATCTCAAGCATTCATTGTGTTTAAGAAAAAAAAACTTCACAGAAATCAAAGTGTCAAATAACAGAAGAATTATCAGAATTCTCAATCTCTAATTAAGTGCACATGTTATCATATTAATTAGATTTTTAAAAGCAGATGAACAAACTGCTCATTAAAAAAAAAAAATGTCCTTGGCTTTTTGTTTTATAAATAGTTTGAAAATATATATATATATATATTTATATTTTAAATAATATAATATATATTATAAAAAAAAGATGTTATATATATATATATTTTGTTTATTACAAGTAAAAAATGTCAGTATAATGGATTGACACAAGTACAAACTTGTCACTTTGCATGACACACAACTTGCCCCTTCCTCATTCCCCCCCCCCCCCCCCCTTTTCCCCTCCCCCAGGTTGTAGACCACTAGTGTAAAGTGTAATTCATTACAGATCTAATCCTACTTCAAGGTATCCTAAAGTGAGGAGACTAGCACCTTACTTGCCGACTGCCTACTGAGAGGACGTGTTTTTTCCTAGCTCTTACTATTTGGATTTTTTTTTCTAATTGTGCCTGTGAACTAGCGACGTTTTTACTATCGTTGTGATCATTATTCCGTTGAACGTGCAGTGAAATATCGTTTCACGCAATTATATGTCATGATTGCATGCAAATGTGGTTTTTGTAGCATTCTCAAACTTATTTTGAGCGGAAATGTGCCGATGATACAGACACATGAACCACGGATGCGAAGGTCAGTGGGCGTTTTGTCCGCGACACTGAGATTTATCACCACCCAGAACACTGGCTAACCGAGAGATGTCCCGCAAGTGTCACACTATACAAACGAAACATGTGTGACTACGATAGGACAGAGCTTTTTCAAATGATAGTAATGCAAGGGAAAAGAAGAGACAGGAAAATGCTAGAGCTGGACTCACACACTAAACTATAGGCATCCAGGCCATCCCATTTTCTAATGATATAACATAGAACATTATACGTGCGGTATTTCCAACGGCTTGTAAAGGCGACTTGTCCGCTACTATCTGTGTGAGACAGAGAGAGGACAGTAAATCTTAGACGAGTGAAACGTCGAACATGAAACTGACTGAATGACGCTACACCAGGTCATCAACCAATATACGCCCCATTCCTTCGGACACCTAGACGCCTTTTAATGGAGCAACATTTGTTCTGACGCAGGCGGGTTCACAAATGGAAGAAGAAATCATTACAGACACTCAGAATTCTCTTCTTTTAAATATTTCACCTTTCTTAGCAATGACATCTTCATCAGGCTACACCAGATACACTTGAGAACACGACATTCTCTAAGCAACCAATTTACCTGCAGGATTCAAGTTCACACAGCTCTACCCTGCTACAACAGTTCCATCTGTGACCACGTGGCCACCTAGAAATGAACGTAGAGACACAAAACTTGATTTGCTGTTCTCAGGCCTTGATCGATGCAAGAAAAACTGCATGGCTGAGAACAAGCACGTTTGGATATCGAAACAGAAGACTCAATGAACGCTTTACATTTGCTGTAATTAGCTACGCGGTGATCCCTCTCTCTCTCTCTCTCTCTCTCTCCATCTTTCTCTTTCTGTCTACGCTGATTTATGTATGTATTGGCTGAGCTGTTAATGATTATTATTAGTGTATTGTATTAATGTATTACTATTGTTAGAACCTAGAAAATGTGAATGCAACCCCTGGTTGCTTGCAGAATACATTGTTCAAGCAATGTTACCCTACCACAAAGTATGCATCTCTTTCTGAAACCGTCCTTCGGGTGCACCTTTCTACGGCAGTCCTTTATTTCAGCCAACTTTCTGTCACACCAGGGACTGTGTCTGATCTGACTGAGCCATTTGAATTTACTGTCCCCTTCTTGGAGCCAGTCATGCCGACCTTGTGTGCATAGGGAATTCCCTGTGTCAGTGTCTTACATATGTGTGATCATTCTGCATGATTCTTCACTTGTCTCACTCTCTCCCTCTCCCGATATATATATATATATATATACTTATATAAATATGTAGTCATGTAGCAAGCAAGCGGGTGGCAGGTAATGAGTGTATGTATTGTGTGTGTGTGTCTGTGTGTGTGTGTGTGTTTTCTTAAACTACTGCGCGTTTGAGAATGCGTGATGAATTTGAGTAATACAGTGAGATAGTATTTTAGCTACGGGACACCAGTAGCACACATATATCTTTGTGTAGGGAGTCGGTAGTCCGAAACCCAAGTTCAAGGTGTCTCCTTCGTGCCAAAGAACTGCATGGCTGTTGGGTGAACAGTCGTTAACGAAGGCAGTCAGGTCTTTGTTGGGGCGAGGCTTGCTGGTGGATGTAACGTCCTAAATCCCTTCCCCAGCTAATAGTAGGGTACTGCTGGGGTGACAGTTTATTAACCCTCACATGATGCTTCAGGTCCAAATGAACACTAGGCACTGCCACTGTTTTGAGCCGAGGCAAAAATTTTTGCTTCTGCCAGACTGTGGCCGTTGCTTTTTTGCTCCATTTGTAGACTGGAAGTATATAGTTTCGTTCCCCAGCCTCTGAGTTGAGTGCATGGTGTGACACTGTGAGCTGCAGCGACTGTGATAAACATTCTGTGTGTTTTTTGTTGGCACAGGAGCAGAGCAAAGATGGGGTGACCCATTTGCTATGAAGCTGAAATTAAAATTACCAGATTACCTTACCATTTTCCTTCTCAAATAATCTCTTGCAACACTTGTGAGACTGTACAGGTTATATATCAAATTTCACCACTACCCTAGATTCAACCAGGACAGTTTTGTATGATTAGCAAGTGCACTATTCGTGACACTGTTATTCAGATAAATAATAATTTTGACAATATTTTCAGATATTTTAATATATTATTTTAGCAAATTTTTTTTTTTTTAATCAGTGAATTTCCTTTTGTGGTTTCGGGAATTCTCCTGTGGAGAAATGGTGAAGCCGTTCACCTTATGTTCTGAAGGTTGTGAGTTTGTTTCACATTGTGTCACTCAGTTTATAACTGCCAGTTATTAAAGAGACCCCTGGGGATCATCACTGGAGCTGTGGTGTCTGCACTTTGTGAGACGCTCTCGGCAGACAGATAACCATTCTGTAGAGAGAGACATAGCCATATGGGATAAAACATGATGCAATGATCTTTTGACTTTAACTTTTCACCTAATGTGGTTTGTAACATTCATTTTGTAGCAACGTAGAACAAAATATTCTTTGATTTGTTTTATAAATCACAGTGAAATTGTATGCAAGTAATGACTATTGTTGATACTATATCAGGACAGTCAGTTATACCAGACCCTGGGTCTCCATTCACTGTGAAGGAAGTAGGTGACATGGTCTACATAAGAACACCATTTGGTGTCACTCTACAATGGGACAAACAAACCAGAGTCTATGTTCAGCTGTCAGCAGACCACATTAACAAGGTATCTATGACTTTAATGCCTCTATTTTGTGTATCAGTAAAAAAAAAAAAAAAGTAAAGGACCCTTTTCCACACCTTTAGGCTTATAGGGCATATAGGGCTAGAGTTATATTTTATAGACAACGGCACAAGATGGGTGATGTGGTCAGCATCACGCTGACCGCCTTACCTTTCTGGGACTGCACCTGGTACTCACTCAAGGCTATTTTGTGTATAGTTACATTAATCTTTGACTAGCTGGTTCTGCCTTAGTTGCAGATGGTCAGGCTATGGATCCATCAACATTGTTAATGCTTTTAGAGATCGGAACATGAGATTTTAAGAGCAGCATGTTCACATTGCTGCTAAGAATGCAGGAATTGGGAGTTACAGTCAGCACAGCCAAGCATGATAGGCACACGGGATGTACTAGAAATCTTGTCAAACAGCATAAGAATGGCAGTATTAACTGTGGGATACTATTGTAAATTCTGAAAAGGGAGGGGGGGGGGGGGATCCGAGCACCTATGGATGGGTCCAGAGTGCCATAAAGATAAAAACACCCTTTTCCATGCCTCCAGGCCTATTGGGCATATAGGGTAGACCTATATATCATAGATCAATTGACATTCAGAGGGTGATGGGGTCAAAACTTAGAGCTAATACTGGCTTGCTGGATTAATACATCATACTTTTCTTTGACAGCAGCACTAGTTGTAGAATTATATTATTAACTTAGTGTTTCCTTCTGTGTCTTCAGTGAGGAAACTGCATTACCTTTAATTTCTCAACAAAGTTTTTCTTTAATAATTTGTTTCAGTAATAGTTCAGGATTAGTAATGAACAAATTTGCATTTATTTGGGGCTTAAAGAGTGTAGGGAGTTTGGTAATCTGGTAATCTTAGTTTCAACTTTATAGCAAATGGGTCACCCCATAGTTGGTTCCGCTCCTGTGCCAACGAAAAACACACAGAATATTTATCACAGTCCCTTGTGGAAAGATTGACAGACTGCTGTCTCAGCATATTTAGCATACACATGCATTAAAAGCATACGGTAGCCATCCGAAGTGCTAACACAAACAGTCTGTCATTAAAAATGCAGTTCATCATGGATGGTAGCAGAAGTCACCAACAGATCAGCAGTTGCACAAGCGATCAATTTTAATCACATAATAGCACGACCAATATTGCGACAACAGGCATCACAATATTTTCTGAATCTACAACTCACACCACCACGTTGGTCACAGTCGAAAAACATTCCCAATTAATTCCACAGCTCACAGAGTCACGCCGTGCACTCAACTTAAAAGCTGAGTGACGAAACTATATCCTTTCAGTCTACTAATGGAGCAAAAAAAAAAATGGCCACCGTCTGGCAGAAGCAAAAATTTGCCATGGCTCAAAACAGTGGCCGTGCCTAGCGTCCATTTTGACTGGAAGTAATCCAGTGTGGAGAGACTGATAAGCTTAGCGTTTATATCTTAAATACATGAAGATTGGAAGCTTCCAAAGAAAGCTTTCATTTTAAAATGAAAAGTGGAACAGGTTTACAAATGTACTTCATTATAGATTGTAATGGAATTTGATTTTACAGTAATTAAATGTATGGATGATATGGATATCAGTGGCAAGACCAGAATATGGGTAATACATGTATGATAGGAACAGAAAGCAACAGAATGAACAAGAAAGTCTGCATTATCTCAAAAAATAAAGAGCTGTTCATATATGTCATTTGAGTATTTGTGCACAGGAATTATTGAAACAGGTAAAGAGAAGACCATGACTAAACATTGAATGAAAAACATAGTCCCTTGAGATGCAGAGCTCGTAAACCATGTAAAACTATAGTGGATGAGAAAGTCCACTGCAGTAAAAGTCTAACATGCAAAAGAAGCAAAATACTCATTTTGTGGTGTAGGTAAATGAAATCCCAGGTCTGCAGGCTGCATTCTGTTGGCTACAAAAGAGATAGCCCATGATGTATGAGATATTCAATACATGGAAGTTGGGTTAAACTGAGCAGGACATGATGATTCCTTGGGTGAGCCAAGTACCAGAGAACCATGTATTAGCTCTGCATTTGTGGAAGCCTCCTTGGATGGCGGGGAATGCTCATGTTCTGCCCCTGCCTTCTCTTGAGGGCTGATCAGCATTATGTGGCCTCTCTGGATGAGCCTGAATGGGGCACCACCTGTGACCTGGGAAATAAAGATGACCACGCAACAATGAGACTGCTATGTCCCCAGAAACTAACCGGGAAGGCTAACCTGGTCAACAAATGCCCGTAGAATTTGGATATGTTGGCCGAAAGGTGCAAATATCGCAGCCATGCTGCAAACGGACACAACGCAATTACATCTTCAGATGAACGCAGAAGAAGAATGAAAAACAGTAAAAACATAAGATGCATAGATGATATGGCTTTGTTGGCTGAAGACAGGACCTTCAGATTAGTAACTAGGTGCAAACGCTAAGTAATGAAAGTATCTAAAACGGAGCTCAACAAAATGAGAAATTACTTCTTACCTCTAGAAACCTAAGTTAGAATCAAAACTATGAGTGACCAAGTGTGACATTTACCTTACACTATTTTTGTTACAAAAAAACATGGAAAGTGAGTGAACAATGTGAGGACAAAACTGAAACTTCAAAGATGTGGTTACAAATATAGATAGGTATAACAATATGGTCAGAGAAGAAACAAAAAGAATTAGATTTTTTTAAAGTTTTATAAATCCTGGGATTAAAGAGAATACAACTAAATGAGATCAAAGTCATATGTTGTTATAATGATTTACATTGATTTCACTTTGTTTGCAATACCAGGTGGAAGGTCTGTGTGGAAACTTCAACCATGATTCAACAGATGATTTAAAAAACAGCAGAGGTATTGTTGTTGTGAGGCCCACTGACTTTGCAGACAGCTGGAAACTTCAGAGCACTTGTGCTCCATCACAGGAGATCTCAGATACATGTCAGAATAGTACTCAGAGGAAATCCTGGGCTCAGCTGAGGTGCTCAGTCCTTGCCTCTGATCTGTTTAAGCCCTGCCACAATTTTGTTGATTACACAAACTTTATGAAACGGTAAGTTTAGACACATAAACAACAAAGCTCTTGGTTTTACAAAAATTTGAAATAGAAGAAGGCAATAATAGAAAAGAAGAAGACTAAGTGAAAAGAATAAGACAATAAACTAAGAGAAGAAGACAGTAAGGAGAGAACAAAAGACAGTAAGAGAAGATTACAGAAGATTCCTTGACAGCCTTATGTCATGATATAGAAAGGTATCAGTACACAAAATGATACATTTTGTTTAAGATTGCAATATGTGGAGAAGCATTGTCGCCAATATCAGTCAGCTAGGAATTTTGTGATGATGAATGATACAGCATGCAATTAAAGAAGTGCACAGAAACAAAAACAGAAATAAAGTCAGCTTTGAACTAGGCTACATGTAGATTATAATGATGTAGTAGACTTTTACCCAATTATATTATGGTAAGGGTAGTTATAAACCCATCTCTGCCTAGTGAGACAAAAAAGCTGAGTGTCATCATGTTGCTTCTGTCAACCAATAGCCAATAGAGCTGATGTGTGTGTGATAATCCAGCAGAAGCACTTATTATGGTTTCTTGTTGCTGATTATTGATACCATTAAAAAAACAAAAAAATTAATTCATGTGGATTATCCATCCAGATGTCAGTATGATGCTTGTGGCTGTGACCTGGGAGGTGACTGTGAATGTTTATGCACTGCTGTTGCTGCCTATGCTCATGAGTGTGCTGTTGCTGGTGTACCAGTACAGTGGAGGAGTAATGATTTATGTCGTAAGTACCTATCGAGACTTGTATCTCTTTTAAAATATGCACGTCATCACCATATTATCTCTTTCACTGGTGTCTCTTGGACTTCCAGTTCCAACATTTATAGGGAATGGATGACAGGTGAGAACTTGGCTTATATTGACCGTTCTCGTCACCATAAATCCTCCATTTTCGATGTTGCAAGATTGTGGAAGTCCAGTTTGCAGCCAGAGCTACTGAGTTTAGTGCTTCTGGCGGCACTATGAGCTGTGATTATCGGTTATTGACTGAGTTCCAGATTCATACATAATGGCAATGATGGGTGATGTATTTTTCTTCATTGTGTTCCTGGGACATGAGGAAGGAGAAAGAGTGCCCACTGAAATTCATAAAAGACAAGGAAGGGGCTCTGCTTAATACTACAAATGATATCATGGACAGATGGAAAGAATAATTCTCAGAGCTCCTTACTGTTGAGGGAAGTAATGGCCCAAAATAACAGACTGAGAAGGAAATCATCCATGGGGATGATAACATCAGGACGGTAGAATTGAAGGCAGCTATTGAGAAGATTAGGCTTTGAAAAGTAGCTGGTCATAATTGTATAATAGCAGAGATGGTCAAATATATGGGAGTCACAGGTGAGCGCCTTCTACTGAAAGATCTCCAGGCAGCCTGGTGTAGCAAAACTATACCAAAAAAGATTGCCATCATTATACCCATATTTAAAAAAGGTGATAACAGACAATGTGAAAACCACAGAAGCATATCCCTTCTCAGAGTTCCTGGAAAAAGTTACTCTAGAATTCTTGAGCAGAGACTTAGAAGTCTGGTAAAGCCATAGCTGGATGAGGCCCAGTGCGGCTTCAGAACAAACCGAAGCACTCAGGACTTTATCTTTACACTGAGACAGATGAGTAAAAAAAAAGCCCTTGAATATAAGAGTGAGATGCAGCTATGTTTTTTGGATCTAGAAAAAGCATTTGATAAGGTATCCTGGAACAAGCTCCGGGACTGCTTGGCAGGGAAAAACATCCAAGCACCCCCGATCAGTGCAATACAGAGTTTCTACAAAAGCTGCTGAAATTATGTAAGAACAGCTGACAAAAATTCAGAAGAATTTAAGACAACTAGCGGTGTTAGACAAGGTGATATTCTCTTACTTGACCTCTTCAGTCTTATGATGTATAATGTCATCAAGACCTGTAAGGAGAAGACAAAGAAGTACTCTGTAGGGTACTGGAAGATGAGACCAATCTGTATATCAGAGCTGGCATTTGCAGACCATGTGGTCCTGATAGCTAAATCAGAGGCACCCTTTCCGTCCAACTTACTTGTCTGGAAAGAAGAGCTTGAGAAGAGAGGGATGACCATCAGTATCTCCAAAACTAAAACCATGGTAATCTCAAGAGAGGAGAAGAAACACTAGATCTTGATGGGACAGTATGCATTATAGCAGGTCAGCCAGTTCAAATACCTTGAAGTTGTATTTGACTGAAATTGAGGATTTAAGACCGAGCTGGCTACAAGAAAAGCAGCTGCTGTGAGACTTTTCCAGGCCATAAACCGAGGGTTTCTTAGCAAAAGAGAATTTAGCAAGAGGACAAAAGTGGCTGTTTACTGCTCTACCTATGTACCATTCCTGACCTATGGGTGTGAGTCATGGGCAGTGACAACAGCTCACAGAAGCCAGCTTCAGGCCTGAGAAATGAGATATCAGAGAAAAGTGGTCCAAGTGATCCAAGTGATAAAAAGGGACAAAGTCCGCAATCAGACAATATGTCAAGATCTTGATACCCAGTCCTTACAAACCAGTGGATCAGTCACAGTTAACGATGGTTTGGACATGTATGCAGAATGGGAGAAAATTGGCCACAATGGCAAGCATGGGAGGCTAAGAGCCAGGGAACCAGACCTCCAGGGCGGCCCAGGTCACGCTGGGAAGACAACATCCGACAATTTCTAACTGACAGAGGAGTGGAATGGAACAAAGCCAGAAAGAAAACTGCTGATTGAGACGTCTGGCAATCTCTCTGGCAAATTTCTACACCCCAAGGTAGAAGAGGAGTGAATAAGTAAATAAAAAAATAAAAAAAAAGTAAAAAAAAATAAGTGTTCCTGGGACAAGGCGTGTGCTGTAGCTGCTATTTATTTGGTGACATGTGGAGAATGGTCAGGAATAGTTGTAGTCTACTCATCGCCCAGCTATTCGCCAAATATAGTTTTTTTTCAGCGATGACGCCTGGTCTCAAAGTGTGTTTAAGGAGGCACAACCTTATGGTTTGCCAGATCAAATCGTGTGTGTTTTGCTGACTGATGACACTTTGTATGGCTTCGCCATTGTCTTGAAGTATCCAGCGTATCTGACTCAGTTTGTGACTGGAATCACAGACATAGGCGGTTGAGCAATTATGGGCCAAGCTCGTTTGCTGTGATGCCGGAACCGTAACGACTAACTAACTAACTGGTGACTCTGCTGAACTGGAGAAGAAGTCTGTCACATTTCAGAGTGAAGCTGGTGTTCAAACAATTTTTTTAATGCTCAGTCATCGTATACTTAAATTGCTTGGCCACACCTGGAGAATAGAGGATGGTAGAATTCAAAAAGATAGATTCTATTGTAAATTACAGACAGGCTGAAAATGTTTTGGTCAACAGCTGGTTTGTCAAGAAGGGAATAGAGGCAAAAGAGAAGGTGATTTGTGGTTAGACTAAGAGCTGAGCATTTGAGAAAAAACACAACATGCAATGACAAAATGGTCAAGAATTCCCATGCGGCCACTGTTGGAAAGCTTTTCATTGCAAGCCATATTCGCCACCGCCATAGTTTGTAGTTTCTACTCCTCCTTACAGCACAATACTATCGTCTGGAAAGACGGAAAGGTGTCATACACAGGAAGCCACTAAGTCATCGTTGATGCATCTGCCAGTCCCTGAAAAGCCCATTTAATGGCATTAGTTATGTTTGCACATGCAGACTCCCCTCCCAAACGCCAGGAAAAACAGCCCTATCAAAAGCCGCTGAGCCAGACATATTATGCAGACAAACAAACTCAGACGAAACTAATCGCCAAAAATAAAAAAAAATTATCTAAGATAGCAAAGAAACAGTCCTCAATATAGCAGGCCTTCGGGCGGCTCAAAGAGAACTAAGCTCGGAATTTTTGTTTACCAAATTTGAATTGAATTTGCACATGCACTATGTTTAGGAGTAATGGGTATAATTATATTTACTGTTAATTGCATTTGGGAACAATGGCTTTTGTCAACTTAAAGATGTCATAATTTGCCTTAAGCCATTAGCGATCACATTGCTATGGTGGCACAGGATATGCCACTGTTTAATTCTTTTAAAGCTTAAGGGAATGCATTTTGTTGAATTCAGCAGTCCGTTTGTATTCACAGATTACTTCCCTACATAAATTCCTGTGAAATTTTTTAAAAATATATTCAAACATTTAAAACATTATTAGTTACCTGTATGAAATGTTTTAACAACAACAAATAAAAAAAAAGATTTTTCAGAAATTCTCGAGTTCATTGACCTTTCTTCCCACATTAATATCTGGAGCAAAAGGGTTGCATGTCCCTGACCCCAAAGCATCAATATTTGTTGAAACATTTTAAATACAAATTAAACTGAAGCACAATTTTTTTTAAAAAGAAAAATAAAGAAATTAGGCTGTTACGGTACTTAATTTGGTTCAAATCCCACAAGAGCCAGAGTTTATATTAAAGATCAGATGACTCCAAAATGTGTTCAGCCTTAAATCAAGAGTATATGAAAATATTTTCAGAAGTAAAGAGTACCCAGGACTGATCTGACCCTGTTACTCATAAAAGTTTTGAGTGTTCTAAAAATGCATAACATATCTCATATGACATTATTACGAGAGGCTAAAGATTTTGGGGTTAACTCCATGTCAGAAATCAAGAGATTTGCCAGCAATAGAGTAGATCAAAGGCATCAAAAGTGAACCCTATGTGACGTCTAATGGCACATAAAGGATGACGATGATAATGATGATATCTCACAAGGCAGGGAAAGATATTTTCTCTTATGGACTTTTTTGTAACAAGTATTGCAGCATGGGTTTTTAGATTAATTTTTATTAACTACTAGCTGTACCCGGCCACGCGTTGCTGTGGAATAGTTTGCCTAAATGGAAATGAAAGAAAATAGAAATTGCACGTGTCTAATACAATCATTGTCTGCTCAGATATAGAGATAGTCTTTGATCCCCACCCCACCCACCCCCACCCCCACAACTAAACCCACCTACTACCCTCTCCCTCATCAAAGGTTTTTGGAAAAGAAAGACAATGGAAATCGCACCTGTCTAATATAGTTAATGTCGCAATCATTCTCTGCACATTTATATAGAGATAGTCTGGTTTTCCAACTTTAGAACACGCACCATATAATTGTGTCTTTATATTAGTGGTCGTTTAAATGGTGCTATTAGCACAGTAACAAAAGTTGTTATTTGGTTATCACATGCTAAAGCTGTTTGTATTTTTATAGGAGACGTAAGTAAAGCTACTACTGTACTTGTAAATAACAAAGTAAGTTGTACAAAAATTAGAATAGCAAAGGTAGCGTTAGTAAAATATAAAAAATTTAAGTAAGAAATGAGAACTTAAAAATCATGTGTAAAGCTCTTTAAGTTCTCTTAAATTTCAGTCATTACCCTCTCCCCTCCCCTCTTCCACCGACTACTGCTCTCTCTCTCTCTTCGAAGGATTGAAAAATCATCACCTGGCGATATATTTTTTGTTGTAACTGACATTGACATCCCTGTCCAATCGGGCTAAATTGGGAGCAGGAATTGTAATAGGTAGTGAATGGGGCTAATGTAATATTTACTGCATCATCCTTCAAGTACCAGTACATCTACTACCACGACCACCACCACAGTAGCTAAAATAATGTCACTGCTATCTGTTTTACCATCGGAGTAGACAGGGAGGCGTGAGCCAGAAGATTTGGCGCCGCATGGCTAGTGCTGTCGCCACGGACTGGTCAGGTAAGGATGTATGATTTCGCTCCCCGACAGAAGAATGCCATAACCTTACCGGCGGTCTTCACATGAGAGCACTACGGTGTAACCGCCCAACCACAATTACTACTGCTGCTGCTACTTTGAGTGGGTAAAGCAGTTACTGTGACTTAAAGCTCTCTCAGTAATCAGTTTGCCCCCCCCCCCCCCCCCCCCCCACCCCCCCCCCAACCCCAAATTCACCAACTACTCTTTCCCTCATTGAAGTAGTTGAGAGGGGAAAAAAACCCAATTGAAAAGCAATTAAAACAGGAAAAATGCACCAGAATTAGGAAATGAACGCTATAGTAAACAGCACAGCTTAAAATTCCAACGCAGATGAAATAACTAAATCTAAATGAAAATGAAAGGAAAGCAATGAAATTTCAGCGTAACCATGCAATCGAAAAGTTTAAAATGAAATCATAAGTATGTGAAATGGTCAAATTTAATTATCAACTGGTTTACCCAAAAACCTGTCTTTGTTTTTTTTTTTTAAATATATATCATTAAGGGCCAAATGGCTAGTGCTGTCGCCACGACAGTGCAGATGAGGATTTTTTGTTGGCCCTAAGTAAAAAAAAAAAAAAAACTACTGCGGATTTGAACCCTGGTCTCCCTCTTAAGAGCCGGGTGTTCTAACCATTCGATTAAACAACCACTCTATCGGAGTAACGAAAAGAGAACATAAATATTTTATATGTGTGTCCCTACTGCAGTGTCCTGATTATAACACAACTCAAAACAGCAGGCAATTGTTTTCTCATAGACAGATATTCCAAATATATTAATGTAACGGCACAACAAAAGAAATCGCACGTGTCTAACACGGTTAATGTCGCAGTTAATGTCTGCGCAGACGTCGAGATTGTCCCTGATGCCCCCCCCCTCTTTTTCCCTACCAATCCATTGGCTACTTTTCAACTCATCGAAGGATGTTTGAAAAAAAAAAAACAGAAAATAGAAATCGTGTCTAATATAGTTATTGTGGCAATCACTGCCTGCACAGATATAAATATAGTCTTGTTTGCTGTACCACGACCTACTCTATGTATTAGAGGAGGTGTTGGCTGCACGGCGTATGCGCAATTACTAACGTGGCTATAATTAGAAATCACTAACATTATAAATATTAGTTTCAAATATTATGGCTTAAATTGTGGTCACCTATCTCTAACAGTGACAGGTTGAATTTCAAACCATGATGGTTCAACATCCGGTATCAAAACAAACATATCCTGAAAATTTTAGCTAAATCGGTTCAGTAGTTTCCGAGTCTATAGGGGGCAAACAAACACACAAACATTGATTTTTATATATATAGATGGTAGTCCCCACAGGATGATTAATTAACCCATCATTTTTAAACCAATATAAAACTTCACTACCAGTATAAAACCTCACCCTTTCTGAACTGAACATTTTGACTCATCTTTCTAATACTTGATGTTTTAACCTCTCATCAGGATAGTCATTATTTGAGCTGTTTTAGTCATATAAGATTTTACAAAGATACCCAAATAGGAGCATATTACTTTCAAAGCAGCAACATATGTGCTAATTCGTAAAATATTTAACTATATTTCTTTAGTATGTTAAGACCAAATGGTAAAAACATAATTTTACACTAGGCATTGTTTAATGCACACAGTCAATAACTGATCACACATGTCGTGTTTTTTGGGATACAACAAATTAATGCAATAGGTTTTTGGACAGAAAGTGTTAATACTGTTGCTGGAATTAACAGTGTGGGGAATTATGTAAATGGTTGCTTGCCACAGCATTTGGCATATATTGTTCAGGCTAATGATTTTAAAATTTGTTACTGATAGTTGATAGATTAGGTCCCCTCCTTATCAGGAACCTTTGTATGTGGACCTATCTAGTAACTCCATTGCCATCAACTCCTCCTGCTGAAAGGAGAATATTTTAAACATTTCAGATTGATAACATCAAATTATATTACACCTTATAAACTTTGTGTTAGAGACACAGCCAGTAGTGTTTTATAATGAAATTTGTCTTATATTTTAACTCTTTGAGTCCCAAGAAATGCATCATACGTTCATAGCTTCCTACCTAGAAGCCCAATAAACGCATGATGCGCCAATTTTATGACTTTATTTACTACCCCCTGGGCCTGTGATGCTAAACCCCCTAGGACTCAAAGAGTTAAACTACCATATTACTATCCCGAGTAACTTATCATGGAAAACAAAACAAAATAGCAATAAATTATGAAGACATTAAAAATGTCGCAAACTTTGAGTATCCAGCTCCATAATAAATAGCAACGGTGATTGACATAAATTCAAAAGGATAATGGCCATAGCAATGCAAAGATTAAACAGCATTAAAAGTCTATGGTTAAGCCCCAGCAAGGAAATCAAAATTGAAATTTTGAGAGCATGCATCTTCCCTGTGGCAACATACGGATGTGAGTTGTGGACTTTCTCCTAGTCCTTAAAAAGGAAAATTTGGGTTTTTGAGCTGAAATGCTGCAAAAAAAATAGCAGAAGGCATGGTACCAGGAAGGAGGGGCAGGGGCCGACCAACATGAAGAGGGGCACAGGATATAAGTGAATCCTTGAGTATGAAATTACATAGGGCGGGAGAGCTGGTGAGAGACCGAGTTTCTTTCAGGCAGACCGTGATGAGAGCGACGTTCTGCGAAGGATCTGCTACATGATAATGATCTTTAATTTGAGTTCTGCCCATGGTATGACTGAATACACTTAAAATATATTTAAATGGCATTAAAACAGAATGTATTCTTATATTTCAGCCATTCAGTGTGAACACTGTGAGACGTATAATCCATGCATATCTCTGTGTCCAAAAAAGACATGTGACAATCGACTAGTTTACAATCAGATTGAGAAGGAATGCGAGAATACCAAAGGGTTGTGCTTTGAGGGTTGTGACCTCCATTCTTGCCCACATGGACAAGTAAGGACTTTAATGATTCAGCTTAATAATAATTAATCAAATGTAGCTATTTGTACCCTATGTAGCATTCTTTAAGGAAATTTAAAGTGATTTTTAGTGCTGAAATTGTAATAAAGTCATTGTTTTCAAACCTTCATTCTTGCTGAAATTGTAATAAAGTCATTGTTTTCAAACCTTCATTCTTGCTGAAATTGTAATAAAGTCATTGTTTTCAAACCTTCATTCTTGCTGAAATTGTAATAAAGTCATTGTTTTCAAACCTTCATTCTGTTAGTCATTTTACCATTAAAATATGTATATATAAACAACCCCCCCCCCCTTTCCCCCACTCCCCTCAAAAAATACTCTCCACATGCCTTATACCAACAAGTAAGAAGTAAAATACTGACATTTTATGAGATATGAACATTGCCATGCTGATTTTAGTGCAAGGACATTATAGTTTTACAGTTTGTCAGTTTTCTCAATGTGTATTCTAGCGAGCATGTTTTCTTCACTTCCAGATTTCCTGGATTATGTTTAGTTTTCCCTAAGCACTGTTTTGGGAATTCTGTTTCTTACCATTTAATTCCTTCTTTCTGGCACCAGTGAAACAGTGTTTGGGGTTTATTAGAAATTCTGGTAGCCATTATCCATGTTCAGCCATAAGTAAAAAGTAAAAGTAAAGGACCTTTTTCCATGCCATAAGGCATATGGGGAATATAGAGCTAGATGTATATTTTTAAAGACCAATCGGCACAAGATGGGTGATGTGGTCAGCATCACCCCGGCGGCCTTTACTTCCCAGGACTACACCCGGTACCCACTCAAAGCTGGACCGACCTGGGAGCCAAGGTCATTTTTGAACAATGTCTGGCTCCACCAGGGAGTGAACCCACGACCTTCTGATCCACCACGAGCATCTAGCCGCTCGGCCACGGCGACTCCCATTCAGCCATAAGACAGTAGCTTAAATTCTCAGCTTTTGACAGTTAATATGTTAAGTAAAAAAACATTTAAAATTATACAGAAAAAGAAAGAGAGAGAGAGAGAGAGAGAGAGACAGAGAGAGAGACAGAGAGACAGAGAGACAGAGACAGAGACAAAGAGACAGAAAGAGAAAGAGAGAGACACAGGAGAGAGATAGAGAGAGGAGAGAGAGAGAATTGATTAGTGTACTGTGATTTATTAAATGTGATTTGTTTCTTTGTTTCCCATTTAGGTCTATGATTCTTTGAAAGAACCCATCAGATGCATTCCTGAGGCTTTATGTAATACAACAGCTTGTGATATCAATGGAAAACAATACAGGGAAGGGGAACAGGTGGAAGATACAACAGCCTGTAGAGCTGAATGTGAAATATGGTAGATATATTTCTCATATTTGTACTTTTTGACACTTTAGTATTTCTTTTTTCCATGACTTGACTGGTAGATACAATCTAGACTTTTTGTGGTAACAATTAGGACACCCCCCCCCCCCCTCCCTTTTTTCCAGTGCACTCTATTCTTCTCAACAGATGTAGAGATATATAATTTGTACCCATAGGTTTTTGTGACTGTGGTAGAAAGTCAAATTGTATCTCTGGACATGTGAAAATACAGAAAAAAAGGTAATTTTTTATCTAAACAAAAAAGTCAAGTACAGAACTTCTTAAGAGGCCTAAAATAACAATTATAATTTTAAAAAAAAGCTGCTAAAGGTAATATTTAAGAAAAAAGGGTGGGGGGGGGGGGGGGGGGGGAGGGGGGGGGGGGGTTTAAAATTGTGGTCAAATTAAAAGACAAAATACTCTTATAAAAATCACACAAGTGATACAAGCGGGAAGGATAAACAAACTGCAGTCTCAGAGAGTGTAATGTACTACTCACAAAAATCACCCCATCTCGTGGCCAGGAGTTAGCAATGGATTGATGTAGATGTACTACTAAAAAAAATTACTCCACCTTGTGGCCGCATGATTTTATAGCAGTTCCCACAAGTTGTCCTTTGTTCTAGGGGTTTTATGAAATCTTTCTTCGGCATCTATACATAGCGTGCCAAAAGGTGGCTCGAATTTGTTTGATGCGGTTACACACTATCTTCCAGATAAAAGTGTGCAGCTTTGTTTTTACAACTCTCATGTCTATGAATGACTATTTTTCTGGAATGTATTGTCGTTGTAAGTAGGTCTCAAGTGTTGAAGGCGTCTACATGCAAGGAAGAAGTACTGCAGGAGGAAGCGCCGATGGTGTGATGAATCGAATCATTGATGTTTTTGTATTTCTTACACTCATTGGTGGTGGCTGTCGACAGTGGTAAATGTGCTTAAAACTTTCAAAACCAGGAAGACATGATACTCCTAGACAGAAGGAGTATCCCAAGAAATCCCCTGTTCAATGTGTCTATGATGCCTCAAAGCAAGGAAACAGATCCTGTATTTTTAACATCTTCGAGATCTTTGTAGAAATGAATAAAGCTGTCTACATGCAGTGAGCTGTTTGAAGGAGTTAATTGAGGTTTCTAACATTTATCAGCTGTTGAATGAATCATTGACAATGTTTCTAATTCCTGTGAGCTGTCTGAACTAATTTTTGTAACTTCTGTGGGCATCTAGCGTGACTGACTGTTTCCAGCTTATGGCAGATGTTTGAATAAGCATTTCATTTTGTAAGTAATAAAATAATCTAATAAAGAATGTATAACTTATGTGACTGAATTGTTAACATTTAATTTTTTCACCTTAAACTAAAAGTTTACTGAAAGCATGTTTGTTTTTTTGTTATTGCAGTATCTGTCGAAGTGGGACTTTAGAACACATCACATTTGGTCAGTGTGAACAAATTTACCAACCGCCCTCACCATCTGGAAGCACAGGTTCAACACCTTCATATGAACAGCATCACACACCACCCTCTAGAGGTGACACAGGTATGAAAGGAACATAGTCATCAAAGCAAGAAACTGATAATGAGATCCAGCAACAGTTTTTACAGACTTATCTTTTGCTTAATTAATATTAAATAGCAACTGGATTTTGCTTTCATAATTAATTATTATATATTTGAAAGTTAACACATAATTAGATCTATAGAAACTTTTTTACTGTATATCTTTGCATACCTTTCTAATAAAATAATGGTTCTGCAGCATGAGTATTATTCTGTTACTTTGAGAATGAGATAATCAGTGTTTGTAAGCATGTATATACCATTATTTTAACTTGAATTCAATTTACATTCTATGTAGTTTGATAACCACAATTATAAATTTTTAAAGAAAAGAGTAGTTCTGCTTGTTTAAAATTTCTTTAACATATTGGTAGGTTTACTAGTTTTTGCCAGTGGTAAACTTTAAAATTCAACTGTGAAATGAAAAGAAAAATTAAATGTACAATAATTTGCTACTTAGGGTTCAGTATTAATCTTAAAGTCGATGCTTTTTGTCATTAGGTTTGTATACAGCCTGATCTTGTGTGCTGTCAGAGTACTGATCTTATGCTGTAATGTCAAGCTTTCAAACATCTTCCTTCAGAAGACTCCAGCTTTGATCATAGGATATTTCACAGTCTTCTTCTTGTTATGAGATGTCCCAAAAAAAATAGAAAGTACGCTTCATGAGCTTATTTCTGTCAAGTTGCTTTCATTAACTCTATATTTGAATAAAATATTCTCAGCATTCTTTTATGGGGTCACACCTCTGTAACTTCCATGCAGTTTCTCATTAATTAGTTAATCCAGGATTCAATTTTGTATAAAATAATTGACTTCTTAGAAGCTGTCATTTTCACATTCACAAACAAATATGTGTGAGGCTTAGTTATATATTATTCCATTTATTTAAATATGTTTGAATAAATTCTCGTAAAATGAATAAACACAATATTCACACATGTGTAATCACTACACATAAAATGTTTACCATTGTAGTAGCTGCAAGAAATGTCAAAGAGTAAATTGAATTCCAGGTAAAACAATGCTGAGTGCAAGAAATTAGAAACCTCCAGATCTAATCTATGTTTCTCCTTTCCTGCAGTGTGTGATGAACTGTTGGGATTGTTCAGCCAGGACATAGCTGTAAATGACCAGTTTTCAGCTTCTTCCTCACAGAGCATAGACTTTGAGGCTTATCAAGCTCGACTGTTCAATACACACTCAGGACCTACCAATGGAGGTGCCTGGCTTCCCAGGTTAGACATATCCGTGTGTGAATGAGGTTTGACAGTTTGACTGAGGTTGGCAGGATTGAATCTGTATACACATTTTGTTTATTAGAATGTGAATATTGTTGAAGCCTTGATAAACATATTTGAGCCATGTTCTTCTGGCCCCAGTGCATTACCCTGTCATTTCCACAGATACTATCAATTTTAGGGTTTGTTTACATTTTGTATGAGGCAAAAACACCAGTCAATCGTGATGGAAAACCAACAACAACAAAAAACACATCACAATATTGATAAATACATAAGCTTAAAGAAAACTTAAGGATAGTTCACACGTATGCATATATTCCATATCACTGGCAAAAATCTTGAGAAAAAAGACGGCAACTGTCACAAATCATTACACGTGAGAGATTAAAATATCCATCTTTTATATGAAAAGAAAGAGGTTACCTGGACTAGCAATGGGCCAGGTAAATATACTGAAATGCTCTATGGAAAGTGTTTATGAGGGACAAATTATGACAGTGAATCTGCAACCATAATCTTGCTGCAAGAACAGCAAATTAAAATAGGTCTGGCTGACAAAAGCACTATGCAGGAAGCTAAATAAACCAATAAAGAACTGGTGTCCTTAGCCTCCTATGTAATGTGTTCTATAGCGATGAAGAAATCCTAGCACTTGTAAACTGAATGATTTGATTTGCAGTAAGGGTGAAGTGCTGACTGACTAATTAACTGACTTTATTTACCTATGCTTTATAACTGTTGTGTTGTATTTTGAGTTGAATACTCTTGGTAGCTGGAAAGTCGCCATGGCAGAGCGGCTAGACGTGCGCCGTAGATCGGAAGGTCGCAGGTTCACTCCCTGGCGGAGCCGGACTTTTCTTCAAAAATGACCTTGGCTCTCAGGTCGACCCAGCCTTGAGTGGGTACCGGGTGCAGTCCCGGGAAGTAGAGGCAGCCTGGCGTGATGCTGACCACATCTCCCATCTTGTGCCGTTGGTCTATAAAATACAGGTCTAGCAATATGTGCCCTATACGCCTAAAGGTGGACAAGTGTCCTTTATTTTTGTTACTTACTCTTGGTAGCTCATTGTCATTTTTATGAGGAATAGTGTCAGCCTGTTACTGTGGTTACTTATGTGTTACTTATTCTTCATATCAGCATCCTAGGACATTGGTCTGACCCAATTGTGCTCCATCCTCTGATGTATCCACAAGAGTTAACTGGCATATCTTCTTTCTTCATCCCCTAGCTCATGTCTACATGCTTGTCCTTGTTTAATACCCATTTCCAACAGGCGGTTCATTGTCTCTAACTCTTGTCTCAAAGTCTCTAGAACGCAGTGCAATTCATTATGTCTGCCATATCAATACTACTTCCTCAATCAACCACTGTAGGGACAGCTAATCTGTTGGTTCTTTAATTTCCTTTCATCCCTGGCATGTCCTGGCGTGTACAGCCAAGATAGTTTGTTGAGTTGGGACTTCTAGATGCTGTCAACCCATTCTGGTTGGAGTTTGCTAGTTTGGATCTTCTTAAGAAATGAGTATGTCACTGTCAATGTGTGAGTTGGTTTTTGTTCTGCCAGCGATGCCAGTGCTCCTGAGACAGCTGCTATAGACATCCTGAATGCCAGAAGTAGTTAAACAGAAAACCTGATTTTTTTTTAACTGTCTCCCAGTTTACTGTTGCTGTAAATGTCCACCCAGACTACACCTCTCAAAGCACTGAGACATCTGTATAGATTAGGTCTCTAAGTCGTGTGTGCTTGTAGATGAGGGCCCTTTTTCAGCATCAGAAGCTGTTTGATTCCATTCTCTGCAATGCCTGCCCAAGGTGATTATCACCTCAGTGTGCTCCTGCAATTGTTCTGGTGTTTCTACCCATCCAGCGCCGAGCCTCTCATATACCAATGGACAGATTTGGTTTATGTATCCTCTGCTTCCAAATCTGCAACCATAAATAACCATCAATAAGTTATCATAAAACGTATGAACACAATAATTACACAAATATAATGAGTACCTATAAACGTTTACCCTTGTAGTAGCTGCAAGAAATTCAAAGAGGAAATTGAATTCCAGGAAAAATAATGTTGAGTGCAAGAAATTAGAAACCTCCAGATCTTTTGGTCAGTTTAGCATTTCTGGACTCTGGAGAGATCTTCCCTGTAAATTTAACCTAAAGAAATTAATTATCTTACAGAAGTTCAGAACATTATATTAGTTAATGGAGCAATACTTCTGATCCTTTATTTAACTTATAAAAACTTATTTTGTCATACAAGAGATCACCTGTGCTAAATACTGGAAGCATAATAATACTGAATATTATTTAATGAAGTGATGAAATTTGAACTCTAAAAGGACACTCTGTGACTAGTTGCAATAAGCGTACAAAGAAAACTATTCTCAAGATATATGGTTCTATAGTAAAATTACACAGCACATAACAAGAACAACCATTGCTATCAACATTTACAAAGCAAAACTATGACAATCCAAATCAATTTAAAAATATACATAGACAGATGGCACAATGGGAATATAACATTAAATTAAAATGTAACCTATATAATCTATTTTACTTGAAACTTATAATCTATAATTCTATAGCCTATTATACTTAAAACTTTTAATCTACAAGAAGGCTTCAAATGAAAACCATAAAGGTGTAATAAAAATTAAAATAACCTTGCAATGTCTTGTAACCTGTTAGTATTATTGTCAAGGATGTACCAATAAGAAAACAAATAGCTTTAAAGGTTTTCATTGGAAGCCCCCTTGCATTATAATACCTGCAATATTACATAACCAAATGTATTAGAGAAACATACATAACCAGAACTGGAAAAATAAAAACTATATATATCCAATTATAAACCAGAAGGGTTGAGCAGGTGAGTTCTGAAAAAGAAATTACTACTACATTACTGCTCCTTTTGAATCTGTCTCTCCATTCATGAATCAGGCTTTTATACTGTTCAAAATGTATCTTTGCTGAATGGTGAATCAAGAATCAGCATCACAGCACTCAAGACACTCCCATAAGTGCTAAGTCCCCCATCTTTAGCAGTAAGCAAAGAGTTCCAATTCCAATGGTACCAGTAACAATCTAATTGTATATCCATTTCATCCTTCCCCTGTGTTGAGCGTCGGCCAGATCCCTTGGTAACTCCTCGCAGTGCCATTCTCCTCACACCGTATTGATGCATACAGTGGGGTTTTCCTTGATTTCTATGATGAGCTTCTCAAATTTTTGGAATATTACCAGGAAATTGGCAAATTATAATCAATTCTTAACAATTTCCAACTGCTGAAAAACTGGTATATAAAAATAGTTGACACTAGATCTTCTATCTTTTGTCCTTCACTGAAAAGTCTATTAATCTAGTTTACCAGCATTGATAACTACTATTTGCTGATGACCAGTGCTTGTTCTACCCTGAAGAAGATAGACTGTCAGACTACATTAATGGGTTATGCTCAGCATGTGATAAATACAAAATGAAGATCAATGCAAACAAAACTGAAACAATGCAAGTTAGTAGAACCCTTGACCCACTACATGTACAGCTGAATGGTTCCAGTCTGAATCAAGTTGCGGAATTAAATATCTTGGAAGTATGGTCACGGAAGATGGTAGAATTGACAAAGAAATAGAAACTAGAGGTCAGAAAGTAAGTGCACATAGATACCAATTGTAAGCATTATTAAGACATCCAAACAAAACTATGAGTGTTAAGAGACATATTATAAACAGCATATTAATTCCAACATTAAGCTACTAGTGCCAAACATGTACACTGTCTAATGTACGCAAAGTCACCACTTGAGAGATGAGATGCCTGAGAAAAGCCACCAATCTTACAATCTGAGATCGAGTGAACAAAAATACTATCAGACAGATTGTGGGAACGACATTTGCACTAGCTTCATAGAGAAACAGCAGATCAGGTGGTTCGGCCATCTCGTTAGAATGCAGCAAGATCAGATAAATCACAAGCAGTACATCTCAGAAGATCAGCTACAAGATCAAGAGGATAGCTGCAAAAAATACTGACGGACAATATTAAAGACACTCTATGCCTTTATGGCATGACAATAGCCAGTGGCAGCCAACGTGCACTGGATCACAGATTAGTCCTCCCCACCATGCCTAACGGCAGAAGTGGTTTATGATGATGATGATGACAGAATTGGATCAGAAAAAATAAATAAATTTGTGCCCAGCACTTTTTCTGTATTGTAGACACAATACTTCTAAGCCATTCAGTTTAAAATACAGTGCTGTATGCAATAGATTTAAATTAAAAACCACTAGTACAAAAGATAATTAAATAATGTATTCTTTAGTATGAAGATGTCCAAGCAAATGCCCGGAAATTGTGTGAGCTTTAGTCCATTTCTATAAAGTCAGCAGTAAAGCAGTTCCTTTATTGAGTAATACCTATTTTTAAAAAACAAGTGTCTTTTTCAAGTATTCTCTCTTTATTATGAAGTCCTCTGTGACCTGCTGTCCATCTATTTTCTAATGAGACAGTTCAATTAGTGGTATAAAAATTCCCTCCTGTCTCTGAACTAATATGTGTAATGCTACTTCAGTAGCAAATGCAGTCTTATTCAGCAGTAACCAATCTTATCCTGCAAGTTTGAACAAGCTTCCTCCAGCTAGGGTACTTATCAGATCTCTTTCTAATTGAATTCTGTCCCTACACACTTTATGTCAACTCTGTACATTCAGAGCATGAGCTGGTACTTAATTGTGTGTGACTAATAATATTCATTACCCAGTGACCATTAGGGAGCCACGGTGGTCTAGCAGCTAGACGCTTGCTTGTGGATCACAAGGTCTTAGGTTCAGGTCCTGTCAAGGGCCGGACGTTTTTTAAAAATGACCTTGGCTCCCAGGTCAGCCCAGCCTTGAGTGGGTACTAGTTACAGAACTGGGAAGAAAAGGCTGCTGGCGTGATGCTCACCACATCATCCACCTGACAAAGCCAACAGCAGACGCACATGTTAAATACATATTACAGTGGCCATAGGTGTAACACCAAAAGTCAGCCACTGGTCATACCCAGCATAATGTTTCAAAGTAGCCACTGAAACTGAATACTATTTATTCAATTCAGGCATTACTCAGCCAGTAAGAAGCATTCTTTGTTACTGAAGACAATTCACTGTTATCAAGTTACTATCAGCAAACTTTTATAAACAAGTGTAAAATGACAAATCCTTATTTTTAAAGAAATTGAATATTTCAACAAAATGTAATAACATGGAAATTGACACAATGAAAGTAGACACACTTAAACTCAGTTGATTGCTGAGAAAAAAATTGTGTATGAATATCTAACCTTTAATTTAGAAGGAAAGAAAAAGAGAAGGATGTTCATAAAATTAAAAAAATAAAACGAAAACTAATTACAAGGTTAGTAAAAGAGCATGGTCATGTTAAATGGCAAAAGTTAAGACTGAGGATTAATGTAGCAGAAGAAAAAAGCAGAACATCAATCACATAAGTAGGTTTTTCATTCAATACTGTTTAGGCACAGTTTTGTCTGCTTTGCTCTATACTGATGTAATATGAAGGAGACTGAAACACCTGTAGACGTGTCCAGAATTCAAATAACTTAACTAGCTGGAAGAAACAAAGGACTGGAGAAATTTTACCAAGCAACAATGTCAAAAATTGTTTTCTCACATTGACCTTGACTTCATGCCATTCAGGATAAATTCATACATGCTGATCTCTCGCAGAAGATGTAGTAGAATAGTAATACTTATAGTTCATGTATCCGGTCAGTTGTGCAGTTTCCTGCTATTCCTCTGTCATGATCCTTCTTAAATTTTGAGAGCAAACACCTTGCCTGTAGCAACATATGGATGTAAGTCATGGACTTCCTTGCAGTCCTTAAGGAGGAAAAAGTGGCTTTTGAGCTCAAGTGCTATAGACAGTTTCTCAGAATACCACGGACAAAAAAATAAAATAAATTCTGACATCCTATAGAATCTGAACATCAAGGAGGACTGACTAGCAAACAGCATCTCAACCCGGAAGCTGAACTATTTAGGCCACATCAAGCGCCACACTGGGTTGGAACAAATAATTGCAAAAAGCATGGTGCCAGGAAAAAGAGGCAGGGACCGAGCAGTGCAAGGATGGGCATATAAATGACTCCTTGAGTGTAAAAGTGCATGAGTGAGTGAGCTGGCAAGAGACCAAGTTTTTCTTTCGCCTGGACCATGATGAGAGCAGCATTCTGCAAAGTACCTGCTACATCGTGATGATACTTCTTTCTACATCAGTACATCTGTCTACAGTTAGTAATTAATTTGTTTTTCCTCATGCAACGCCGGATCATTTACAGACATAATTACATCCTGCTTGCTTAAAATGATTAGCAAAAAAAAAAATCATTGGAAGAAAAGGTGGTTGACTAAAATAACTTAAAGAGCCAATCAGTCTACAAATCAGTCAGGCATCATCATATTCCACAATAGCATAGCAGCCTGCCTGCCTTGAGTTTAATCTGTACAGAGTGTGTTTAAAAAAAAAAGAATGTGCCTTGGCTCCTAGGTCGACTCAGTCTAAAATTGTCCAAGATAATTTTCTGGGAAGTAAAAACAGCCTGCATTTGTTGACGACATCACCTATCGATTGCCAACTGATCTATACAAATATGTCCAGCATCATATACTGTTTTACACACACACACACACACACACACGCGCGCATGCACACACACACACACACACTAATACACACACACACACACACACAGAGAGAAACAGATAAACACACAGACCTACACAGACACACAAGGACACACACATACACACACATACACAGACACACACACACTCACACTCTCACACTCACACACACACACTTACACTCACACACACACTCACACACACACACACTCACACACCAACATGCATACACTCACTCTCACACACATACTCACACACACACACACACACACACACACTTACAGTCATACACATGCACACACACACTCACACACACACTCACACTCACACACACATACTCACACACACAAACACACTCACACACACTTACACACACACACACTCACACACACACACTCACACACACACTCACACATACTCACTCACACACTCACACACACACACACTTACACTCACACACACTCACACACACACACTCACACTCACCCACACACTCACACACACACATATTCACACACACACACACTCACACACACACACACACACACACACACTCACACACTCACTCACTCACTCACACACACACACACACTCACACACACACTCTCACACACACACTCACACACACTCTCACACACACACACACTCTCAAACACACTCACACACACAAACACTCTCACACTCACACACACACACTCACTCACTCAGATATTTCATCATCATCATGCACCCTGCCAACTGGCATAGGTGTTCATGCATCTCCAGAGATCCCGATCCCTGGTTGCCTGGAGCAGCTCTCTTGATGATATCCCTCCATGCCATCGTTTCAGCCCATCCAGCATCATCTCTCTTGGTCTGCCTTTACCCCCTTTTCCACTGATTTTCCAGTTGTCACGATGTTCTCCAGTGTCTCTCTTCTCATTATGTGGCCAAAAAAAAACAGTTTGTCTCTTTCTTATTGTTGTATATAGAGATCTACTTTCATTAGCTTCTTTCAAACAATCATGGTTTGTTACTCTGGCCATCCAATGTATTCATAACAATCGTCTCAGAAACCACATCTCTGTTGCTTCCAAATTCTCCTTAATTTGTAATCTGACATTCCAAGATTCGCTGCCATACAGCAGAACAGGTTCTATGTAACATTTTAGCACCCTCTTTATGAGATTAAATGAGAGCGATGATATCTAATGATATGAATGTTGCAAGATATTTAAATTTATTGATTTGGTTGAGTCTTTTTTCTTGCAGTTATCTTCTTCCTTGATACAAGTGTAAAACTATTACTTCAGTTTTCAGAAAGAACTTTCTTAGCACTCTCCATCCGCACAATATCCAGCATCAGTTGCATTTTTAGCTATCAAATATAATTATAAATATTATATGCTGTATATACTATATAGACACTGTCATGAAAACAATCTTTTACTTTTGTTTTATTTATTTTATCCCCTTTGCTCAACTTCAGTATTCCACTCATAGTCAGCTTCACTTTTTATTTTTATTTTAAATTTCCATATACACAAGCTTGGTCTGGACAGCACAGTTGCCTCATATCTATGAAAACAGTACTAATACCAAGACAGATACCAGAATCTGTGTCTGAACATTAAACAGAAAGTGTCCTCATACAAAACTACAGATCAACCATACATCACAGTCAGCAGTAAGGAAATGGAAAACACTGTAAACTTGAAATACCTTGGCTCCATAGTTAAGGCAAACTCTTTTACAGAAATCGGAAGGAGACTTGTTGCATAAATACATACATTAAATAGCATTAACAGCATATGGCTCTCCACCAGCAGACAAACTAAAACAAAAATAGGCCAACATGTGACAGAAAGACACAGTGTCAGACAGTTTGGCATTGTGGCTTGGGAGAAAATCTGTTAGTTAGTTAGTTAGTTAGTTATTCCTCTTGTGCCAAAGATGGCGCATAGGGCAGAGGTCATAGCTTTCCACGTCTGTCGGTTCTTTGCCACTTGATGTAGGTCTTGAGCGCGACTGAGACCTATGGTTGAGCTCTCCCTTGTGATGGTTCTACGGAGAGTTTCTTTTGGTCTTCCCTGTTTTCTTTTACCCTCTGGTGACCATATGAAGGCTTGGTGGGGAAGTCTCTGTATGTCCATTCTGAGTACGTGACCGATGTAATTCTAGCGACGCATTCTAATAAAATCAGACACATATTTTTGTTTTGTTTCCTGTCTTATAGATGTATTGGACCTAAAGTCCGACCAGAAAATCTGTATGAGAAATTATTGACGGTGCAGTGGACTGACATGATGGTCAGTGCTACATGATATGGATAAATAATAATAGAGAAAGTCGTGCAAGTTTCCGTGGTATGGAAAGGTGTCCACATCTGAACTGATGCATGCTGTTTGAGTTTGCCAGATGTGGAAAAGCATAATGGGCCATACCATCTGGCAAGGCACTTAATGAGACTGACAGTGCTAAAGCTGGTTCACTACTACTCCTAACTGTGGGGATTCAACACTTCACATTGTTTGCTGATATCCTGCCTGTCATTTACCACATAATTTTCTTTAATGCAGAGCCCTCTGCAACAGTCTCATTTCAGTCTTCACCTAGAGATAAAAAAAAGCTTGGGGGTGGGAGGGAAAATGGGGGGGGGGGGTGGCTAATCACACAGCACACTGCAGTTAACCATAATTTATAATTAGAAGAGGTATCAAGAAGGTGAACAAGTCATCAAACTTTTTTTAAAATTACAGTAGCCTTTTGCTAGTCACACTTACCATCGCTATGGGCTGTGAGTCTAATGCCTTCTCATATCGCAGTATAACACTATCATCTGGAAAGACGAAAAAGTGTCAATTAATCACAATAGCCTAGTAAATGTGAAGTCTTATCTCACAATTTAGAGATAGATCTTGCAATGGAATTATCATTATCCTAATTTTTTTTTAAATCTTTCAGACAATCTGATCAGGCACCATATATCTCACTTGACTTAGATCAAGCAGAAGATATCTCTGGCATTGCCATACAAGGACAGCCAGATATGGCACACTGGGTAACAAAACTAACAGTTGCAACATCAGTGGATGGCATCAGTTTTACCACGTACATGGACCATGGTGATGCAGTCCCAAAGGTGTTCACTGGCAGCAGTGACAGTAACACAGTAGTCAAGGCATTCTTTGACAGAGTGCTGAATGCTAAAGTTGTGCGCATCTATCCTGTTGAGTGGCATGAAGCTATTGCCTTGAGACTGGATGTATTAACCTGCAATGGAAAGGCAACACCTCCGTACATTGACATTGAAACTACCACAATTGTCCCTACGGGCATTTCAAATGGCTCACCAACCTTGCAAGGGTCATCTACACTGACACCAACTGGGAGAGATCATTTTTCTCCCACTCCACCTGAAGGACAGACAACTAGACCCACACACATACCACTTACTCCATTCACACATATTCCAGGTGAGATCATATATTTTTTGTATATTCATGTGATGAACAAAATAAAAACTACTTACAGTGTTTCTCACGTTTTTTATTTTTAGTCCCTTCTTTCCTTGTTATTATTGATATAAATTGTAATCACACATTGCTTATTCCTCTTAAACATAATGATTTATAAAAAATCAACATTGCACTCGAGGCAACCCATTGATGATGCTCCGTCTCCCTAAGCAGTGGTGTAAATGCACTTTGGATTTGTCCTTTTATACATCACACCTTGTTGAAACTACACTTAAATCTAAAATTGTGCATCCTTAAATAGGTTGTCTCATATCTTGTGTTTTCATCTAGTAGTCATGTATAGGCAGTGAAACCATACATTATTTAAAAAAAAAAAAAAAAAAACAAGAGAGTCATAGAATTGTTCAGTTTTAATGTTCAATATTATGTAGCAGAATGTAATTCACCTCACTGTTCTAGTCATTAGTAAAGTCATTTACTGGTCATAAGGCAGCCTGGGGATACTTGGTTATTGTGTAACATTTTCTATGAATAAACAGCAATGAGAGGGTAATTTTGACAGTATTACAAAGGCCATTTTAAAACATGGGACAGCTTACCTAGAGCTGTTGTGGTAACATCAACCAAACTCTACCACTACTATAGTTTTACCAGATTTGTTTTTGATGCAGTTTTGTTTGACTATTATCTCAGAAGATACTATTTTTCAGCTACCTGCTTTCTTATTTTGTGTTCACCCTTGAAAAGGGGTTTGGCATCTTGGGTTATTTATGATTGAAGCTTGGGTGTGATATTTATACCTATCAGCCCATCACATCTGATTTCATTAAACCTTTAAGTAGTCTCTTTTTACAACATGCACATTAGGGAACATTAGATCTTTTCTTTGTTTTTCTCTAAATGAGAGCCCTAGAACTCTCATGGGGAATTTCACCTAGCAATCTTAATTATTGCATTGTGCAATATATATGTCATAATTTTTATGAAATAGCAAGACATGATTTGCAATGCATAAAATTTATTATCAGTTTCCTAATCTTACTTTGATCAACAAAATATTGTATTTCATAAATACAGGAATTATGTGTAATGTCCCAATGGATGTGGACACACTGAGCCTTTTCCCAGATAATCAGCTGTCTTCTTCAAGTGATTTCAACCCTCTGACTGGAGCCTCTCAGGCCAGACTGTACAATCCAAAATCCTCATGGGTTCCATAGTAAGCAGCATTGTTTGATTGTGTGTTAACAGAGTTATGATCAGAGCTTTTTACTGCTTTATTTGTTTCAGCCTGACTGTAATAGACATTTTGTGCGTATATTAAAGCAAGGCATCTAGAACACTAGCAGCATGAGGACATGTTTGCCAGTATAAGGTTTCAGGACCCAGCATTTGACCTGACAATATTTTCCTTAACTATATTCTTCTTCTTCTTCTGCGTTCATCCTTACAAGGGTAACTGACAAATTGTGTTGTGGTTTACAGACAAGCTGCCATGTCTGGACCTTTTTAAACACTTTGTGGAGAGTACTGTCACTTTTTTTATAGGGGAAAAAAACCTGGTTATGGCAATATAACAGTTGTCATTTTTAACAACACATGCTAGAGTATAGAGCACTTGAAAGCCAGACACAGAGCTGACTTTGAACCTGTCAGTACCATATAACAACTTTGCTTCTCTTTAAAAAAAAAAAAAAAAATTTTTCCCATGATTGTATACTTTTTCTGTGTCTTCTCTGATTACAAAATAATGCAGATGACGTTTATGTTTTTAATTGTCTCACTGTAGTCACAGAAACTAAGCCATTTGTGTGGCTGCAGCAGCATGTATCATCATCATTAGATTAGTCAGTTTGAACACTAGTGCTAAAGTGATCTGATCATGCCAAGCCATTGTCCATTGTTCTCTTTAGCAATATGCACTAAGTTGATCATTTGACAGCTGTGCTTGAAATCAGTAGATAATAGAGTGTGACCTATATAAGGATGCTAGCTAATCATGAGAAGCAGTTAAGCTGAAAAGTCATTGGGTATGAATTTGAACAATATGAAGAAGGAACACCTATTTATCAAGTTATTTTATGAAAACATATTTCTGATGCTTTATTATCATTAAATGCCCTGCAGAATGGCAAGAATTTCCATATCTTGCCATATCTAACATCATGTACCATCTCATGTGCTGACACTTTATCATGTCATGATGTAATGATGCCAACAATCTTATTCTTTTTGTTTTCTCCATCTCCCTGTCAATAAATCTTTAACTTTATCTTCCTTAAAAAAACAATGGTTCACTCAAGATGTTATAACATTTCTGTTTTATGACATTGTGATCGTAACTTTTATTTTAAATATGTTTTAAATGGGCATATAAGCTGGTAACTTTGTACATGTTTTTTCCCCCAGTGCCTTCAACAAGAACCAGTATCTCCAGGTGGATTTCTTAGTACCCCAGAATCTGTCAGGCATTCTTACACAGGGCAGTCCTGACTTTGACAGATGGGTATCCACTTACTCTGTTAGTACCAGCATGGATGGCTACACATTCTACCCTGTACGCAACTATGATGGAACGGTAGCAGTATTCAGTGGAAATTCTGACAGAGACACAACAGCCAGGAGCTACTTTCCTCATGTAAGTAAATTAGTCATTTCTTATGCTACCACTATATTAGTTTAAAAACTAAACATTCTTATTTCTTTTTTTAAGTGTAGTAAATAAAACAAAAATATAGATCTCTATTAATTTTACTCTTTCTGTGTGAGAGTGGGAAAGTTAAAAAGGAAGGTAGCAGATGGAGATCAAGAAAGAGATGCTTTACAGTTCGGTATCTTGGCATAAGAGAACATCTGTATCAGCATGGACTATAAGAACAGGCAAAAATTTATTTATAATATCAACATGACATAACTTGTTTAGAGTCAATTTTTTTTTTAAAGCTTTTCAGCTTGACACATTGATTTCAACAAATGCCTAATTTATTGCTCTTTACGACATGCATGTTAAGTATCATATAAATAAACAGAGGGGGAACCCTTGAGACCATTAAATATTATTTAATAATAAAGTAACCAACACAGTTACTACAGCTTTCAATTTTTGTGTTGTCTAGTGTGTTCTTCTATCTTTCTACTTCTTTCTATGAGTGCCGATCAATACATTTTCTTTTACTTTGATAATTGTTAAGCATCAGTGGGAATATTATTTTGTTTAATCTAAAAAAAAGAGGGTTTGGGGGGGGGGGGGCAGAACCTGCCTGGGGACAACTATATACAGAGCCAACATTTGTTTTCAATTTTAACTAAACTACTATATCACTAATCACTCCAGTCCTTCCTTAAACTGTAAATGTTTCTGTAGGCAGCTAATAGTTTTATTAAATTTCAACTGCAGATGATTTTGGCAAGATATGTGAGACTGATCCCACTTACATGGAGTCCTTCAGGTCTTGGGATCAGGCTGAATTACATTGGCTGTTTCTCTCATTCAAATGCTACATCCCATTCAACAGTCCCATTTGAAGATCAGCTAACAACAAAGCCCTATGGTACTCCAACCCTTTTGCATACTGGAACATTGCCCATCAACTTTACACCAACTCTGCCAACAATTCAGACTCTTGAGCCAGGTGAGTAAAAACCTTCTGACTGTGTTCCATTTATTCATAATAAAAGGCAACATATTCTTCCAACAGTAAGTCATGGTCTTGACAACCAGAATTCAAGTATCTTGATGAGTGTCACAGATTTGTGTGCATTCAGCTGATAATTTCTATCACATATCAGTCTAAAGGTCTAAACAAGGAGATTACACAATCAATCTCTAGTTTTATTATGTCAGTATCAGTCTAAAAGAGGAGATAAGACAATTAATTTCCAGTTTTATTGTGTCAGTATCAGTCTAAAAGAGGAGACTGGACAATTAATTGCTAGTTCCTATAACAAATCATTCTAAAAGAGGAGACTGGACAATTAATTGCTAGTTGCTATCACAAAACAGTCTAAAGGAGGAGACCGTACATTTCATTGTCAGTTCTGTTGGTTCATGAAGACAGTTCCTGCATCCAGTCAATCCAACTGATCAGCCAGATTTAATTACAATATTTGTTTTAATCCCTGCTACAGTGCTGAGGAAATTGTGAACAATGCTATAGGCCGACCAAAATATAGATAAAACGGTGCTTTGAAAGACAATGGAAGCTCAATTTTTATTGCATAAATTAGATGAAGGTTTATGCATTTTTTAAAATTTTTAACTCTTTGAGTCCCAGGCGGTTTAGCAGCACAGGCCCAAGGGGTAGTCAAGAGAGACGTAAAATCGGCGCATCTTGGGTTCATTGGGCCTCTAGGTAGCAATCTATGAACATATGATGCGTTCCTTGGGACTCAAAGAGTTAAAAGCTGTTAAAGAAATGGTTGAAGAGCGTGATAATTTAATTTCCATTTGCCCACTGAATAGGAATATGCCTGTTACCCCGAGACTTCGATGAGGAAGAGAAGAAGAAGAAGAAGACCCAGAAAGGCTAACCTGATTATTAAATCTAGGAAGAAGCTGGATTTGTCATCCAAACAACATAAATATTATAGCTCTGATGTAAATGGGCAAAGTGTTAACAATTAACCATTTTTTTCCTCCAAAATTACTGCAACAAAAGCAAATTAAGCATTTAAAAAAACAAAACAAAAACAGGATATTTTATTTTGTTTTTTGCAGTTTGTAAAAAATCAATGGGAATTCAAGATCAGACAGTTATTGAGGACTCCCAGCTGATATCATCTTCACAATTAATCAGCCATGGACCTGAGCTTGCCAGACTCTCTGAAGATGGCTATCAAGGATCCTGGATACCGGCGTAAGTTACTTTTCAGGGGCTAATGTTAATTGATTGATATACTGAAGGAATTATTCCTAAGTGTGTAATAAAAGTTGATGGTGTTATTTTAGGTCAAGTACAGAAATTTAAGTATCTGGGCACATGGATAACATCAGATGGAAGATGCATAACTGAAATAAGAAACAGAATAGGACAACCAAAAACTTCATTTTATAAAATGAAAAACATCTTGTGCAATATATCCTTGTCATTGAGATCTAGAAAAAGAATTTTCGCTTGCTACATACATCCAGTTTTAACATATGGCTGTGAGTCCTGGACAATCGGTAGGCAGGCCAAACAATTTCTGTAGGCCTCGGAGATGTGGTTTTACAGAAGAATGCTTAGAATACCTTGGACAGCCAAAAAGAGCAACCAAGAGGTTTTGAAAGAGGCAGGAGCCCAAAGACAACTTATCACAGACATCAGAAGGAAACAGTCATCATTTTTTGGCCATGTTATGAGAAGAGGGAAAATAGAACATGTTGTGACCACTGGAAACCACTGGAAAGATATGTGGAAGGAGAGATAGAGAAAGACAACGAGAGAAGATGCTTGACAGTCCTGTTGCATGGCATGGAGGTGTGTCGGCACACGAACTGATACATGCTGCAGGAGATCGCAGATTATGGAGAGGCATGATCACCCATGCCAGTCGGCAAGGCACCTTATGATGATGATGATGACTGTAGGTCATTGAAGAATATTGCATTTTTTTCAAATATCCTCACAAATAGAGGAATGGCTGGCCAAATGGTTATCGCTAAACTTTCATTGGGGAGACCTATGTTTGAATCATCAGTAAGAAGATGGATTTTTTCTCCTAGGAGCAAAAATAAAAACCATAACCTGCACAAGCTTTGGCAATGCTACTAGCCAAATGTGGCCCTAAATCCTTAAGCTCAAAACACCCCACACCTACCCCAATCCTAATCTACTCTAGACCTATGTTGAATTACTCTAGAGGTTAGTAAATGCAAGTAGGCAAGACAGTTTTTTTTTGTTTTGTTTATTTTAATTGCCAAACAAATGTTTGACTTATTCTTTCCCTGGAGTGCTACTTATAACAGTCTCTAATTGTTTCAACAATAAAGTTTTGAGTACAAATTAATTTGTTTATTCTTTGTTACAAAAAATACTTTTTTTTTTAAACTCTATCCACTGCTAGTGGTGACTCCTTCAAAATTTCTCCAGCTGTTTTCTAATCCCAGTTGCTAAAATATTTTGTAAAATGTGTTACCATGGTTAAATTTCAATGGTGTTGGCTGTCTTGTTTTAATCCATCTTGCACTTAATAGTTTTACATTTTCTGTTCCCTTTATTAGTTTGTGAAAACATTTTGTGTTTATTAATTCTTTCTGCCCCATTTTTTGGGTTACTTTAACCCAGTCTATCTAGTTGACATTGACTCACTATGTCACCACTGCATTATTTCAACTTGTTCAGCCTCATAATTCTTCTTCTAATGGGCACAGACTCTGAAATAGAAAATTTTGAAGCAGCAACTGTCTAGGACTGAAAGAATTATGGTCATATGGCTTAGCTAAGTATACAAGTTTCATATTATACATATCTCTGGCAATCACTCTGTATATCTGAGTATAATTAAAATATGAATATCTTCACTGTTACAGCATTTTCAATTAAATTCATTTTTAAAATAATTACAACCGTGATTTTCACATAAACAATTGACTATACTCTTTTTATAATGTCTTCATATAAATTCTAGTTTTATCTTTCATGTGGTACTGACAATGGAAACCTATGTACCCATTTGAACAGATTTCCCTGGCTGTTAGATTGGAGACTGTTGACACTGAAAAATCTAAACTTGTTGAGAAGCAATATAGGTCTATTTCAAGCCATTCATGTGTGCTATGTTGAATTCTATGTTTGTTTACACCATTATATGTCTCTTTGCAGATGATGTTGCAGTGTTGGTCCTGACCACTCTGCAAATACATTTTATAGAATAAAATTTATATTGAGTTAGTGTTTAAGGTTTAATAGCAGTAAGTGCACTATTTTCAGTAAATTATTATGAAGGAAAAATAGTACTGGCTAATTGTAAGAAGAAAATAAACTAAGCCAAACACTGGCAGGAAATCTAAACAAGAATGAATGGGTCTAGGGCAATATTATGCTAATGAAGAGTTTCCCATACTGATGGTGCCAGATGCACTCTGATTAAGAGTTCACCTGTCCATTTCCCTGCACACTGAAAACCATCCAAACCCTGTTCCTACTCCCTGCTGAGTCAGTATTTCAGGGTATGGATACTCTGTTCCATTGTACTTCATTCAAGAATGCCTCCACGACTTTACTTTATCACAAAGCAGCTTACCACCCCGAGGGGTGGCAACAACTAGTCTGTCAGCCTGTTTATTACCTTGCACACCAGATTGTCAGATCTAAATAGAGAATCAAGTACTGATAAAACTGCAGAGTGAAATGTTTTATGGCCATAGGGAGTAAAGAGAAATACATTTTAAATTACCAAATGTCCTGAATGATGAAAGACACAGGATACAGGATCTAATGACATAAGAGCACAGTATTTTGTGTTAAAACATTTCAGTACATTAGAATTTTTAGAGCATGCATCTTCCCTGTAGCAACATACAGATTTGAGTCATAGACTGTCTCCCAGTCTTTAAGAAAGAGAATAGAGGCTTTTGAGCTGAAATGCTTTAGAAAGATTTTCAGAATATCTTGAACAAAGAAGAGGAGAAATACTGACATCTTGAAAGATCTAAACTTCAAGTAAGATGGGCTAATAAACAGCAGCCTGTCTTGGAAGCTTAAATATTTTGGTCATATCAAGCGTCACAATGGATTGGAAAAAAATAATAGCAGAAGGCATGGTACCAGGAATAAGGGCAGAGGCCAACCAACACGAAGATGGGCACAGAATATAAGTGACTCCTTGAGTATGAAAGTACATTAGGCACGAGAGCTGGTGAGAGACCGAGTTTTTTTCAGGCAGACCGTGATGAGAGCAATGTTTTGCAAAGGACCT
Source organism: Candidula unifasciata (assembly GCA_905116865.2). NCBI lineage: Eukaryota > Metazoa > Mollusca > Gastropoda > Stylommatophora > Geomitridae > Candidula > Candidula unifasciata. Next base: position 331,141 of record CAJHNH020000417.1, on the reverse strand, counting down.
GCTACATGATGATGATGGTGATATTTCAGTATGAACAATTATTTGCTTCACTTCTTAGCAATTAGAGCAATAACAAAAAAAAAAAAAAAACTAAAGAAAGACTGACACTTAATTAGGGACTCTTGTTAAATTAAGTGTGAGTGAAGAATTTTGCTATGCAGTAAGCTCCTGTGTATGTACAATTATAATTATAAATATCTTTAAATATTATTACAGGTTGACTGACACATCTCCCTACATTCAAGTAGATTTTAGAGAGCCCAAACTTCTGTCTGGTGTTGTGACACAAGGTGATGGGAAAGAGGACAAATGGGTAACAGGATTCCGGGTGTATTATAGTGTTGATGGTGTTGACTTCATCCCTTATTCAGAACAACAGGATGGAATTGCCAAAATTTTCAAGGCCAATATTGACACAGATTCATCAGTCACAAATGTCTTTGTACAGAATATTATTGCACGCTATCTTCGTATTGTACCAGTAACCCACAACAATGGCGTAGCTTTGAGGTAATCAGCAATGTTAATTTTTCTCAATTATTATATACTGGCTGTTTTTTACATTACAATCTACATCATTGTCATCATTTCATTAGGCACTCTGCCAACTGAGTCAGTAAGTATCCTTTACTAAAGTTTATGTTCTCTAGTAGAAAACATCATTTCATTTTCATAACATGGTGCAAGAATCTTCACCCAATGGCTTTCTCTATTCATCTTGTGCATGAATCTTATGACTTGTTACCATAAATTATAGTTTTTCACTTACAGTAATGTGACCAATGTTTCTTGATTATTTCCTTCTGATGTTTTTCTTTGTTTTGTTGTAAGTAAAGTAAAGATCCCTTTACACACCTTTAGGCTTATCGGGCATATGGGAAGAGCACCCATATTTTTACAGACCAATCGGCACTCGGTGGGTAATGTGGTCAGCATTACGCCGGCCGTCTTTATTTTCCCAGGACAGCTCATCCTGGTACCCATTTGAGGCTGGGTCGACCTGCGACGTCCCATACCACGATAAAAATCCATGCAGCCCACGCGGGTTTCGATCGTGGTATGTTGGATTACGAGTCAGACTCGCAACGCCTTAGCCACAGACGCCGCTTGTTTTGTTGTACCTTCTTTAAAAACATTAAGATAATTAGTTTTCAATATCAGTAAATGCCATTTCAAACATTTTTCTGAGAAACCAAATTTTTGAAGCTTGAGTGGATTTTCTTACTGGATACTAATTTATCAGGATTCACAGCTGCAATAAAACTTCATTTAACATGTATGTGATTAATATGAACACTCATTTAACATGAATACAATATTGGTAGCAGCAGGAATGTATTTTTCAAAAAACATCTATTAGTCCCCACTTAGCACAGTTTTGTTTTTAAACATGAACTTCTGATTATTTTGGTCCCTCGGACGTCATTTTTTCAAGCTTTTACTGTATATGTTGAATATGGTTATATATAATAAAAAAAAATAATTGTTGAACTGAACGAGTATAGCCATTCTTATAGTATTTGCAGTATGCTCATGGCTACATTTTGCAGACCTTATTCTTATGATGAAAGTTTGTGAAAAATATAATGCTCTTTAAGTACAGTGTACAAGTATTTTAAATGTTTTGAAAAAAGGCTAAAAGCCTATCACAACATTAAAAAAGATACATTCTTTAGTTTTTAGCCACATTTTGAAAAGAAAAAGAAAACGGAAAATGTTGTGACATTTGTAAAGTTTTGTGGAAAGAGTGATATAAATAGATAATGAGAGAAGATTTTTGACAACCTTTTATCATAGCATGTAAAGTTGTCAGCACAGGTCGGCAAACAAACTAATACATACAGCTGAAGAATACATGTTGTAAAGAAGCATGACTACCCATGTCAGATCAGACAGCAAAGTGCTTGGTAAAAATCATTCCAGAACTTGTAGGCTACAGGAAGCCATATATGCTATGATAGCAGCAACTTTATGGATTAGGTCAGAGACTGTAGCACATCTTCTTTCTTCTTCAGTGATTAACATTTGTATACATCTATTTTGACATGTGTCTCAAGAACAGTAAACTTGAAGTCTTCACCGGAGCCTCATAGTTTGTTTATTAGAGAGTGGGTCACATTTCCTTTCTCTGACTGACAAAATCTAGGCAGTCTTCAAGATATATGTATATGTTTTCCACTTTATTATTTTTAGACTTGCTAAGATGCATTTATCTGGACTTCCCTGTTCCCCTCAGATGTGCCACTTTGTCCTCACAATCCTACTTGATGGACCCCTTGAGGCTCAGGGCATAGTCCCTACCTGGCCATACAATAAGAAAGCACTATATTTATCTAGAGTGTGTTGCATAGCATCTGTTATGATTTTCATTGACTACTTTCTACATATAGGATAGTTATAGTGATGATAGTCTAGATGCTAATATTGGTGTATTTCAAGCACACAGTAGTCACTTTTGTTTACATTTAGAGGAGTCAGGGTTTCATTATTAAAGACTGTTTTGTTTTAAGAAATTATGTGTGAGAAAAAGACATTTTATATATTTCAACAACAAAAAATGTATTGTTATTTTTTATATTTATGATTCAAACACAACTCTCATTTATGTTTTCACATTTGTAACTTGAATGTTCTACTTTTTTTTTTCTGCTAGTGTTATGAAATTATTTCTTTACCTGGTCACTTGGATTTTTCAAATTTTTTCATTGTGTATTACTATAACATTGTCTTGTCTTGTTTTGTCTTGTCCACAATTGCCTCACAGCGTAGTGGGGAGTCGCAGTTTTCTATCCTGGGCCAGGTGTGTTGTTAGTCCGTGTTGCCTCAGGATCTCTGATATATTGTCTATCCATCGTACTCTCGGTCTGCCTCTTGCTCTAGGGCAGTAGTGCTGTTCGTTGTATGCTCGTAGAGGCAGTTGGTCGGTTTGCATTCGCATCAAGTGGCCAAACCACTCTATTTGTTGCTTCTTTATGTATTGAAGGCATGGTGTGGTTCCTACAATTGCTCTAATGTTCTTGTTTTGAACTCTGTCTCTCCTTGTGACATTGGCAGCCTTACGTAAGCATCTCATTTCGCACGTCGTGATCTTTTTCTCCTGTGCTCTTGTTAGGGACCAGGTTTGGCATTGGTAGCAGAGGGTTGGTATAAACATGCAATTTATCAGTTGTCGTTTTAGTGCCATAGTGATGCTCGGGTGTTTTAGCAGTGGGGAGAGTTGGTAAGTTACTGCGTTCGCCTTTTGACATCTTGCCTCAAGTTCCCTATCAATTCTTCCATCATCGGTGAAGATGCTCCCCAAATATTTAAATTGCTGCACTTGTTTGAGTTGTTCGTTGTTAACTTGAATAGTTAGTATATTAGGTGTTCTACTTATTTTCAGAATTTCTGTTTTGGTGATGCTGATCTTCATGTTATATTCGTTGCAGACTGTGTGTAGCGCATTTACGTGGATTTGAAGTTCTTTTTCGTTTTCATGTATTATGCTTTGGTCGTCTGCGAAAAGTATTTCGTTCAGTTGGGGATATACTTCTTCAGGATCGGCGTGTATGTTTTTATTATAATGATCTCTTTCCACTAACTCTGTCTCACTGCTTGGTGTAGTTAACAGTTCGCTTATCATTACATGGTTTGCTGCTGTTGTTATTCTGTCCATGTATTTATTGAATAGCAGTGGTGATAGTACACAGCCCTGTCTTACTCCTGTTCTTAGTATGAATACTATAACATTAAGGGAAAAAAATGTAATATATATTCATTTTTCAGATTTGATGTCCTTGGCTGCAATCCATCCAATCGTAATCAACTGATCCCAACCCGCACACCTTTATATACTCCAACTCCATCTTCTGCAAAGACAGATTCTGGCAGTCCCACACCAAAAGAATCAAGCACTCCAGGATATAATGCCAGTAGCACTGTGATAGTTCCACCATTTCCAGGTATGATCATTGCAACAAATTTCTGTTCGTTAGTGAAAGGTAAACAATATAGTGTATATGCCATCTGGCATATTTGGGTTGTGTTATCTAGCTCAGGTATTCAAGTTCAAATAAATAGTACTAGAAAAACCTGAAATATTAATTAAGAATATTACATTTTAACTCTTTGAGTCCCAGGGGGTTTAGCATCACAGGCTTAAGGGGTAGTAAAGAAAGTAATAAAATCGGTGCATCATGCGTTCATTGGGCTTCTAGGTAGAAAGCTATGAACGTATGATGCGTTCCTTGGGACTCAAAGAGTTAATGTAAAGCAGGATTAACATTTCAAAGCAGTTGGCATAGTCAGTTGTATTATTTCCCTGTATCTAAAATGATGGCTCTCAAACATAAAAATAACTAGGTCTGGTTACTAAAATATAGGCAGAGTAGAGAGAGTTCAGTGTTTATAGTATGTTTTGGATTTAATTTCTTGTCAGTTTGATTGATGCAATGCATCTATCAGTCATACATATTGAAATCTTATATATTTAATAATTTATACAGCACATATTGTCATTTCTCAAAGAAGTCTAGAGCCTTAAAATGTGATCAGTATAAAACAATTAATTATCATAACAAGTGACATAAAAAATATTTTACTAAAAAAAAAAATGTAAAGTTTTATGGAAAAAATACAAAGAGGCTGAGCAATGTGGGTTTTGTAAAATGTAATGACACAACGAAAGATATGTATTTGCAGAAGACATTAACAGAGCATTTGATGGAAGAAAACATAAATCTTTGCTTCATTTACTACACAAGGCTTTCCATAGAATCAAACCACTTTAATGTGATTAAATGCTTGACATGTCCAAACTGATAGGAGTGACCTTAGTATTTTAAATAATATATCTCAAATACATTCTGCCACAACAATTAATAATGAAGTAGGTCAGTTCCATGAGAAATTTGAAACCCAGGAGCATAACATCAACATTTTAAGACATAGAAATGATACAGTTTTGATAGCAGACATTAAACAGGATCTGCTGCATTTAGTGGAATCAGTAATCAGACACAACTCTCATGCTTCCCCATGTGGGTTCTGGGGCCCTTTTTAGGGAAAACAAGAATAGACCCACTGCCTAACCAAAAGCATGTCGTTAGTTGACTAATTAGGAGCTTCCTTCAAAGTCTGAGTGCACCTGCCTGGGAGGCTATGAACCAGCAGTCTGCATACAAGTGAGATCTATAAAATGGATGCACACGCAACACTAGAGTGGATGAACAACCAGAACTTTCTGCCAAAGTTTACAGCTGGTGAAAGCAAAGAAGAAAAAGAACTCTCATGCTTAAAAATTCATTATAAGACTAAAGAAAACTGCAGGCATCCAGAGTAAGAAACACCATGCAGTAGTAACTTAGAAAATTGAAATAATTATAAAATAACAATGTTATGTATATAAAAAGTATAAAAGTATAAATGAAAAAGAAAAAGAAAATAATTATGGTAGCAGACTAAGAGATAGAGCAGAGATAAATGACAGTGATAAAGATACATAGTTTACAGAAATATGCTAGATGTCTTACAATGTAGTAAAAACCTAGTGAATACAAAAGTGTGAATGAGCATGCTTAGGAAGACAGAGACAGGGTGGATTCGAAAAAAGAAATGGTTGGATTCACTGAGGAAATCTCCTCTAAAAGGAATAAGTTTTATTGTTGTTCCAGGACACTTTGGGGTCAGAGGAATTGAACAAGCAGATTTGCTTGCTGGCAGCGCCGTAGTGTGTACAGGAAAAGCAATGGACCAGGCCAACATTCTCAGTGCTCTGAAGGAGACAGGACGAGAAGGTGATAAGAAGGACGATGTTGAATCGGCAACACTCAAAAGACTACAAGAAGCAGGTCAAAAGAGGTGTCACCAACTATGAACACTATAAAGGTAGCCAAAGAAGAATATTAAACCAACACAGAACTGGTGTTATCAGTCACTAAACATTGAGGGACATACTGAAGATGGAATCTAAGTGCTAATGGACTTGTCCGATGTGCAGTGAGGATAATCTTTTGATTAACTAACAAACTAACTAACGTGTGTTATTGTCAGCAAAAATAAGTGACAGCAGACAGTTGCAGGTATCTCATTCTCATGTTCACGTAAATGAGCTTTGTTCAAAATGGTAAAGAGGATAGCAAAGAAATAAAAAAATGCTTTTACAAACTATGACAAACTATGTAGACGAGATACCTTAAGAAAAAGAGTACTTATCATGAACCCACCAGCACGGCGAGAGCTTTTTCCCTTCCCATTTGTGCTGCGATGGGTTGCAATGCCTGTTCTTTGTTGTGGGGGCTGTCATGTATTCCATATTTTTGTATGTGCTGTCACAGCTCAATTGTGTGATTATTTCCACCTTGTGCTACTTTCCTAGCGGTTTGGAAGAATGGAAACTGAGATGTTTTTGTATTCCTACATTCCTTGTCAGTGGCTTCTTTTTCGGGAAGGGGCTAGGAGGGGGGGGGGGGGGCACAGCTGAGGAACATAGAAAAACATCCAAGTTTTGATACCCACAGACAGTTGTGCCTTCTGCGCTTCCTTCTGCAGTACTTCTTACTTGTACACAAGTGCCTGTGGTGCCTCAGAGAGACTCACGACAACACAACCTCGCACAAACATTATACACGATAAGCAAATATCCAATGAGGCCATCTCATAACACCCCTACAAAATATGACAGGCTGTGCAACCGGCCGCCGCATGAATGAGAAGGGAAACAACTCTCGTCGTGTGGGCAAGTTCATGATAACATGAGTATGAAAAGTTTAGTTAGTTGAAAAAAAAAAGATACAAATGCTTTTTCTATTTAGAATTATATTGAGTAACAAGCATTGCATTCATTAACCAGGTGCACCTATTGTCTCAAGTTTAAAAAAAATGTGTTTGTTAAGCAAGACCTCTAATATAAAATTATACGTTCTTGTTTTCAGTGTGCCTAATTCCTATGGGTGTAAACAATAAGTACTTAGTGAAGGATGAGCAACTGACAGCATCATCTTCTCTGGATAATGATCACAAGGCATCTGATGGAAGAATATATAATGCCAAATCTTGGGTTTCTGGGTAATAGAGTAGATTCCAAAGATTTATTTTTTGCTTTTAGTTATCCACATCATTATCAAGTGCTTTGCCTATGGTACTGATGATTATGTTTCTCTACAACAATGGAGACTGTTCGACAGAAATTAAAAGGAAGATGGCCATAGCAATGCAAAGATTGAACAGCCTTAAAAGTCTATGGTTAAGTACCAGCAAGGAGATAAAAATTAGAATTTTGAGAGCATGCATCTTCCCTGTGGTTACATACGGATGTGAGTCATGGACTATCTCTCAGTCCTTAAAAAAGAGAATAGGGGCTTTTGAGCTGAAATGCTATAGAAAGATTCTCAGAATATCTTGGACAAAGAAGATGAGAAATATTGACATCTTAAAAGATCTGAACATCCAGAAAGATTGGCTAATAAACACCATCCATTCTCGAAAGCTGAAATATTTTGGTCATATCAAGCGTCACGACGAATTGGAATAAATTATAGCAGAAGGCATGGTACCAGGAAGTAGGGGCAGGGGCCGACCGACACGAAAATTGGCACAGGATATAAGTGACTTCTTGAGTGTGAAAGTTCATGAGGCGGGAGAACTGGCAAGAGACCGCGTTTCTTTCAGGCAGACTGTGATGAGAGCGACGTTCTGCAAAGGACCTGCTACATGATGATGATGACATATTGTTACCTCCGGTATTATGCGTCACCTGTCTGTGCCGTAACGAAGGTCTGTCCAGCATCTTCTCTCTGTATTCCTTCACTGTTTCCACAACTAATATGTTCCAGTTTTCTCTTTTCATAAAGTTTTAAGAAATGACTACTGCATCTTACTGACACTTGTGATAATTGTTAAATAATCATTTTATCTAAAGTGTTTTGTCAACTGTCTGGCTTCATTTAGGTGTCAGATCATCCTCACTACACACTAAACAGTTTAATCAAGTGCTTGTACCCCTCTTTAGTATTTCCTTTATTGTGTAGCAGCTGACAGTTCTCTGTAGATTTATTATTCTTTTGTGGTCTCCTTAAAGTGATACTCTGGCTTCACTTCATCTGACAAAAATTGTTTTTGGTGAAGCCTGTCAATTCAGAGATCAAACCACCAGCTCCAATCCCGGTGCATCTTGATCTTCTCGAGCATGCTTATTGAGTCATTGAGAAAGCATGCCTGGGAGCAAGTTTATGTTTCCAGATAGGCTTTTGCCTTTGTTATTGCTAGGACATTGATAACCAGATTACCTGTAATCAAGATAATAACCCTGCTCTTTTCCTTCACAGTTCTTCCTCTCCCTCGAGCCCATAAACTCTGTCAAACAACAGTGTGAATAACTGCAACACCTCAGAAAACCTGGCTGCATTTATTTGTCCAGTCTGATGCATATATAAAAGTATCAAGAAAAGATATAAAACTGAATGAAAATTACATTAGCAAGCTTCACAATATAACAAAAACAAACAAAACAGGAAGGCTATGGAGCTTTCATCAGCACATACAAATCAAACAATACCACACAAATACACAAAATCACTTAGCTGGTATCTCGAAGCAGCCGGGTCAGTGGTTTCTCAGCAGACTGCCTAACCGCATGGGCTAAGGTAATAAATACCCCCTGTGGAGTACCAGGAGCCATAACTAGGGGATTGAGATAAAACTGTGAGGGCAGTTCAATCACCTCACAGTTTACATAAAACTATGTTGGCAATTCAGACCGGAGGGTGTTAAAGTACCCAAAGTGTAAATAAAGCGATTTTCAAGAGATTTGCCGACTCTGTCGCTAGAGTGGTTAGATTTAATGGCTGTCATCTCCATGTCGAAGACACCTTGGTGATCCTGGGAATTGAAGTGCAAGGGTACTGGTTTCAAGGCACCATTTTGCACATCCAAAAGATGGTGTCTGAACCTGTCAGCCAGCCGTAGACCTGTTTCATCAATGTATTTCATGCATATCTCTTGCAGTTGATGGCATAAATGACATTGCAGCTGGTGCAATAGAATGCGTCACGTATGTGGAAGGTGGTGGTCACGAATTCTGGACTAGTCCCCTGGACCACATATGGACAGGTCCTGCATACAGGTCTGTGGCAAGAGACTGTGCCAAAGTGGGACTCAGACGCTGGATGTAACTGACTCTTGACTAGAATGTCTTTGAGGTTATGGTCATGCCTGTAGGCCACTAGAGGAGGTTCTGAGAAAATCATGCTGGTGGCAGGGTCGGCTTTAAGGATGGAGAGATGCCTGAATGGACTAGAAGATAGGCATGTACTATGCAAATTCATATTTTGTTTCTCAGGTAGAAAAATCAAGGAGGTTAACTCTAAATTTGTGTATTATAATCTTTTAATTTTGTAAGAAATTATCAAACAATTCAAAGCAAGAAGACCTCTGGCATGGCAACAACAAAATGATAACATGTAAGTGTTAATTAATCTGTAGATGAAAATGATGGAATTAGTTTAGTAAGGTTTTTAGCAAAGGCCAAAATTAACTCACAAAGAGAACTGGCAGCAGTAAAGATAATCTACCTTCTTTAGGCACATAATAAGAAGAAACTAGAGTACGGTTGGAAGAGAAGACCAAGTGAGTTTGACTTTTTTTTTAAAAATTGCAGCAACATCTGTATCAGAAATGAGACAGAAGACTGTATGAGACAGAACACTGGATAGACATAATCTTTTTTTCTTAAAGAAAATTAAAAATATAATGATTAAGTTTCCTTCATTTCACAGGCCTGAGACTCAGTCGTGGATAATGGTGAACTTTTTGGAGCCTAAACTCGTTTCTGGAGTTGTGACACAAGGAAGTCCAGATTCTCCACAGTGGGTGGAGCAATACTATGTATACTTGAGCCTGGATGGAACACATTTTCAGCCATATACTGAGTTTGGGGGTGAAAGCACACCATACCTTTTCACTGGAAACACAGATAGCAACACACCTGTTAGAAATCTGTTCAAACGAGACATTGTTGCCCAGTATGTGAAGATTGTTCCTGTTAAGCCCTCTTCACATGGAATAGGTCTCAGATTCACTGTTCTTGGCTGTGATCCAAGTCTGCCGCCACAAGGTATTCCAACACCATTTTCACCACCAAGTATTTCTGGTCCCACAGTCACATCAGGACCAGGGATTTCAGTACCTACATTACCCACAGAAATACGTAAGACGTGTTTTTAAGGTCACAAATGCTTTTCAATGTTTGGAATATATTGAAAACATATAAACTTATTCTGTATCAAACAGCTCATATATGCAAAACATTTAAACTCATCTCATTGTCATGTAAAGATATCTTGGTAGCTGACACTCCAGTTGTTTGATCATATGTGAAGATCAAATGGGTTGTCCAATATTCTGTCTGGCGCAGACAAAGAATTATAAGAAGAAGAAATCCAAAACTGTTTTTGAAAAATAATAGGCAGAAAATAGATTTGTAAAACCCCTATAGAAACTGAATCGCAGGTATGAAATAAATACATGTGGAAATTAATCAAAAAGGGCACAATGATAAGTGATACATCTACATTATGGGATACAGCAAGATATGCAGTAAATAAAATCTGTGTCTTCCTTTTTTTTAAACTAGTTCTTCAGTTTTATGAATAAAAATAAAAGCTTAGAGCTGCCATCAGCTGATCTTTCAAATAAACTTATTAGATTAGCATATGGCTGTGTTGTTTGCGAACATGTCTTATACTGACTGCGGAAATTAGATTTGAATAATTTTAACATGAGAGAACCATTGTTATATTTTGGGCATACAGTGAGAAGAGAGGATAAGAACAGCTCAGAATTGTTACGACCATTAGATATAGAAATGTGTGACAACTCATACAAATCCTGGTGGGTTAGCAGAGTGGGATGAAAGACAAGAAGCCATTGACTTTATACACTGTTGTGGAGAAACATGTTTGACTGCTCAGGCACCTTGGCACATACTGATGTTGAGCTGTTATTTCTTCCTTCTGTCCTATTACTTCTTTGAAAGTAAATGACCGAACAAACAATATTTCAGGTTGTGATATCCCTATGGGTATAAGTAATCCAGTTGTCATCACTGATGAACAGATTACTGCATCCAGTTATCTTGATCCACAACACAATCCTTCTCGAAGCCGCATTTTCACAGACAAAGACGGAGAACTGGCTGGTGGTTGGTCTCCAAGGTAATTGGGCTTTAAATGTTTTATTTCCAAAGTAATGTGAATAGATTGTCTTTTTGTGTGATCATCAGTCTACCTCTTTTTCTGTTAATTTATATATATTTTTTTCTCCTCAACCATAATCTTTATATCAACTTTGTTTCATAGTGTTAGTATATTGCCTCCTCTTGGTCTTGAAATGTATTACTTTGAGTAACAACTTGTGATAGCAATACTTCAGGAAATAAGTGTCTGAGACTGAAAAAACTTGTTCTGTTTTGCCTCTGTATTAATCTTTTGTATATTTCTGTATTTTTTTTTTTTTTAGCCCATAAACATGGTTGACTCTCTGATTGTTAGTCTGCATAATCAATCAGTATGTTGTTACTTCATTTTACCATGATCTTTTGAAAGGAATTGTGCAACTAGGGATGTTGCAGAGGCAGTGATATGTCGAGTGAAAATAATTAATTAAATGTGAAAAGGTATTTATTTTCTGTGTTATTAAATGTAAAAACTGTATCCTTTTTATTAATTAGTGTTTACACATTTTAAAATGAGAAATTTGTTGTATTCCACACAGAGTTTCTGATAAAAACCAGTACATCCAGGTAGACTTCCTTGCTCCTTACCAAATTTCTGGAGTTGCAACACAAGGTCTTGCAGATGAGGAAGCATGGGTTCAGAAGTACATTGTCTATTACAGCACAGACGGAGTCAACTTTCACCCTGTTCTTGACAACTCAAAATTGCCATTTGTGTTTACTGGGAATTCAGACAAGTACACACCAGTTACCAACTTTTTCCCATCTGTTTTGGCCCGTTATATCCAGATTAGACCAGTGGAGTTCCATAAAGTAATTGGGTTAAGGTTCAACGTGTATGGATGTGAACCTCCTCCAGTACCTACTCCAACACCACATGCTCTGTCAACACCATCTAGAAGCACAGAATCAACAAGTGAGTTAATCTGGCTCTACATATTTTAAGTTGTAATCACCCTGAATCACCCCCAAATAAATGTTTTTTCCTTCTTTAAAAAAAAAAACACTCGTACATAAACAAAAATGGTGGTAATCCAAACTTTCCAAATAATTATCGTCTTGTAAATGTAATGTAAAAGTGAGTAATTAAGTGACTCCTTTTCCCCAGTGGCACATTTTCCATACGACGCTAGACTCATATTTTTAGTTTTTGTCATGAAGATAAATGATTTTTTTTCACTTTGAATATTTGAAAGTTAAATGCAGATTGGGAACATACCATTTACAATAATGACATAAAATGTCATCTGGCTTCACACAAGCACAACACTCATAAAATGTCTGGTTTCCTGTAAGTAATTATTTAGATATTGATGGAGAGGTATGATTCTCTTTTAAAGATGAAAACAGTTGCAATTTGCTTTTTCATGACAATATCAAAATGGAAGCAACTCGTTATGGTAATTCTTTCATGAGTTGTGATTTTCAATTTGCTATATTATCAGAATCATTAAAAACATATTCATTAATTGATACTTGGAATAAATAAGCCTAGTTCTTTACTTATGAGTTTACATATGTGAAAGATTTGACCGATGGATGACAGTTCTTAGGGGTGTTGATGATAAACATTAACCTAATTATTCCTCTCTATAGACAGTGGCATCATTAGTGGTCATGGTTACAATTCCAGTGTATCTTAAACTGTCAGTTTGTTTATGTTGACTTCTTTGTCCTTGGATGTTTATTTTATTCTTGTTGAATCCTTTTCAACCTTAGTTCATTTAATGCCTGTTAATATATTAGTCTGATACTTTATAAGTCTTTATTAATGTTGTAAACTTTCAAATTTTTCTTAAATATGATGAAATCTATGTAGTAAGAATATGATCACATTATTAAGTTATTTATAGCAGATTTAGGGTTGCAAAAATTGTGATAAGTGCACTTGCCTACCAACACATAGTTGCATGGCTTTGGATTCTTCATTCAATACAGCTACATAAAATATTTCAAAAAGGTCAAAAAGACTTATCTGAGAAGTGCACAAGCCAGGAGACTTGTTACCAAATTGTCATCAAATTGTGCGCTTAATCAGTGACTAAGAATAGAAGTCTAACGCCATTGTTCCATACTGCCTTAATGATAAAGCATTACTACTTTACTCACATAGTGCATGCATCTCTTTCAGCACATGGGTGTCTGTATTGGTCTCCATGGATCAGTAAAAATATTCCTGACCAAGTTTCTGGAGAGCTGGAGATGTTTTTATCCTCTTGTAACAGAGGCTTGTCCTCAAGAATTTGTAACTGGGTAACTGTTTTGTACATTTGTACATACTGTGGTTATAAGAATGTTTTTAATTTGCTCTGTACATAATGATATAAAAAAAGCAAACACTTCAGTTGTTTTCAGTAGCTAGCCTACAACAACAAAAAATTCCAAGTTTATCTGCAAACATTTTTGGCATGAAATACAGAAGCCTACAGACAAAAAGTTACAGGAATAGTTTAAACAACTGGGCAGTATATAAAATCAAATGACAGAGAGGATTGCAGAGTCTTGATTGCAAATGCCTGCTCTAGATCAGGCACTTGAAGCAGAATAAGAAGAAAAGTAGGAAGAGGAAGAAGAGGAAAAGAAGAGTTATGTTCACTATGTCTTTGTTAGATCAGTATCAGTGATATAAGTAAGCCCAAGAAGTAAATTCTAGTGTTTTATGTGTATATATTACCTTAAACTTGCACTAGCACAGAGAAGTGTGATAAGTGAACCTATGGCTGCGGAATATGCTACAATTTATGACACCAGACTGGATTATATTGCACTTGAATATTCCAGAATGTTGTATGCCAGACTGAAATATTTCACAGTGAATATGGTAAATGCCATGTTAGGAAAAGAATCCCTTAAGTAGACCTCCACAAATTTGGATGACATCAGAATATAAAAAAATTCATTTTCTATCAAGTTAAGGAGGAAATTCCACCAGAAGCTTTAGCTGTCATTGTATAATGTAAATATGTAATCATACAGGTGTAATTGAAGAAAGGATTGAATTCAGAGTTTAAAATGTACACACAAAAAACTTGCCTTTTATATTTACCAAGACAAAATCAGGGAATTATAAGATACTGTACCTACATTTGTAGTATGGCTAAAGACACATTCAACATTAAAAATATGACACAAGTTTAGAAGAACTGTGCATAAATTGAATAATACAATACCCCCCCCCCTCCCCCCCCCTCCCACCCAACCTCAACCTCTTCCCTTCCTAAAACATAAATTTCAGAACTTTTGTTTTAGACACGATAATACATCTGATTGATTAGGTAATTCCATAGAAGTCTATTTAATGCCCTAAGACAAATATATTCAAATGTGTTTTGTGTATTGTTGCTTAATTAGAGTTAGTCATTTTGAAACTGACTAGTGAATTTAATGATATTTTTAAAACTATTTTTAGCCTCTGAATTCAGTTTTTCATTTCAGTTATCTAGTGTTGTACTTCCTGATTTCATTCCTTGTTGTTTGAAATGAGTGCCAGACATGATACATTTATTTCTCATTCTTCATTACAGAATTGAATGTCGAGCCCACCAATCAAAAGTTATGTGGGACCCAACAGATCCACTAATCACATGTTCTGTACAAGATGCCATGTTTAAATGTTCTGCCAGTTCTGGTCACGTTTGTGAAGATTATGAAATTCGTGTTCTGTGTGATGTGTGCTCATTGACAACAGCACCACAATTAACCCCATCAGCACCAACTGAGCCAGGCAGTCACTGCAATAGTGACTTCTGGCTGCCATGGATCAACAGGGACACTCCTGATGAAGGCAGCGGAGATCATGAACAGATGGCAGTAGAAGAGCTGAACAAAGCTTGTGTTGGTGGTCAGGTATGTGGTGATGTTAATTATTGACTAAGCTACAATATAAAACTGAAGGAACCGTGCCTGGTATTTTCAAACATTGTTGTACTTTATCAAAAAGTCTTTACTGCTTGCAGTCTTTATCTCTTTAAGGCCTGAGCAAGATTGTGAGTGTTGATTGGGAAGCTTTGTTTTGCCCAAACAACACTGTCAGCGTCAGTCATGTGTCCCATACATATTACTTCGCACACAGTTCTGTACTTGTTTAAAATGTTCGGAACTACCATTAAAGTATTCAGAAAAAGCTACTCCCTTTAACAACATTCTGTATCTCAAGCCACGTGTGTATAGATAGATCAAATTCATAGCTCCATTTTTTTTTCTACAGTGCATTTTCTAAGTTCGTTTTCGAGTGCCATGAATATCAATGTTCCAACCGCAAGTACAGGTCGCAGAATGCATCTTTCTGCGACCAAAGCTCTGAAATTGTCTTGTCAGATGTTTTTAATTCTGATAATGATAATGGAAATTTAGATTTTTCGGAAAGTGATTTAGATGGTAAGTTTACACCCATGCAGCTGAGCGATCAGCTGTTGGGTATCTAGCGATTCTGATGAGTTTACACAATGTCCCATTGCTACTGTATTAATGATGTAAGAGAAAGAAAGTGTTCCAAACAAATAGACAGTACTATACTATGGCTAAGCCACATTGAAATCATTGCAGCTACAGTCTATAAATAACTTCAAAACAAGTAGTAAATGGTGTGTGTGTAATATTTTTTTCTCAGAAACTTTGCTCAGCACTCTGTGAGAACTAAGAGCCCCTGAGTGCTAAACTAACTCAAAAACTTATCATAACTTTTAAATTTGTTAGGAAATTGAACAAACGTTGAAGTTTTATTCTCAAATATGAATATTCACTGTTCTTGTGGCTGCAAAACCATGGTAAGAGAAAAATTCTTTTTTTTTTAAATTCTGTTCTTGGGAAATTACCACCTGCTGAATACTTATTTCCTACTAGCTGTAACAATATTAAACATATACTTATCATCATATGCAAAATGTACATTCATTTCTCTTTAAAAAAATATATACTTTTATAGGGTTTTGAAGTATATTACATTCTCTATTGCCTGTTTTGTACACACCCCCTCTACAATTTTTGTAAAGGGAAATTATTGTGGGCCAAGTCTGTCAAAATTCATGGACCTGAAAGAGTTAAGGTAGATACAAATTAAATGTGCAAAAAAAAAAAAAAAAAACTATAAAAAAATATGTAGACTGCATTATACGTGATGGAAAATCACAGTCTGAGGAAGGGTCACCAACAGGGGGTCTGGCCGACAATCAACACTTATGGGAATGGTGAAATGGATATACAATCAGACTGTTACTGGTACTATCAGAATTGGAACTCTGCAGTGACTGGGAGTGAGTGCTTATGGGAAAGTCTTGAGTGCGGAGATGTTAATTCTTAATTAAACAGTAAACATGTGTGTATATGAGACATATTGCCTGGATATTTGTATGTGCTTGTTTGTGTACATATGAACACATCCAGGATGTGTGTGTGTGTGTGTATATACAGTGTATACACATATACATATATTCAGACATAACAATAAAGATGTTATGTTTATATGTGCATACAGAGAGATAGTGAATGAAGAAACAACTTTGTTTTCAAAGGGTTATAACACACACCCACACACACATGCCCACATGCATGCACACACACATGCACACACACACATACACACACACACACACACACACACACACACACACACACAGAATGAGAAGGAGACCTACACGTTATGATTGTGTTATTTTTTACCACTAACATGTCTTGATATTTAGGTTGTATTCTTTATCAGTAGTGAGAATGCCACTTGATTTCTTGCAAACATTGAACAGATTTCAGAAATACAGTGCTACACTAAAGATGGTAACCATTACTCTTCAACTGGGGAAGCTGTAACCTGTGATCTGCACAATGGGCTGTCCTGCATAAATTCTAGATTCAAGACTTGCCTGGATTACAAGATTCGCTACAAGTGCTTGTGTTCAGGTGAGTTCATTTACTATAAAGTCATAACCAGGTAAAATATTTTAGTTACCATCAGATTTTTTAATCACCTGACCTAATATACTGAATGAAGTAAATCAATGTATTTCTCTTCTGACTGGCATCAACTCATTCAGTCCCAAATGATTTCTCAGCAGAAACCCAGTCTGGCACAATAACCACAACATCAACATTTCCATGACATAGGGGTCAAGCCATTTGCCTCGGGCTGTGAAGGTCATAAGTTCATTTCACAGTGGCGCTGTTCAGTTCACGAGTGCAATTTTTATGGAAATACCTGGGGATCATCACTGGAGCTACATAGTGTGCTTTCAGCAGGCAGCTGACATTCTGTGGATAGAGACTGAGCTATTTGGGATAAAACCCGGTGCAATGAAGTTGATCCTCTTGACTTTAACCTTTAACTTATAACAACAAATCATGACTTCATTTTCAAAGACACAACAAATATTTTGCTGTATAGTAAAATATTTAGCCATATTTCTTTAGCACACACAGACCTAACGTGACAGATATAACAGGAACAGGCGTACTTGCGGTGATACACATGGGCAATAGCTAATAACACACCGTGGATTGGTTGGGGCAGAAAGAGTTAAAGTAACATGCTTGTTTACTTTCTTTGATCTTCATCATTGTGGTGCTTCCATACTATGTCAGCAGATTGACAACATAACCAGTTTTACTGTCCACCAAACCAAAGCTTTTGATGTTATACTTGGAAGGCTTTGTGGCATTGTATTGCTTATATTACCATCTTCCTTTGAACCCTGCTATCATTGTTTTGTAAATGGCAATACTTGTTTGTTGATGAAGGGCTCAATTTTTAGTTTTCCATCTGCATCAGGCTCCCTCACATGAAGTATTGTTTGGAATGTGCTGGGAAATCTGTTTCGACTGAAGATCTGTGTGTAAAAACTGGTGCTGAAAACATTTCGTGTGGACAAAATCATGTATGCTTGGCCTTTTGCAGATTCCCATTGCCATCTGCACTGCACTGAATGTATACAATTCATATATTACAAGATTAGTCCAGCTAACAAAGACATAATTTTTGTGAGGAGGATTGTTCTGTGTTTTCTTCAATGTGGCATACAAATTTGTTTCACCAAGCAGAGAAGTCTGTACTTCATCATCAAACAGTGCCAGAAAGCAATTAAGAGGAGTTGAACTTTCAGATACCAATTCAGAATTTACTCCTGGAGTTGTTTTGGGGCTAAATTGAAAAGTATTCAAGGTCCTGGAAGAAGCTTCCTTCTTGACTCTTTCCCATCCTTTACCAGAACTGGTCTTTGTATTTGTTTGGAGCACTTTCCTTCTCTTACATACACATACTGTACCAGTGGAACGTTCGCTGTGTCAGATTCATCAGAATTGCTGGATTCGCTAACAGCTGATTGCTCAGCTGCCGCTGGTGAAAATTTCCCGTCCTAATCACTTTCTGAAAAATCTAAATTTTCAGTATCATTATCAAAAACATCTGAATGAAACAATTTCAGAGCTTCGGCCGCAGAAAGACGCATTCTGCGACCTGTACTTGTGGTTGGAACATTGGTATTCATGGCATTCGAAAATGAACTTAAAAAATGCACAGCTAAAAATAATGTAGCTATAAATCTGATCAATCTGTGCACATGTGGCTTGGGATACGTAATGTTATTAAAAGTGAATCATTAGAGTAACCTTCCCTGAATACTTTAATGGTAGTTCCGAACATTAAAAACAAGTATAGAGCAGTGTGAAAAGCAATATGTATACGATTGACGCTGACAGTGTTGTTTGGGAAAAACAGAACTTCTCGGTCAACACTCAAAGCGTTGCTCAGGCCTCAAAGATTTAATTTTAAAAAAAAGAAAGTTCATCGCTTTCTCCTACCTCTCTTCACTCCCCCCCCCCCCCCTCCCTTAGCTTTCATATTGTTGTGATGTACTCATGTTATTCCTTCTCATAATGTGTCAAAAGAATTAACTTGCTTCTGATACTAATTGGCATTAACTTGTAACAATATGTTATTCATATGTGGCTAATCTCAGTGCAGTGAAGTGATAGCATGTAAACCTACTGTAGTCAACATCTAATGATTGATTCAATGTGGGACTGTTGACTGCTTTTAATTTAGCAGTTCAGGAAAGCATGTGTTTTAGTATGCCTAAATAGACAAATTCAATAAGTACTTCTACACTGTGGATGAAAGAGATAAGATTTAAATATGAACAATCATCTGTATCTTAGAGTGCGTAAAGAAAAGACTTGAAGGAGTACAGTCTGTAGAGAGATAAAGAACTTACAACCCATGGTTAAAGAGGCAAGTCTTACAGAATAAATGCTATCTATAGCCCAAATTGAAAAAGTACTGATCATAGAAAAAAAAAAGAAACACTGAAAGAATTCATTGAAAATTAAGTTATGTAATGTGCATTGCTAGTCTTTGTCTATTTTTGCAATAGACATGCATTTCAAAATGTAGTTAAAGATAAGCACTAGTCTTTTCATGAAAAATGAATATTTTGCATTTGTACACATGAAGGGTCAACTGCGACACTCCAGCAAGAGTCACCCACGCCAGGACATGCTGGTGCAACATCTACAGTAGCAGCCCCAACTCCATTTTCTGTACCTTCCGGTAAGTTTTGTTGTTACTCAATTTAATATGTATCATTTACATATATCTGTGGTATTACTAGATAAATAGGAGCATTCCTAACTTCCAGTGCACCAACCTCACCTGGCGGAGGTCCAACGAAAATAAGGGCAATGTGCTGTTAGAACACTTTCTGCAGCAGAGCAGCCAGACCTATATGACTGGACTTAATTTTGCCCCAGTGATTACCTCAGATTGTTAAGAGCATGCATCTTTCCCATTGCAACATACGCCTGTGAGACCTGGACACTTACTAAACAAGCGGAACAGCGCATAAATGCATTTGAATATAAATGTTACAGACAGGTTCTAAGAATATCTTCGGTAAAGAAAAGAACAAATGCATCCATACTTCAAGAGCTGAATATTAAGGAGGGTTGGCTAGTAAAGACAATAAAACAAAGAAAATTGAAATATTTTGGTCACTTGAAACGTCATGGAAGTCTAGAGAGAACAATAATGGAGGGGAATATGCCTGGGAAGAGAGGAAGAGGAAGGCCAAGGAGAAGATGGGTGCAGGATGTGGCAGATGATCTCCAGATGGGTGTATCAGACGCAGGACATCTTGCTCATGATAGGAAGGTTTTCCGGAGGGTTGTTATGGCAGCGAGGTTCCGCGAGGGACATGCTACTGAATGAATGAATGAATGAATGAATGATTACCTCAGATAGGTGTAAGTCACAGAAGTTTGCAGAAGATGATATAGTGACAGGGGATGAGATCAAGGCTGTCCTATGACGAACAAATAATAGTGCACCAGGTCCGGATGGTATAAGATATGATGACAAAGGTAGGTGTACTGAAGATGAGCTGAAAGAGCTAGCAGATATCTACAAGAATAGTATTGCGAGTGCTAGTATCAGTGAGGAGTGGTTACACAGCTATCTGATGCCCCTGCCAAAACCTGGCAATGATCACACAAAAATTCAGGGATTTCGGATAATCACAATGCAAAGAACTGTAGACAACTTGTTAAAAAAGATAATCGCAAGAAAAATTTCACACCAGCTTGAGAGGCGAGGTCTTCTTCCACCTACCCTTGGAGGGTACCATCCAAAGAAAGAAACAAGGACAAACGCTGCAGTTTTTGCTCATGATGTGTATGAAGGTTTCCACTCAGGTATTGAAACAAGTGCTGCGGCAATTGATCTCGAGGGTGCGTACAACAGAGTATCTTTGGATTTCCTAATCTTTCAGCTTCTTGAACTTCAAATAAGTCCATTCCTGCTCCGTTGGATCTCTTCTACCCTCTTCCAACGAAAAGTAGTATGTGGCAGTTGGACTTCTGAACCAACAACAATACATCCTGGCCTGCCACAAGGATCGCCATTATCTCCTGTGCTGTTTAACGTTTACGCAGTGAGAATCACAGGCGAGCAAACCACAGGACCCAGAAGAACACTGTAATTTGCTAACGATGTGTTAGTATATTGTCAGGGCAAGGGTAGACAGAAGGTTGCTGAAGAACTACAAGAAGAGCTCAACCTCATAAGCACTTGGTGTGGTGAAGCTGATGCAACCCAGCGAAGGCGGCGGTGACATGGTTCTCTTTGAATAACCATATTGTGAAAACACTAACACCAGTTGTTAGTCTGTGTTCTGAGATTGTGGGAAGAACGCATGAAATGAAATACCTGGGGATGTAATTTGCCTTGCTTATATTGAGCACATAGATCAGATTATAATGTAAGCCAAGTGGGGTCTAGCTGCTATGAGAGTGATGGCTGTGGAAAACAGTGAGCAGTGTCATCTGTGTCTTCTATACCAGGTCTGGTCCTTTCTGTTTTTGAAAAAGCGATGGCGATCTTGGGTGTACAAGAAATAGAGCATGCAGGATGATGCACTACCTTCTTGATTTTCCAACCATGGAAGACAATACAAATTTCCCAAGCACGTGCCTACCTCACAGTCAACGCAGACACACAACATTCATTGCATAGTGAAATTAAAAAGATAAAAGGCAGTAGGTTAAAAAGAGGGAAAATGTGAATGGGTTTAGCGGAGGAACATATTTCACAGTTATGTTTACTTGAGGACATAGAACCTGGTGAAAATTGGGTGCAAGTGCCTTCAGAGTGCTGTACATCTTTTCCTGTTTGTGTCCAGCTAGACAACAGAGTCTGGCTACTGTGGAAGCAGAAGTTCAAGCCTTGATTTTTGAGAATGCTCTAGAGGGGGATGCTGTTATTTACACAGATGGGTCCGTAATCCGCCATGTTAGAAGCTTGTGGGCTTTCATGGCCTAGGTTTGAGGGAGAGTTTGAATTAAGATTCTGGAGCTTTTGCTGTAACTATAAGTAGTCTGACTATGGAGGTCATAGCTGTGACTAAAGCAGTAACATGGCTAGAGACACAGACTTTCACTGGGGCATGCTTTCTCAGTGACTCGATAAGTATGCTCAGGAAGGGCTGGGACTAAAGACAGTGATTGGTGGCTCTACAGCGTTCACTGCTGACAGGGATTAGTTATATTTTCCTGCCAGTATATGTGGGGGTACAAAAAATTTGAGCAAGCCTATAGACTTGCAGGTAAGGTACTGTGAAAGCCGGACAAGCCATGGAACAGGCTGATATACTGAATGCTTGACAAGATTTAAGACGTTTGCGTTAACCAATTGAGGACTGTGAATCTGCATCCATGGCAAGAACAGCAACTTAAACAGGGTGTTGCCAAACAAGGACACTACGTGGGTAGCCAAAGAAAAATAATAAACCAACACAGAACTGGTATCATCAACCGCTACAGACTGGGGAATTTACTGAGGAGAGGATCCGAGCCCTCATGGACTGAGTGGTTCTATGTGCAATGAGAATAATCTGTCGATTAACTAACTAACTGGATGCAAACACAAACCGTATGTTAAATTTGTAAAGTAACACTTTTTCTGGGAGTAAAATGTATAATGTCAGAAATTTTGTTAGAGACAAAATAGGGATGCCAACAAATTTGTCGCTGCCTGTGTTCATTTGCTCTTCACATAATGGGGGAAAAAATATTGGCTGCCTTTTTCTGATATTTCTCATTAGCTGTCTTTGTGTCTCAACCAATTTTAAAACATTGTTTTACTTTTTTTTGGGCTTCAAAAGTATTGTCAGCATTCTTGTGAAAGCTTGAGAAATATTAGCATGCATTTGACACAAAGTAATGCTTTAGTGATTTCTAATCATCAGCTGTTTATGAATGTCTTGAATTTTTTCAGGAAAGATCTGCAATGTGCCAATGTATGTGGACATGCCCAGCCTGTTGCCAGATAACCAAATGTCTTCATCCAGTGATTTCAACTATCAAACAAGAGCCTCAGAAGGCAGACTGAACAATGCATTTTCCTCTTGGGTTCCCTAGTAAGAGATCTGAATATTTTTATTTACAAAAATTGTATTCTTAGTCTTTTAAGAAAAGTGCTGGTGTTTAAAACTGGGTTGCTCAGAAACAGTAGATCTGGTAATCCTAGTTTCAGCTTCATAGCAAACGGGTCACCCCATAGTTGCTCCGCTCCTGGGCCAATGAAAAACACAAGTAGCTCACAGTGTCACACCATGCACTCAACTCAGAAGCTGGGTGACGAAACTATATGCTTCCAGTCTACAAATGGATCAGAAATAGTAGAGGTAGCCCTATGGCAAATGTTAACAGTGGGTTGTGAAGTGTTAGGCCTATAAATATACTAAGACAATTGGCTATCCTCCTAATAATGACCACATATTATGGTGGGCAAAAACACACCCTGACAGGGACTCATTAGGTCGTGTGTTGTAAATATTAAAAAAACTTGAACTATAAAATAATGAGGAACAAAAAGAAGGGAAAATGATGATTTAGACTACTTAGTGATAATTGAGGCGTTTATATCTGAAAATAGTGGCACAGAAGTTGGGAGGATAGGCTAGATGGCTGGGACTCAGTAGAAAATAGATTGGAGGAAGTTGCAGAAGATGCTGCTCGTGAGTCCCAGCCATCTAGTTTAGCTCCCCATATGCTCGGCGGTGAGTTTAATTGGAAGAACACTATCGCTAACCTGCGTCAGAGCACGTGGTCTCTCCGCCATGTCGCTATTATCGTGTGTAATGTTGGGTTTCTCGAAATTGTCAACAGACAGTAATCCTAGTTTTGCTGCGATATGTTCGTCAAAGGAAGTCCGCAATTTACATGTGATTAAGGCCCTATCATTGCATATTTTTTGCCGCCATAATATGTGGCCGTTGTTTGGAGGATAGCCAGACATTGTATAATGTTGGTGATCCATGTATGGATGGGTTCCTGGGCCAAATTATTGGGGGGGGGGGGGGAATAAACTAGTGCACCCCCTTCCCCAAAATAAGCAGGTTGCATAAGATAACTAATTAGAGATTTGTTGAAATAGGAGGTGTTGGCCTGAAAGCACAAATTTAGCAGCTTAGCTTTTAAGTAATAAGCCAACTGCCTTTTTAAGGGTGAACACAGCAGAGGAAGCTGATGAAGTATAATATGGTTTTATGACAAGCTTCTTACTCCCCGCCAACCCAGCATTTAAAAAAAAAGACTTAATGAACCTCAAAGCTCCACTGATAATAAAATATCATATCATTCGTTTCATGGAATTAAACCCCATAAAAACATAACTGACAAAATGTAGAGCTGACTGAATGGTTATAACACTGGGATACATGTCTGAGACATCTATGTTTGAATCCTTGGTAAGGTGATAGAAATGCTTTTGTCAGGGGAACAAAAAGTAAAAAAAAATTATAACAGTACAGTTGACTGCACCAGCCATGTGATCTCTAATGAATTGACAGGCTCATGACCTACATCCTCATTCTTTACATCACTGAAAGAAATGGTGAATAAAGGCAGTCAATAGTGGTTTTTTTTAATGCAATCAGGAAGTGATAATTTTCTTTTACATGTTATCTGCTTATAAAAAACTGAAGTAGCTTTCTGGCATGCCATGATGACAGTAGCATTCTACCATGGACCTGTAACAAGATGATGATGGCAAGCAATTTTGATGGCTAAATACATTTATGCATTGCTGTTTAACTGCTTCTTTTCCTCAGCTTCTTTGACAGTCACCAGTGGCTCCAGATTGATTTCAGAACCCCCCAGAACCTGTCAGGACTACAGACCCAGGGCAGTCCTAACTATGACAGATGGGTGTCCTCTTTTATTATAACTACAAGTGTGGATGGTTACACATTCTATCCAATGTGGACAGAAGATGGCTCAGTAGTCACTTACAGTGGAAACTTGGATAGAAATTCAGTTGTATTAAATTATTTTCCACGTGTAAGTCTTTTAAAATATTTTTTAATCATAGTATTTGTTCATCTGCTATTTGTAGACATGGTAGTTCAACTCTGTAGGTTGGCAAAGTCGATTGTATCATATTATATAAAGTTGAAACACTGTTCCAGGTCCTGATGGAATAAGAATGACTGCATACAGTTAACAGATGATAAAGATTTTTCAAAATGTTATAGAAGAGTTTAATAGAAGTGTGCAGAGAAGTGAACAGAGGAACAAATACACTTAAAATTTAACAAATGATGTAGAATAAAACTTGATATATTGATTTATTATACTAACAATCATTTAGATGACATTTGTCAGTTTGGCAATGTTTAAACAACCAGTGACTGGCTGATGGTATGGGGGAGGGGGGGGGGGGGGGTAATGAGATGCTTCAGCTAGAGAACTGAGCACCTGAGGTTAGTGTGATGTTCTTATGATGATGATGTTTAGTTTAGGGAAAAAATGATGCATGTAACGGATTACCATAACAAAAACCTCTGAGAGCCCTTGACTTGAAGACCAGCTTAGCTTTTCCCAGTCTGCTGATCTCCCACGCAGTGTAGCTTCATACACAGGGCCCTCTGCTTATGATAAGTGCTGACTGGTCCTTGCCCCTGATGGGAACTGTAATAAAGGAAACAAACACATGTGTAGTATCTACACTTACACCAAATGCATATTCTAATAAAAACATATTTCATCTCTCCTCCTCATATTCACATTCTCTCCAGTCTAGTCTGAAGGCTTTTGTCTCAAACTGGTTTCCTACATGTCCTGCTTTACCTCTTTTGTCTTGTTATAATAGCTGAAGTCCTAAGTCTGTTGCCCATTTTTACTCAGACTTTAAAACTGGCTGACATTGTTTTGTCATGGATAGGTGGTAACAGGTTATGTGCTGAAAACCCAAAACATTTTATATGCCTGCTGTCCCAAATATTATATTTCTAGTGACCATTAATCATATACTCCTGTGGTTTGTCCTCTGGATCGTCAATCCTCTGGATAGGTAAACACATTTTATTGAGCACAAGGTGAGCTATCAAAACCATCACCACACGGCTGAACATGTGGGCATATTATCCCCACACTCAATGCACATGGTTTTGTTGATGTGTGAAACATTATAGTTTCATTACATTTCATTATACTAAATATCAGTATTCAAGTCTTTAATTATAAGCATCTAATCATATATGAAAAATCTGTAATATAAACATTCAAGAAATAGGAGTCGTTTACCAGCTCCCTAAAGAACTATTTCAAGAGGAATGTGTGTTTAGATATTTCAGGAAAGTTAGAGTAGAAATAGCTAGACTCCTAACAGATGAATAAAAGAGTGAAAATAATATTCAGTCATACCTGGAAAAATTCCAGCAATTTGTCAGAAGTGACTTACACAGCTAGACTGATGTTCTAGTGTAGTTCTTATTCGATGCATGCTGGCCTGTGAATTTAGTTCAAAACTCCTAGCTGTATAAATCTGTCCCTTATTCACAATTAGCAGTAGCTCCTCCCATCAGTCTTTCCTTCAGGAAAGGATTCAAGCCACTTCCCTGAGTTACATTCCAACTACAGTTATATTTGGTGTGGCTGTCAATCAGTTCTTGACTGCCCCTACTTATCAAACATTATTAAGTGGGGCAAATCTGGTTCTACCCAGTGTCACTGAATGGTGTGAAAAATCAGCCCTTGATTTTGGCAGGTTCGAAGGGTCGAGAGAGGTGCATTTTGTAATATTTCTGATACCTGCGGTTTCCCCAGCAGATTTACTAGTAATATTATGCAATCCTAGGCCAGGACTAGTTTCTTGTCTGAGCTAAGAACTGGAAAAGTTTTTCATCCCACATGGTTTGAAGTATTGGGTTAGTGCATAGTAAATTTAATTCATAAGTTTCTTTATTAAACAAAAGAAATTATTAAAAATATTAACTTCTGAAAACTCTGAGTGAATTTCATCACAACTGTAAACAGCATGCTGTGCTCCATGTCCATTGCTGCCATAATCTTTAGTGCGTTAGAACCTTTTTTGAGCCCTTGTCACAATCTTCTGTATGTGATCCCTGAAAGACAAGCTTCTGTCAAATGTGATGCCCAGATACCGCAGTCTGCTGTCTCTTATGATCACCGTGCTATTTATTTTGAGGCTTGGAACATCAGCTCTAACAATCCTATTGCCCAAAGAACACCACATGACTGTTGTATTTTCTGGGTTAATTAGAACACTCATCTCTGTACACCAGTCGATCACCTTGTCTGCTGTCGCCTGTAACTCTTAAGATATTTTTTCCTAGTCTCTCCCCTTCCTATATATGAGAACATCACCTGCAAATGTCAATATTCTTTCATCTGCAGGTGTTTCCAGGTTCTCACTTTTGCTCATAAAAACAGTACAGGTGAAACTGCAAATCTCTGTGGTAGTCCTGTGGTTATAATACATGGTTCCGAGGGCCATGAACCCAGGCGGAGAGCTACCTGATGAGTATAAAAAACAGCTGCTATCCAGTTTACCAAATAAAGACAGACTGTCTTCTCCACAAGCGCTTTTATAAAGATACTGTATCGGACTCTGTTGTAGGTATCTTCTAAATCAAGTGCCACTACCACCGCTTCCTGCCTGTTCTGGAAACCTTAGAAGGTGCCAGAGGAAAAATGGCTGCATTTTACCATGTGTCCTTCCCTGGCAGGTAACTTTTCAAACCTCGCGGAAGGAGATTTCTCAGTTCCAAAAACTCTTGTAGCTTACCCGCCACTATCTTCTGCAGTACTTTACCAAAGGTGTTTTGTAGGGTTATGATCCTAAAGCCGCTGAGTGTTGAATCATCCTTGCCAGGCTTAGGAAGTGAAATCAGGTAGCTGTGCATCCACTCTTGCAGGACTGAAGCTGTCCTATTGCTCTGGTTGAAACCCCACCAGGCCCTAGTGCAGTGTCTTTCACCCTTTACAGAACTTGTTTTACATCTTCCACCTGTATGGTGTCATCATAATATTAGTTCTTAATGGTGGTTGCCAGATTTTCTCTAACTGTATCTCTCTTATCTCCATCATTGTGGTTTGTGAAATGAACCTCTTCAGGAGAACCTCACCCTTCTCTTTGTCTGTGGTCAATAGCATGACGTCATCTCCATGAATTGTTCCCACTACACTGGGCCGATCTTAATTGAGCATCTGCCTATATAGCTTCCAAAACTTTCCCAATGTCTTATCGCCCCCTATTTCATCAATAAAATCCATAAAGAAAAGCTCCTATTGTGATTTTTTTTTTTTTACCTCTGCTGCACAGCGATTGAAAAACTAAACTAAGTCCTGTGTTTAAAATCTCTTTCTGTGCACTCCAATTCTTTCTGTGAGCTTTTGGCTGTGTGTCGTACTTTCTTTATATATTTTAAGTTTTGTTGAAAATGATTTTTTTACCCAATAGACTGCATACTATGGGTGTATCAGTTGGAGCCGTGAGACAGGAAAATGGTGCGAAAGCCACCTGTCACTACATAAAGCAGAACACAATGGGAGTTTTTGGCCTATAAACACTTAGAGACAAACTCAGGAGGAGATCGGAGCACTAATGGCCGGTGTGCAATAAAGATTATCTCTAACATGAACTATGAACTTTCTCTAAATGCTTTACTGTAGCTCTCTTTAACTTCCATGCCTATTCTACCTCTGATGTCCATAATGGAGGCTGCACAAAATTAGATCTACCAGTCCTCTTATATTTCCCTCTTTAGGATGCGTCCAAGAAGGGTGTTTGTCGGCTTATACTTTAAAGGCCTACGAGCTCTTGAAACTTTGACTTTACTGGACTTGGAGATCAATACCAAACACTGCAGATAGTCACTTCCATGATCACCCAGGACCGTTCATTTGGTGTCCAGTACCGCTGACTGGGTAACTAAAGCCAGGACAATGGCTGTGTCCGCATCACCAGGCCTCATTGCCATTCTAGTTGTGTGTTATATTAAATGGTTGTTTGCCATTTTTGTTGGCCTCCCATCAATTAGGCAGACACAATCTGAATCAACCATGGCATCAGCAAGGGCAACTGCCTGTCAGTTTTCCCCAGTACTGTCCCATTCATTGTTCTCTGCATTGAAATCCCCTCACAAATGAGGAACCTGTTGCCAGAAATTTCCTATGTCTTTCAGCCAGTCCCACTTCTGTTTTGTGACTAATAAGCCCACAGCAGCATTAATTATGTTCCAACTTAGGTCACTAATCTCCATAATATATATATATATATATATATATATATATATATATATATATATATATATATATATATATATATATATATATATATATATATATATATATATTATATATATATATATATAAAACCAATATATATGCATACACACATATGAGGGAGTGTCAAAAATGATCTACACTTTTCATTCTACAGTTGATTTGTGTCACAACTTTAGGAGAACCCTAGGTAGGGTAGAGTTCCTATACAGGAGATAATCGTCAGTATAAGTATGGCTCAATAGAAGTATGGTACTTCACTGTCTACTAGGGTAGTCCCGGTAGGCAGAGGGCCTGATGTATTACTCCTGGGACAGAGGACAAGAAGATAAGTCTAACCCGCTCCAATGGTGTGGTGCTAATGCAAGCTAGTTATCTTGGTGGCAACTCTTCTGCCACTGTGTTAAAGTAAGAGCTCCCAGAGAGAAAGCAAAGAATGCTCCCTTCTCACTCACTCAACTCTCACTCACGTATAAGTACACACAGACGAGAATAGTAGTTGAATGAAAAATGGTTTGCAAACTTTAATTCTGATATACAATAGACAACTGACTGGCCAAAAATTGATGGTGGTTAAGCGTAATTTAAACCTCAATGGGTATCATCATAAGGGAACACAAGAAATGTCTGCTATGTCCATTTCCTTTCCCACACAAGTATAGCTCACCCGTGGAGATTCCTAGAGGGTTGACGTGGTGAGGAAACTGCAAAACGTGGCTTCCATGTGGTGATCCTCTCTGTTGCAGATGATTATCCAGTGCTGCTCATAGGAGGTTTCAGTGTGATAATCCAAATTGTTCAAGACCACTGTAATGGTGGTGGTTAGTGTTCACATACGACACGTGGTCGTTTAATATACGACACGTGGTCGTTTAAAAAGTTGGAACCAAGTTCCCTAAATAGTCTATTTGTCTGTGCCCATTTTATGGTGACAGGACAATGTGTATGATTCATGAACTAATCGTTGTCTGGCTTTGGTAGTAGGAAAAATTCTGCAGGGCCGGGGGAAGATAGAAAAAGGCCTCATAAGCGTGTGCTAAATGGAACACATGGTTTCCTGAATTTGCTTCAGAATTGATCAACTGAATTAAATATTAAATCTAATTCAGCTTTGGTGGTTATGGTTTACATATTAATCACAAAAACATCTTGTGCAATATATCCTTGTCATTGAGCACCTGATGATGATGATGATGATTACACTGAATTTAAAAATGATCTACTGTAGGTTCCAGTTTCTTGGACTATTCCAACACCACGACCCACTGTGAATTACATCTACTGTATTCCAGTTTCTATTCCAACACCACGACCCACTGTGGCTTTAATGTGAGCATTCCCACCCCATATCCAACTCCAGGCTACTCCAACATCCCCACATTGTCTCCACCAACACATCCAGTCCCCACACCAAGTGAGTATACAATGTGTTCTTGTGTTGTTATGTGGCTTGCATTATCAAACATACTGAGCATCTTATTTTGGAGTACAGAATTAGTAACTTGTGCAATGATGATTTTATCCCAGTAAATGTATTTGATGTGTGTATTTCATGAATGAGTGCTACAATTAATGGAACATTATACTCTGTAGGCTGCGGTCGGGAGATGGGAATTAAAGACCAGAGAATTATTGAGGATGTTCAGCTACAAGCCTCTTCAGAAACTGATCACCATGGGCCAGAACTTGCAAGACTTTCTGAAGGAAGCTATCAGAGTTCATGGATACCAGCGTAAGTTTTTTTTTTCTTCTTCTTCTGATATGCTAATGAAATGTTAGCTGTACTTACAGAAGCATTGACCAGGCCTGATAAACTTGCTAATGTAACTGTTTGTCATGTTTTATATTTAGCTGAAGGTCAATATTGTTTTCATTTTCTTAGCACTCACAGGCTGTAAACTCTTGCAGACAGTTCTGATTGTTTGTCCACTTCTGGACTTTGGTCTTGCTTGAGAACTTGAGTTTTGCATGCACATTAATTTTGCAGATCTAGCTTATTTGCATGTGCACTGTTGGTTCCTCACCTGTCAGGCAGATGCACTCTGACTCGGATGGAAACACATCTAATTAGTCACCTTTTAGGGTTTGCCTGATGTGGAGACAGTGGATGTATCCTTTTTTCCCCAAATGGTACACTGGAAACCCACACATGGAGATTAACATTGAAGCTGAATGATATTTTGTTTTATCTGTTGGTGAAACTGAAAGGTTTTTGTGTGTTGAAAATGGTCTTTTTGTGTAGTGGTAAGCAGATAGCTGTTATTTCTACACTGTTTGCAAATAAGTAAACAGTATTTTCTTTTGTTTGATATATTTACAGGCTGGATGATCTCTCTCCTTACATCCAAGTTGACTTCAGAGAAGCAAAGTATGTGTCAGGTATTGTGACACAAGGTGAAGGGAGAGAGGACAAGTGGGTGTCTGGGTTTCAAGTTTACTACAGCTTTGATGGTGAAACCTTTTCTCCATATTCAGAGAAGCAGGATGGAGGTGCCAGAGTGTTCAGAGCTAACAATGACTCAGATTCAGCCGTGACCAACTACTTTGCACAAAATGTAATGGCAAGGTACATTCGGATTGTACCAGTGACCAGTCACAATGGCATTGCTCTAAGGTAATTTTGATGTCTTGTTTGCTTAACTGGAATAAAATTGGCATTGGCCAATAATAATATTAAAGTGATGTCTATATGATAACACATAAGCAAGCACCAACTAAATATATTGTCTACTGTTTCACTCAGATTTGAAGTGTTGGGTTGCAACCCATCCATCCCCAAGGAAAATGTTCCCACACACACACCCATGTACTCAACGGCTCCATCATCTCCAAGGTTGGGAACAGGCAGTCCCACACCACATCTCCTTGGCAATTATACACCAACGGCTGGGTCACCAACATCTGGAATCACTCAGATTCCTCCACCAACAGGTAGGTCAGTTATGTTGAGAAGTGTTTAGGTTTTCACAAGATGTAAAAGTATTAAACTGTTAGACATTTTTCATGGTGTCATTCTGAATGACCACTTGCATCTGTGTATATGCCTATGAAACTTGTTTTGATGTAATAATGTTGTCACCAATGACATTTTCTTTTAATCAAACTGACCAGTATAAGGAAGTAGATTATAATTTCTCCTCTCCAGTTTGAACAAATAATGAAATGGTATTATTAACCCCCACATTAGATATTGCTGTCTATTCTTGTAAATGACCAGAACTTCCCCTTTGACATACACTTACATCTGTGCATATTTTAGTGTGCTTGCTTCCAATGGGTCTGAGCAACTATTACCTGGTAAGGGATGAGCAGCTGATCTCATCATCCTCTTTAGATGACAGACACAAGGCATCTGATGGAAGGATATACAACAGTCCATCCCCCACATCTGGTGGCTCTTGGATTCCTGGGTGAGTAAATGAAGACAAAAGGAGTCAGCATGTTTAACAGTTTTTTATATGATTTATGTTGCTTTGTGTATTTCATTGCTTTAGGCTACACAGATGATAAAGTGTCTTCTGATAGTTCAAACTTGAGTAACACATTCATAGATATTCAAGAGAATAGTCACATCTTATTATGTGTAATGAAAATAGAGATGATTCTTATGCAGAATATACTAGGAAGCTATGTAATGTCTGTTCCAAAAAGTAGTACGAGTTGTGCAAATTAAAGTCACTGCGTGTAAGAGAGATTGTCAGCAGTTTAGCAAGTTTGGAAACTAATTGTTAACAAATGATAACAAGATTGTAAATCTTTGTCAAGAGTCTCTTTAATTTTGAGAATGCGTTTCATCATTTTAATACTAAACCTGTTATGTGGAAATGTTTGGTTTGATTTAATTATTAGAAACTTACAAACACTGTGTGTTTTTATTTTATCTCTTTATTAGAAATGAAAGTCAGCCGTGGATAATGGTGAACTTCTGGGAACCTAAGCTGGTTTCTGGAGTGATAACTCAAGGCAGTCCAGATTCTTCACGCTGGATAGAGCAATATTATGTTTACCTGAGTCTGGATGGAGTCACATTCAATCCTTATACAGAGTCTGATTCTGACAAGACGCCTTATCTGTTTACTGGCAACACAGACAGTGGCACACCAGTTAGAGGACTTTTTAACCGTGACATCATTGCACATTATGTGAAGATTGTTCCAGTTAGAGCATCTGCAAGTGGCATTGGCCTCAGATTTACTGTAGTTGGCTGTACACCAAATGTTCCACCTGCTGTTATACCAACACCTTCAGAATCGATGGCAACGCCAGAAGCTGGACACACCGGTGTACCTACACCACTAAAGAGTAAGTTTGTATATGCTGTTCACCAAACAGTGAATGTTTAACCTAGTACCTTGATGCTGATTAATCTGTTGCTATGCTGAATCAATTTTTAGGATGCATATTACATTTTTGTTGGCAATACTAATACATTTAGTATATAATACAGTAAGCAAGCAATAACTGTTTTTCACCTGAAAAAAAAAAAAGATTTTTTTGTTTCCCAGGGTGTGATGTTCCAATGGGCTTAAGCAATCCGCTAGTGATCAGTGACAGACAGCTGAGTGCCTCCAGTTACCTTGACATCAATCATGTTCCATCACGAGGCCGCATTTATGTTCAGAAAGATGGATCTTTGGCTGGAGGCTGGTCTCCTGCGTAAGTTGTTGTACCTGAATAAATAGATATTTGTTAGTGAAACCCTTTTATGTTTCAACACTTGAGTCCAAATACTGAGGAAAATGCAAGGTAATTGTGAAATCTGCAAATTTAATTTATCTATAATTTGAGAAAATAAATAGACATATATACATAGTCAAATCCTTTGTGACCCGTCTCTGTCATCACCAGCCCATCAAAAAGACTTGGTATTTGAGCAGTTTTCCATGTATTTTCATGATCAAGGTGTCTTTAATGTTCTGTGTCTACCCTTGGGTTTATCAGCTTCTGACCCTTGAACCAAGCAACCATGCCTTCAGTTACTGTGCTTCCTGAGCTGATGTGACATTTGATTGAGCACTGATACTTTCTGTTTAATCATGTTTTCATGCACTGTCATTAGCACTTGATTGAATGATGCAGCTGGTTAACAATGCAGACAGAATTCTAGTTTAATGTTATTTTTATTTTTTTCACGCAGTGTGTCTGACAAGAGGCAGTACATCCAGGTAGACTTCCTGGCTCCTTATGAAATTTCTGGAATTGTCACACAAGGTGTTGCAGATGAAGAAGCATGGGTTGAAAATTACATTGTGTACTACAGCACAGACGGTGTCAACTTCCACCCTGTTCTTGACAGTTCAAACAAGCCAGTTGTGTTTGATGGAAATCACGACCAGCACACACCAGTCTCCAACTACTTCACAGTGGTTGTGGCTCGTTACGTCCAAATTCGACCAGTGGAGTTTCACAACTATATTGGACTACGATTCAATATTTTTGGATGCGTGCCACCTAGCCCACCACCTCTGTTGCAGAGTACTCCCACTGCTATGACAAGTGAGTCCCTTAGACTGATAAACTGTATTTATTGTTGTTGCAGTGTTTTAGATTGCAATATGTTATGCAAAGAAGAGACACCAAGTAGTAAAGAAAGTATTTTGCATTTATGAGTTCTGCTCAGGGGTTAATAAAGTTGACTTACCAGCTTATAAAATTATTGTAGCTAAAGCCAGATGTGTTTAAGTTACAAGTGACAATTTTATGTCAGTAGATTGTCCTGTTCTTATCAGTATTTATATTTTCAGCCCAAGGCTGCTTGTTCTGGTCACCATGGGTCAGTAAGAGCGTTCCAGATGAAATTTCAGGAGAAACTGAGAACTTCTTTGAGGAGCCTCTTGTCACAAATGCTTGCACAAAAGATTTTGTAGTTGGGTAAGTTATCACACAGGAAATAAAGGCAGCACAATTACTCTTTGTGAAAAGAAAAATACAAAAATTGTGAGAGAACATTTGAAATGTGGCAGGTGAAGACCAAAAAATAAATGAAGTTTTGTATTTAATGACTAGAAAAATTTGAGTATTTTTTAAGGGGGGAGGAGGAAAAGGATGAGGGCATACAGAAGATGCTTGTAATAAACTGAAAATGAATATATAAATTAGCAGTTGTATTCAGCATATTTATGTTTTCTCACAGAATTGAATGCAGAGCCAGAGAAACAAAATTCTTGTGGGATCCAACTGATCCTCTTGTTGAGTGTTCCTTGAATGATGCAACATTTACCTGTATACCTGACACTGGCCACACATGTGAAGACTATGAGATCAGAGTCCTGTGTGATGTTTGTTCATTGACCACAGTGCCACACTCAACACCATCAGCGCCCACGCCTCAAGGTTCCTCGGGCAGTAGTGCATCTCCTCCTTACTGTCTCTCTAGATGGTCTGACTGGATCAATAAAGCCAATCCCACAGGAACACAGGGTGACTTTGAGAAAATGACTAAAGATGAACAGGCAGCGTTTTGCCCAGATGGCGTCATCACTGCAGTTGAATGCAGAGATTCAGTTACCAAAGATGACTACTGGAGCTTACAAGAAGCAACATGTACTGTGGAAGATGGTCTGGTTTGTGAGAATATGATTGCAATTGGTATAGACTGTCGCAACTACGAGATCAGATACAAGTGTCAGTGTTCAGGTATTGGGTTTTGTTCTCATTATATTGAACGTTTTTGTAAATGAAGTTGGTGTTTAGAAATGTGTTTGATTATTAACGTTATTAACATGTAAGAAGTTTTAACAAATAGTTTAGTGATTTCTTGCGTACATGTTTGTGTAGATATATTTTATCATGTGCCCATCTTTAATTCCTGTACACATCCATCTTGAATGAGATATTTTCTTTTTTTTTCCCCCTGTTAGGTAAAGTTAATTTATATAATTGTAAGCATTTGTTAAATACTTGGTTGTAAGTGAGAAGGTATATTTATGTCGGGTGCGTTAAATGCCAGTTCACTGCAGTGTTATTTAAATGCTTTAAATAAAACTTTCAAAATAAGCATCAAGTACATATTTTCCTCACAGCAGTATCTCCCAACACTCCTGAACATGACCGGACACCTACAACAGAAGGATTTCAAATGACATCTACTGTGACACCCAGCGCTCCTTTCATCACACCTCCTGGTAAGTTTTTAGAGGCTGCATCATGGTTTTTAAACTTAGTTTAGAAATAGACATGCATCTGTACTGAGTTGGTCGTTAGTTAAATTTCAAAAGATGCTAAAGTTCTTTGTCTTTTGTGCAGACTGAATAGTTTTTTTATGACATAAATGATCTGTTTTTATTTGCGGTACAAATTTACAATAATTTTACACCATTAATATTTTGTGAGTTTTGTCAGACGTAGATCAGGAAACTGGAGGACCATAGTATTTTGTTTTAAGGAAACTAATTTTTTTCATGTATATGATATTCCCCTTCACTGACATATCGGTTGATTTGGACACTAATATTTGTGTGTGTGTGTGTGTGTGTGTGTGTGTGTGTGTGTGTGTGTGAGTGTGCACATACATACAGGCATGCACATGTGTGCATACAATGTATATTGTTGTATATATTATCTACTATTGATATACTTTTCTCATCTGTCTCTGCTAATCAGTTTTGTCGCCAGATTACTCTTCTCTTGTTTACTGGCATGCTCAAAGGATACTTTGATTTATAATTGCTTTTAGTGTGCATTGTTCTTGGAAGGCCCTGATTACTTTTTTGCTCTTAAATTTACCAGGAAAATATGACTTTCTTGAAAGCTAAAAAAATGGTTACTTAAAATGGGACACAGCCACTGCTGTTGAATATTTCTGTGTTATATGATAGCACTGTGGCACTATGTGTATCAGAGGATGGGAGCCCAGATGGATAACATGCATGGATAGCAACAATAACTATAGCTCATCTAGGCTGGATAAAGCCACAATTCTTTGACATTTGTTTTTGGATTGTATTGCTTAATTACTGATATAATTAACATCCATATATTGAAAGGTCTTGCATATACTTTAAATTTCTCTCTGCTATTTCCAGTTATAACGCTATGCATGTTTAAAGTGGAAACCAAAAATCCTAGACTTTAAACATCTTATCATTTCATTTAACCAGAGATCATGTGAAACATACCCCAATGACATTCAGTTCTCCTGGAAATAGTGCCCAATAATATCGAACAGGAAATTTCAAATGTAAACATATTTCAAGCAGTATATCCCATACCATCAGGTGGAATCTATTAAGAAAAATACAGACAGAATGAGTATTAGTGGGCAATATCATCTATTGATAATTTCTAAAGAACTTACTGTTCATCACAAAATGTTGTATATACACATCTGGTCATAACATTCAATGACATGTATAAAATATATTCTGTTTGAGCATCATCATAATGGTACTGTGTTATTTCATTGTACTCAACTATTGCATGAATGCATTTTTCAGGATATAGATGCAATGTACCAACGAATGTGGACATGCCCAGCCTGTTGCCAGACAACCAGTTGTCTTCATCAAGTGATTTTAACTATCAGACAAGAGCCTCAGAAGGCAGACTGAACAGTGCATTTTCCTCTTGGGTTCCCTAGTAAGAAATCTGTGTTGAAAACTGTGTGAAGTATCTAGTTTCATGATATTAATTTTCATGTTTATATAAACTGTCATCCCAGAACTGTGTCAGCAATGAATCAGCTCAGTTTTACATGTGAGCTTTGGAATTCTTGACTCAGCAGTTTAAAATGTACATTGATGCAGCTGTACTTGAAAGTCGTTGGTACAAACAGTACAATTGTTAAGAGGTGTATATAGCTGGAGAGGCTGTCTGATGACAGTATGCACATTAAACTGGAGCTTCCTCTGTTGTAATAACACAGTGATGGTACATTGTTGTAGTTGACTGTATAAAGTGTGTAGCCTAATTTGCCAAATAGGTAAGAAATGACACATGCATGTATAGATTCCTGTTGCTGAATTTCTTAGATTAACAGCAGCATTTGACACATCTTTATTTGTTAAGAAAGAAAACATTGAAATGAAATTAATTTGAATAAGGTCTGACAAATCATTTCAGTAATGGAAAAGCAAGGTGTATTTTAAGGTTAAGGATAAAACAGGATAAATATGTATCTGTGTAACATTATTAGATGTCAGAATCAATAAATTTGTGTATTGTATTTTCCCCAGCATTTTTGACAGTCACCAGTGGCATCAAGTAGATTTCCTAAAACCTCAAAATGTGTCAGGAGTGCAGACCCAGGGTAGCCCTGACTATGACAGATGGGTATCCACCTTTACTATAAGTACGAGTTTGGATGGCTACACGTTCTATCCTATACGAGACAGGGATGGAAGTGTAGTAATATATGGTGGAAATTCTGACAGAAATTCACTTGTGAGAAATTATTTTCCACATGTAAGTACCTATTCACACACCATCTAAATTTCTGATAATGAATAATGTTGTAGATTGTTACTGTTATAGATGGTTGCAGCTACAAATGAAATGTCTGGCTGTCTACAAAGGTTGGCAAATATCTCAGAATAAAGAATACATTTGGGAAAATAGAGTTTGCTTCTTGAATCTAGCTTGGAATAAATGATTGTAAATATTTATATGAGCAGAGATGAATTCATGTCACTTCCATCTTCCTTCTGAACATTCACAGATTATTGTGGCAAGGTATGTGAGATTGTCACCAGTAACATGGAGTCCATCTGGTCCAGGCCTGAGATTGAATTACATCTACTGTATTCCAGTTTCTATTCCAACACCACGACCCACTGTGCCCTTTAATGTGAGCATTCCCACCCCATATCCAACTCCAGGCTACTCCAACATCCCCACATTGTCTCCACCAACACATCCAGTCCCCACACCAAGTGAGTATACAATGTGTTCTTGTGTTGTTATGTGGCTTGCATTATCAAACATACTGAGCATCTTATTTTGGAGTACAGAATTAGTAACTTGTGCAATGATGATTTTATCCCAGTAAATGTATTTGATGTGTGTATTTCATGAATGAGTGCTACAATTAATGGAACATTATATTCTGTAGGCTGCGGTCGGGAGATGGGAATTAAAGACCAGAGAATTATTGAGGATGTTCAGCTACAAGCCTCTTCAGAAACTGATCACCATGGGCCAGAACTTGCAAGACTTTCTGAAGGAAGCTATCAGAGCTCATGGATACCAGCGTAAGTTTTTTTTTCTTCTTCTTCTGATATGCTAATGATATGTTAGATGTACTTACAGAAGCATTGACCAGGCCTGATAAACTTGCTAATGTAACTGTTTGTCATGTTTTATATTTAGCTGAAGGTCAATATTGTTTTAATTTTCTTAGCACTCACAGGCTGTAAACTCTTGCAGACATTTCTGATTGTTTGTCCACTTCTGGACTTTGGTCTTGCTTGAGAACTTGAGTTTTGCATGCACATTAATTTTGCAGATCTAGCTTATTTGCATGTGCACTGTTGGTTCCTCACCTGTCAGGCAGATGCACTCTGACTCGGATGAAAACACAGCTAATTAGTCACCTTTTAGGGTTTGCCTGATGTGGAGACAGCGGATGTATTCTTTTTTCCCCAAATGGTACACTGGAAACCCACACATGGAGACTAACATTGAAGCTGAATGATATTTTGTTTTATCTGTTGGTGAAACTGAAAGGTTTTTGTGTGTTGAAAATGGTCTTTTTGTGTAATGGTAAGCAGATAGCTGTTATTTCTACACTGTTTGCAAATAAGTAAACAGTATTTTCTTTTGTTTGATATATTTGCAGGCTGGATGATCTCTCTCCTTACATCCAAGTTGACTTCAGAGAAGCAAAGTATGTGTCAGGTATTGTGACACAAGGTGAAGGGAGAGAGGACAAGTGGGTGTCTGGGTTTCAAGTTTACTACAGCTTTGATGGTGAAACCTTTTCTCCATATTCAGAGAAGCAGGATGGAGGTGCCAGAGTGTTCAGAGCTAACAATGACTCAGATTCAGCCGTGACCAACTACTTTGCACAAAATGTAATGGCAAGGTACATTCGGATTGTACCAGTGACCAGTCACAATGGCATTGCTCTAAGGTAATTTTGATGTCTTGTTTGCTTAACTGGAATAAAATTGGCATTGGCCAATAATAATTTTAAAGTGATGTCTATATGAAAACACATAAGCAAGCACCAACTAAATATATTGTCTACTGTTTCACTCAGATTTGAAGTGTTGGGTTGCAACCCATCCATCCCCAAGGAAAATGTTCCCACACACACACCCATGTACTCAACGGCTCCATCATCTCCAAGGTTGGGAACAGGCAGTCCTACACCACATCTCCTTGGCAATTATACACCAACGGCTGGGTCACCAACATCTGGAATCACTCAGATTCCTCCACCAACAGGTAGGTCAGTTATGTTGAGAAGTGTTTAGGTTTTCACAAGATGTAAAAGTATTAAACTGTTAGACATTTTTCATGGTGTCATTCTGAATGACCACTTGCATCTGTGTATATGCCTATGAAACTTGTATTGATGTAATAATGTTGTCACCAATGACATTTTCTTTTTATCAAACTGACCAGTATAAGGAAGTAGATTATAATTTCTCCTCTCCAGTTTGAACAAATAATGAAATGGTATTATTAACCCCCACATTAGATATTGCTGTCTATTCTTGTAAATGGCCAGAACTTCCATTTTGACATACACTTACATCTGTGCATATTTTAGTGTGCTTGCTTCCAATGGGTCTGAGCAACTATTACCTGGTAAGGGATGAGCAGCTGATCTCATCATCCTCTTTAGATGACAGACACAAGGCATCTGATGGAAGGATATACAACAGTCCATCCCCCACATCTGGTGGCTCTTGGATTCCTGGGTGAGTAAATGAAAACAAAAGGAGTCAGCATGTTTAACAGTTTTTTTATATGATTTATGTTGCTTTGTGTATTTCATTGCTTTAGGCTACACAGTTGATAAAATGTCTTCTGATAGTTCAAACTTGAGTAACACATTCATAGATATTCAAGAGAATAGTCACATCTTATTATGTGTAATGAAAATAGAGATGATTCTTATGCAGAATATACTAGGAAGCTAGGTAATGTCTGTACCAAAAAGTAGTACGAGTTGTGCAAATTAAAGTCACTGCGAGTAAGAGAGATTGTCAGCAGTTTAGCAGGTTTGGAAACTAATTGTTAACAAATGATAACAAGATTGTAAATCTTTGTCAAGAGTCTCTTTAATTTTGAGAATGTGTTTCATCATTTTAATACCAAACCTGTTATGTGGAAATGTTTGGTTTGATTTAATTATTAGAAACTTACAAACACTGTGTGTTTTTATTTTATCTCTTTATTAGAAATGAAAGTCAGCCGTGGATAATGGTGAACTTCTGGGAACCTAAGCTGGTTTCTGGAGTGATAACTCAAGGCAGTCCAGATTCTTCACGCTGGATAGAGCAATATTATGTTTACCTGAGTCTGGATGGAGTCACATTCAATCCTTATACAGAGTCTGATTCTGACAAGACGCCTTATCTGTTCACTGGCAACACAGACAGTGGCACACCAGTTAGAGGACTTTTTAACCGTGACATCATTGCACATTATGTGAAGATTGTTCCAGTTAGAGCATCTGCAAGTGGCATTGGCCTCAGATTTACTGTAGTTGGCTGTACACCAAATGTTCCACCTGCTGTTATACCAACACCTTCAGAATCGATGGCAACGCCAGAAGCTGGACACACCGGTGTACCTACACCACTAAAGAGTAAGTTTGTATATGCTGTTCACCAAACAGTGAATGTTTAACCTAGTACCTTGATGCTGATTAATCTGTTGCTATGCTGAATCAATTTTTAGGATGCATATTACATTTTTGTTGGCAATACTAATACATTTAGTATATGATACAGTAAGCAAGCAATAACTGTTTATCACCTGAAAAAGAAAATTAAAAAAAAAATGATCTTTTTGTTTCCCAGGGTGTGATGTTCCAATGGGCTTAAGCAATCCGCTAGTGATCAGTGACAGACAGCTGAGTGCCTCCAGTTACCTTGACATCAATCATGTTCCATCACGAGGCCGCATTTATGTTCAGAAAGATGGATCTTTGGCTGGAGGCTGGTCTCCTGCGTAAGTTGTTGTACCTGAATAAATAGATATTTGTTAGTGAAACCCTTTTATGTTTCAACACTTGAGTCCAAATACTGAGGAAAATGCAAGGTAATTGTGAAATCTGCAAATTTATTTTATACATAATTTGAGAAAATAAATAGACATATATACATAGTCAAATCCTTTGTGACCCGTCTCTGTCATTACCAGCCCATCAAAAAGACTTGGTATGTGAGCAGTTTTTCATGTATTTTCATGATCAAGGTGTCTTTAATGTTCTGTGTCTATCCTTGGGTTTATCAGCTTCTGACCCTTGAACCAAGCAACCATGCCTTCAGTTACTGTGCTTCCTGAGCTGATGTGGCATTTGATTGAGCACTGATACTTTCTGTTTAATCATGTTTTCATGCACTGTCATTAGCACTTGATTAAATGATGCAGCTGGTTAACAATGCAGACAGAATTCTAGTATAATGTTATTTTTATTTTTTTTCACGCAGTGTGTCTGATAAGAGGCAGTACATCCAGGTAGACTTCCTGGCTCCTTATGAAATTTCTGGAATTGTCACACAAGGTGTTGCAGATGAAGAAGCATGGGTTGAAAATTACATTGTGTACTACAGCACAGACGGTGTCAACTTCCACCCTGTTCTTGATAGTTCAAACAAGCCAGTTGTGTTTGATGGAAATCACGACCAGCACACACCAGTCTCCAACTACTTCACAGTGGTTGTGGCTCGTTACATCCAAATTCGACCAGTGGAGTTTCACAACTATATTGGACTACGATTCAATGTTTTTGGATGCGTGCCACCTAGCCCACCACCTCTGTTGCAGAGTACTCCCACTGCTATGACAAGTGAGTCCCTTAGACTGATAAACTGTATTTATTGTAGTTGCAGTGTTTTAGATTGCAATATGTTATACAAAGAAGAGAAACCAAGTAGTAAGAAAGTATTTTGCATTTATGAGTTCTGCTCAGGGGTTAATAAAGTTGACTTACCAGCTTATAAAATGATTGTAACTAAAGCCAGATGTGTTTAAGTTACAAGTGACAATTTTATGTCAGTAGATTGTCCTGTTCTTATCAGTATTTATATTTTCAGCCCAAGGCTGCTTGTTCTGGTCACCATGGGTCAGTAAGAGCGTTCCAGATGAAATTTCAGGAGAAACTGAGAACTT
Organism: Candidula unifasciata; assembly: GCA_905116865.2. Taxonomy (NCBI): domain Eukaryota; kingdom Metazoa; phylum Mollusca; class Gastropoda; order Stylommatophora; family Geomitridae; genus Candidula; species Candidula unifasciata. The sequence goes on along the minus strand of CAJHNH020000417.1, from coordinate 287,580 downwards.
CTTTGAGGAGCCTCTTGTCACAAATGCAATTAGCTGCAAAATATAGAATATATAAAGACAAGACAAGGAAAGGATATAAACTATGGCCACATACAAATCGATAATATGAAAATAAAATGAAGGAAACATATAAGTACTTGGGTGCAAATTTCAACTGCTCTAACATGCTGAGAGAAGAAATTATCAAAATACAATCTTGAAAAAGGTATACGATGCCCTTCAAAATCTGCTGATGTCAAAGTCTCTATCTCGCGAGACCATGATCAAAATATATAAAACGTTGATAAGACCCTTAGTTTTATATGGCTCTGAAACTTGGAGCATAACTAAAAGAGATGAAGCCTTATTATAGATTTTTTTTAAATATGGTCCTAAAATGAATCTTTGGACCCATGAAGGATGCAAACAGTGGGCAATGGAGAGTGAGAAGCAACAACAAAATTCATTATCTGTTTAAATTACCATTGATCACTTGCATCATGAGGGCTAATAGACTGACATGGCTGGGGCATATTGAGAGAATATTAGATGACAGATAGGTAAAAACTGTATACACAAGGGATGGTGAATGGTCATTGATCACTAGGCAGACCAAGAAGATGATGCTAAGATAATATCCAAACAGACCTACAAACACTTGGTGTCACCAACTGGAAAAAAGAAGACCAAACCAGAGAGATGAATGGAGGTGGGTGAAATCTGCAGCAATGAACCTCAAGGGCTCAGAATGCTTAAGAAGAGGAAGATGTGAGTGTAATAAAACTTTAACTAAATGTTTACTTTTAACACTTGCATTAAACATATTATAATTTTTCCCCCACAGAATTGAATGCAGAGCCAGAGAAACCAAATTTATGTGGGATCCAACTGATCCTCTTGTTGAGTGTTCCTTGAATGATGCAACATTCACGTGTATCCCTGACACTGGCCACACTTGTGAAGACTATGAGATCAGAGTCCTGTGTGATGTTTGTTCATTGACCACAATGACACACTCAACACCATCAGCAGCAGCATTGTATCCTAATATATCATCCACCATCATTATCACTTCTCCTTCAGAAACAAATCCTAGTTTATCACCTTCAGTCAGTGTTGGTCTGAATGCATCGACCAATGCTTATACAAGTAGTCCAACTAGTTCTTCAACACATCCATGCTTCAGTGGATGGTCAGGCTGGATTAACAATAACACACCAAGTGGTACATCTGGTGATTTTGAATTTCTGACATCAGCAGAGCTGGAGAAATTTTGTCCTGGTGGTAAAATTACTGATGTTGAGTGTGTGGATTCAGAAACATTTGATGAATTTGCCAGCTTATATGAAGCATCCTGCACAGTAGAAAATGGCTTGGAGTGCTATAATGATCCTGCTCTGGAGGTTCCTTGTCATGATTACAAGATTAAGTACAACTGCCTTTGTTCAGGTAATTTCATTTCTCTTTTTTAAATGAACATGATAATAGTCTCTTCTTATTCTTTTTATTTTTTTAACAAATCACATAAGATTTAATGCACTTTCTGTCCAGTGTCAGCTAGAATATTCCTGTTCTGATCACACAGGTGTTTGTCAACAAGGATGGTTTATTAACTTTGACAATATGTGAGTGGTTATTAACTCATAAAAAACATAATGTATTTCACACAGTCTATGGGTTTCACAAGATTATTGTAGAATTTTTGGCACTCGAGTATTCATATAGTTTTCATATGTAAATGTCAGTTGCTTCTAAGTTTTTGTCAGTACTAAATTCATATTGTACATACATACATGTGGCTAGAATGATTTCAAATTATAACCAAGATAAAAAAATTAAAAAAAAAATAAACAGTCTATGAGTGCTTGAAATTATGAACTGCAAATATTCGCCTCATTAGAGCACTTTTGTCAATCAGTACCTCAAATAAAATGTTTAACAAACTGAATACACTATAACTGTTCACAGTTTACTGTTGAATGGGGCAGTGAGAATCACAGCACTCGGGAAACTCCCATAAGTGCTCAGTCCCCATCTTCAGCAGCAAGCAAAGAGTTCCAATTCCGATGACACCAGTAACCATCTCTATATCTGTCTCATCCTTTCCCTGAGTGTTGAGCATCGGCCAGATCCCCTGGTAACTCCTTGCAGCGCCATTCTCCTTAGACCCTAATGATCTATGCACTGTTCACTCACTCCCAAAGGGCCCTCACAATATCTAACTAGTCATACATCAGTTCGTCACCAAGTGGTGCAGAGCTAGCCAGTCTATCTGCCTACTCATTTCCCAACACACCGGCATAACCTGGAGAAAATATCCAAAGGATGCTAACTACCCGGGACCTCTGAAGTGATGCTTGCCACTCTGCTTGAAGCAAGCCTATTTTCACCTTCCTCAACATGCTCTGTGAGTCAGTCACAATCATGGCATCTGTGTACAGCTGATTCTCAAGCCAGAGAAAAGCAGCAGAGACTGCCTCCACCTCCATTCTCAAACAAGATGTTGCGGAATCATAGGAGAGGCTTTGCTGCACTCGGCGACGTCCATTCGCCTTTGCTATGAAACCCCATACACTTTATCTGCCCCTCAACACAGAGCCATCTGTGTGGATAATCACATCACTTGGGTGGGAATTGTCATGAATCATTTCTGGAACTTCTGATTCTGCAGCACCAGCTGGCTAGTCCCTGCACTCATGACCTAAAGTGATTAGAACCCTACACGAGTCTGAAACTTGTTTGGACACTTTGACCCACTTCTCTCCTCACTCAAAATTATCAAGCCTGCACACAATGTCTGATTGTGTCTTCAGCTTGCGCCATCCAAGACCTTCCTCTTTTCAGACTGTGACCCTTAGCTCTACCCAGGGCTTAATGCAGGAGGTGCTTCTTGTCTGCAGCTACACTGATATATGACTTTGCCTGCAGAACTTTGAGCCTATCTGCAATAGTAGGCAGTTTAATATAGTCTTACAAGTTTTTCTGCTGTCTCTAGTAATGTTGTGTAAATTCAAGTTGTAAGGCAAGCAGCAAAACAATTATAGTTGCAGTATAAGTAGTGTTCTATAAATAGCAAGTTTTAATTTTATATATGGCTAATCGAGTTTGTTTATTTAACGGATCAACATCATAGCACACAAGTGCAACCCATAAAGGCTCGGTTCTACTTCTAACTCAAGCCTGAGTCTGAAGAATCACAGCTATATAACACAATGGCACAATATAACACTATTGTCTGGAACGAAAGAAAGGCACCAACAGCAACAACCATAATTTTTGACTACTTTAATGTATAGTTAAATAAAACAATAAATCTGCCAGCATGTTGCATCATGACCAGTTTGACACCTGTTCCAGGTTTTGTGACCTGTATGGCTAAGTGTAATTGACTAATTCATGTGCACTTGTCAGTGTGCCATGTGTGGCTGTACTTCTACCATTGTGTCAGAACATGTGACAAAAATCTGTCCATTCATTTGTTTCATTTGAGAAGTTTTAACCTCTGTGTAGCTGATAATTTGGTTTATGTTGTCATTATTGCCACCACGGCTACACTTCCTTGGGTATGTTCTAGGACCTTGTGTATCATGTAGCATAAAGCTTAAGCAACTGGACACCTGGGTTTTGTAATTGTTGTTGTTTCATAAGGGGATGACAATAGCGGATTTGGAGCTACTATTTGCAAATATTATTTCTGTGGAGTAACTTTGGCTGCCACATTGATCAGTTTTTTTTTTTTTTTTTTAAATCTGCAGGAAGCAGTTATGAAACATCATATAATGTATCCACAGGTTCTCTCTCTACTGGAAGCAGTTTTAAGACATCACTTAGTCCACCAACAGGTTCTGTCTCCCCTGGAAGCAGTTATAAGACATCACTTAGTCCACCATCAGGTTCTGTCTCCCCTGGAAGCAGTTATAAGACATCACTTAGTCCACCAACAGGTTCTGTCTTCCCTGGAAGCAGTTATAAGACATCACCTAGTGCACCAACAGGTTATGTCTCCCCTGGAAGCAGTTATAAGACATCACTTAGTCCACCAACAGGCTCTGTCTTCCCTGGAAGCAGTTATAAGACATCACCTAGTGCACCAACAGGTTCTGTCTCCCCTGGAAGCAGTTATAAGACATCACTTAGTCCACCAACAGGTTCTGTCTCCCCTGGAAGCAGTTATAAGACATCACTTAGTCCACCAACAGATTCTGTCTCCCCTGGAAGCAGTTATAAAACATCACCTAGTGCACCAACAGGTTCTGTCTCCCCTGGAAGCAGTTATAAGTCATCACTTAGTCCACCAACAGGTTCTGTCTCCCCTGGAAGCAGTTATAAGACATCACTTAGTCCACCAACAGGTTCTGTCTCCCCTGGAAGCAGTTATGAAACATCTTCTAGTCCACCAACAGGTTCTGTCTCCAGTGGAAGCAGTTATGGCCCATTTACTCATGTGACAATCTGCATTAATCAGTGGTCTTCGTGGATCAACAAGAATACTCCTATAGGTACAAATGGAGACACTGAACAAATGACCAGTGAAGAGATGTCTATTTTCTGTCCTGGAGGGGAGATTACCAAAATTCAGTGTGTAGATTCAGACACAGAAGATGACTGGGAGAGTTTGGAAGAAGCTGATTGTTCACTAAAGACTGGACTAACATGTCTCAACCAACCATTTGAAGATGTAGGACTACTCAGATATCTCTGCAATGTTCCTCAACCTTTAAAACCATTTGAGGGAATTCCTCCATGATAGAGACTACAAGATACAGTAATATCTCTGCCACAAACTCTATTCAGAAACAAAAATAATTCTCATTTCTTGCTACTACTACTGCTTGATGATTGTGACAGAGATTTACTCATCCTGATTATGTCAATATTCTGTAGACTTACATAAAAACATAAATAATATTTTTATAGAAATTTACTTTCTGAGTGAAGAAAAAAAAAATTGGCTGTTGTTTCTTTTATAACAGCAGGTAACGTCACTTATCATAATTGATGTCCTCAAGATTTATCAGCATTTGCAGCACTCTTTTTTTTTTAAAAAACAATTAATCCCATGTTGTTTGTTTTGTAATGTTTTTTTTTAAATTTTCCTAGAGTGTCCAAACACATTGTTATAAAATGATTTAATACGCTGATTAACTATAGCAATCCTTGGATGTCATTTCTCAAAGAAAAATTGCATTTTTGCCTAAGTGGACCTTAATTTCAGCACTTGGAACTGGCCCATCATCTTTTTTTTCTCATGAAATTTCTTTTATTACTTCAGCTTCCTGTTCTTTATTAAGCTCCAATAACTCTTGCGTTGTGAGATCCATTCTATGATCCTCCTAAATCAGTAATGTCGTAGGTGGGATGAGTATTGACTTTTCAGGTAAATATCAAACAAATAAATTTCAATGGAAAGAAATAAAACAAATTTTTAAAAAGAGGAATATTGGCATGAATGAATATTGGAGTTTCACAGTATTTTCCTACAATTTACACAACCACTAAACTTATAGAGAAGGAATTTTTTTTGGGGGGGGGGGGGGGGGGGGTGGGGGGGGGGGGGGGGGGGGGGGTAGTAGTTTTGTAATGATTAGTGTACACATGTCTGGGAGCCAAGATAGTCTAGTGGCTAGGCACTCACATTCTGGTCCAAGGTTTAAGGTTACAAAATCACATGGAAGTGGATTTTTCACAATTGATCTTGACTCCAAGGTTGGCCCAGTTTAACATGGGTACCAGTGATGTCCTGGGAAGTAAAAGTAGCTAATGTTATGTTGACTACAACATCCACTGAGTGTCATTTGGGCCTTACAAAAAATGTGGTCTAGAACTAAACACCATTAATTCTAAAGGCATGAAAGGGGTCTTTTACTTTTACTTTACATGCATCAGATTAATTCATAACTTAGGCAAGATTTACTACTAACTAGCTTGACTAGGCGGTCAGAGAGTAACTAGAATTATAAATGGAAAAATTGAAGGCAACTGGCAGAAATAACCATTTCTGTTATGACACTTTGTTAGAGAAAATAAGGACCCCGTAGCATTTACCATTATTCCTCACTGCTATTTAGCTTACTTTAATATTTTATACTGTTAGAAGAGTTATCCTATATGATGTTTTATTGCAACAGGTACCATTTGAAACATATATATTTCTGTTGATTTTTTAAATGTAATAAAGATAAAATAAAATTGGGGAGATATAATATTTTACCTGTGCTGATAGATACTGTGTATCTGGAATTACTATTATGGTTTTTGTGATTAGGAAATTGTAGAAGATTCATGTCAAAATTTATGGTTTCAGGAGTCACACTGCCTTCCTTAATTGAGTCCACCACTACTTCAAGCACTGAAGGTCATTATATATCATCAGTTCAGTCAGTGAGAAGCAGTTATAAAACATCTCCTAGTGCACCAACCGATTCTTTATCCAGTCAGAACACTGTCACTCAGGTGACAGTCTGCATTAATCAGTGGTCTTCGTGGATCAACAAGAATACTCCTATAGGTACAAATGGAGACACTGAACAAATGACCAGTGAAGAGATGTCTATTTTCTGTCCTGGAGGGAAGATTACCAAAATTCAGTGTGTAGATTCAGACACAGAAGATGACTGGGAGAGTTTGGAAGAAGCTGATTGTTCACTAGAGACTGGACTAACATGTCTCAACCAACCATTTGAGGGAATTCCTCCATGTAGAGACTACAAGATCAGATATCTCTGCAACTGTTCAGGTAAGACTTCTACTTGTTGAATGTTGATCTCTAAAACTAAGATTGGATTTGTATGAAAAGATAATATGTAAGTAAATTACATATGCACTTAACTAAAAAGAGCATATCTTTGTAGAGTTGTGTGGTTTATGGTCAGTTAACACTCTTACTTACACACTTATCCAGGTTCAAAAGTCAGTTGTGGCAGCCATCTTGACTGTGAGGACAAACTAGGTACCAGTGTTTCTCTGGAAAAATTAAAGGCAGCTTGCTTAAATAACCATATCACCTCTTGTGTGTCTTTTGGTTACATAAAATATTGGCCCAGTGTCATATATTCTAGCAGCATTTTAGACAAAGAGATAAGAGATATTAAAATAAGAAGTATACAAAACAAGAAATTCTTTCATAGCACTAGGAAGTTTGTGAAACTCAAAATATAGCTCCCCAGCATGAGTTGTAGAATATTTATAGCTAAACAAAACCAAAAAAAAAGTAAATACTTATGTGTGGATCATTTGTACTTATGTGAAAATACAACTTGCCGCTGGTTAGAGAACACAACACACACACACATTGTGATTGTAACTGACTAAGAAAGCATACTGAGGAAGGTCAGGACAGGCATGCTTCATGCAGAGTGGCATGCTTCACTGCAGAGGACATGGGTGAGGAGTATTGTCTGGATTTTTCCTCCAGGAGATGCCCTTGTGTTGGGAAATGAACAGGTGGACAGACTTGCTGGCTCTGCACAACTTGGTGGAATATTGATGCATGACAAGGCCAGTGACTTGTGGGAGAGCATTACAGTTCGAAGATGGATCACCATAGTCTGGTGAGATTGATGTATTGGGGTGTGACGAGGGGTTCTGGCAGATGCTCGAGGCTCAAAGAAAAGGTAAGATGAACATTTAATCAGAATGCTACTGGCACTAATAGTATCGGAACTTTGCGCTGGCTGCTGAAAATGGAGACGGAGGGCTTATGGGAATGCCCCAAATGCTGTGATGTTGATTCTTGAATCAAATCAAATCAACTCAATGTGTGGATCAGAAAAATAAATAGTTTGATGACTGTTAAACTATATACACTCATTAACTTATGTGTGGATCAGAAAAATAAATAGTTTGATGACTGTTAAACTATATACACTCATTAACTTATGTGTGGATCAGAAAAATAAATAGTTTGATGACTGTTAAACTATAAACACTCATTAACTTATGTGTGGATCAGAAAAATAAATAGTTTGATGACTGTTAAACTATATACACTCATTAACTTATGTGTGGATCAGAAGAATAAATAGTTTAATGGCTGTTAAACTATATACACTCATTAACTTATGTGTGGATCAGAAGAATAAATAGTTTAATGGCTGTTAAACTATATACACTCATTAACTTATGTGTGGATCAGAAGAATTAAATTATAAACACTCATTAACTTATGTGTGGATCAGAAAAATAAATAGTTTAATGGCTGTTAAACTATATACACTCATTAACTTATGTGTGGATCAGAAGAATTAAATTATAAACACTCATTAACTTATGTGTGGATCAGAAGAATTAAATTATAAACACTCATTAACTTATGTGTGGATCAGAAGAATAAATAGTTTAATGGCTGTTAAACTATATACACTCATTAACTTATGTGTGGATCAGAAGAATTAAATTATAAACACTCATTAACTTATGTGTGGATCAGAAGAATAAATAGTTTAATGGCTGTTAAACTATATACACTCATTAACTTATGTGTGGATCAGAAGAACAAATAGTTTAATGGCTGTTAAACTATATACACTCATTAACTTATGTGTGGATCAGAAGAATTAAATTATAAACACTCATTAACTTATGTGTGGATCAGAAGAACAAATAGTTTAATGGCTGTTAAACTATATACACTCATTAACTTATGTGTGGATCAGAAGAATTAAATTATAAACACTCATTAACTTATGTGTGGATCAGAAGAATAAATAGTTTAATGGCTGTTAAACTATATACACTCATTAACTTATGTGTGGATCAGAAGAATTAAATTATAAACACTCATTAACTTATGTGTGGATCAGAAGAATTAAATTATAAACACTCATTAACTTATGTGTGGATCAGAAGAATAAATAGTTTAATGGCTGTTAAACTATATACACTCATTAACTTATGTGTGGATCAGAAGAACAAATAGTTTAATGGCTGTTAAACTATATACACTCATTAACTTATGTGTGGATCAGAAGAATTAAATTATAAACACTCATTAACTTATGTGTGGATCAGAAGAATAAATAGTTTAATGGCTGTTAAACTATATACACTCATTAACTTATGTGTGGATCAGAAGAACAAATAGTTTAATGGCTGTTAAACTATATACACTCATTAACTTATGTGTGGATCAGAAGAATTAAATTATAAACACTCATTAACTTATGTGTGGATCAGAAGAATTAAATTATAAACACTCATTAACTTATGTGTGGATCAGAAGAATTAAATTATAAACACTCATTAACTTATGTGTGGATCAGAAGAATAAATAGTTTAATGGCTGTTAAACTATATACACTCATTAACTTATGTGTGGATCAGAAGAATAAATAGTTTAATGGCTGTTAAACTATATACACTCATTAACTTATGTGTGGATCAGAAGAATAAATAGTTTAATGGCTGTTAAACTATATACACTCATTAACTTATGTGTGGATCAGAAGAATTAAATTATAAACACTCATTAACTTATGTGTGGATCAGAAAAATAAATAGTTTAATGGCTGTTAAACTATATACACTCATTAACTTATGTGTGGATCAGAAGAATTAAATTATAAACACTCATTAACTTATGTGTGGATCAGAAGAATTAAATTATAAACACTCATTAACTTATGTGTGGATCAGAAGAATAAATAGTTTAATGGCTGTTAAACTATATACACTCATTAACTTATGTGTGGATCAGAAGAATTAAATTATAAACACTCATTAACTTATGTGTGGATCAGAAGAATAAATAGTTTAATGGCTGTTAAACTATATACACTCATTAACTTATGTGTGGATCAGAAGAACAAATAGTTTAATGGCTGTTAAACTATATACACTCATTAACTTATGTGTGGATCAGAAGAATTAAATTATAAACACTCATTAACTTATGTGTGGATCAGAAGAACAAATAGTTTAATGGCTGTTAAACTATATACACTCATTAACTTATGTGTGGATCAGAAGAATTAAATTATAAACACTCATTAACTTATGTGTGGATCAGAAGAATAAATAGTTTAATGGCTGTTAAACTATATACACTCATTAACTTATGTGTGGATCAGAAGAATTAAATTATAAACACTCATTAACTTATGTGTGGATCAGAAGAATTAAATTATAAACACTCATTAACTTATGTGTGGATCAGAAGAATAAATAGTTTTAATGGCTGTTAAACTATATACACTCATTAACTTATGTGTGGATCAGAAGAAGAACACAATAGTTTAATGGCTGTTAAACTATATACACTCATTAACTTATGTGTGGATCAGAAGAATTAAATTATAAACACTCATTAACTTATGTGTGGATCAGAAGAATAAATAGTTTAATGGCTGTTAAACTATATACACTCATTAACTTATGTGTGGATCAGAAGAACAAATAGTTTAATGGCTGTTAAACTATATACACTCATTAACTTATGTGTGGATCAGAAGAATTAAATTATAAACACTCATTAACTTATGTGTGGATCAGAAGAACAAATAGTTTAATGGCTGTTAAACTATATACACTCATTAACTTATGTGTGGATCAGAAGAATTAAATTATAAACACTCATTAACTTATGTGTGGATCAGAAGAATAAATAGTTTAATGGCTGTTAAACTATATACACTCATTAACTTATGTGTGGATCAGAAGAATAAATAGTTTAATGGCTGTTAAACTATATACACTCATTAACTTATGTGTGGATCAGAAGAACAAATAGTTTGATGGCTGTTTAACTATATACACTCATTAACTTATGTGTGGATCAGAAGAATTAAATTATAAACACTCATTAACTTATGTGTGGATCAGAAGAATAAATAGTTTAATGACTGTTAAACTATATACACTCATTAACTTATGTGTGGATCAGAAGAATAAATAGTTTGATGGCTGTTAAACTATATACACTCATTAACTTATGTGTGGATCAGAAGAATAAATAGTTTAATGACTGTTAAACTATATACACTCATTAACTTATGTGTGGATCAGAAGAATTAAATTATAAACACTCATTAACTTATGTGTGGATCAGAAGAATAAATAGTTTAATGGCTGTTAAACTATATACACTCATTAACTTATGTGTGGATCAGAAGAATTAAATTATAAAACACTCATTAACTTATGTGTGGATCAGAAGAATAAATTATAACAACACTCATTAACTTATGTGTGGATCAGAAGAATTACTTATTATAAAAACAACTCATTAACTTATGTGTGGATCAGAAGAATTAAATTATAAACACTCATTAACTTATGTGTGGCATCAGAAGAATTAAATTATAAACACTCATTAACTTATGTGTGGATCAGAAG
>CAJHNH020000417.1:185000-276253 GCA_905116865.2 Candidula unifasciata | reverse complement strand
TGAGCAATATATTGATTATTATATTTATATATTATATTATTTATATATTATAGTTAATTCTGTTAAACTACAACTAGAACCTTGTCTCCCACACATAAGTAATTTATTCTTTATTTTTGGTGATCAACATTGTAATTATATTTAATTGTGTGAATCTGTGCCTAAAGCATTCTCTCAAACATAAAAGAAACTGATATTTTATTGTTTAATTACAGGAATCACAACAACCTCTCCCTTCAGCAAGCACACTGGGTCATCACTAATTACAGAACAACATAGCACTTCTATATTTTCATCCATAGCAACAAGTCATTCACCACCAACTCCATACATTGCTGGACCTTCTCCAAAACCTGTACAAAGTTGTCAGTCGGGGTGGTCAAACTGGTTGAACAGAAACTCCCCTCTAGAATCATTTGGAGACTATGAGAAAATGACAGAAGAAGAGTTTTCTGCTGTTTGTTATGGTGGAAATATCACTGACATTTCATGTGTGGATTCTGAAACTAGTGACGATTGGTCAAGCTTGTCAGAGGCTACTTGTACTGTAGAAAATGGTCTACAATGTGACAATATACCATTACCAGACATCCCTCCATGTAGAGACTACAAGATAAGATACATGTGCCAGTGCCCAGGTAAGATGGTGTTGTCATAATGGAGGAGTTCAATGATAACCTAAGCATAGCTCTGTACACAGCTGGGTTGTGCAAACACAGATTAGTACACTGATAGCGCATTACACATTCTAACATTGTACAGTTAACTCCTAGTTTGCTGCAAGCCACATGAATGACAAGAATTTTCTTTAGTTTAAATCACCAGGACAGTTAGGCCTTTATAGCATGTTATTTTTAGAAAATTTGATTAAGTAAAGACTGCAGTGGCACATTGCCTGTCAATACAGTGGTTTACTCTCCAATGGAAACATTTTTTTTTGGGGGGGGGGGGGGGGGGGGGGAGGTCTAATTAGTAGAGCTCTAGGCTCAACTCAGCCTCGTAAAAAATAGGTGCCAGCAAATTTTCACACTTGTCTGGGTCTTGTCTGCAAACAAAATGAAAAACTCGCCACACACACAAAATTAGAACTCAGTGAAACACAGTTGATGGCAGCCATTAATTGTTTTCAAGAGGGCTACCAGTATATAATAGTGAATTCTAGAACTGAACAGTTTAAGTTTAAATTTTACAGATCATTCAAGCAATTTATTAAACATTTTACTGTGACTTTAACTTTAAAAGCTTTTATGATAAAATTTGAGAATATTAAGATCATTTTATTTATTCTGTGAACATGCATACATCTGTGTTTAATTTATTTTTTCTTAACAGATATACCACCCTCTAAAATACAAGTAAACTGTGCATGGTCTCCCTGGCTGAATGCTGACAGGCCAGAGAGTGGCATGGGTGACATTGAACGTATTATTGATATCAAAACAATGTTTGGTGTGTGCTCTAATATTATCAACATAGAATGTCGTGTGGCCGGTACAGAGACATTGTTCTCTCAGTCTGGAGAAAATCATCTAGCATGTGACTTCCTTAATGGATTCCGCTGTTATAACAGTGAGCAAAGTGATGGTCACTGCCTTGATTACGAAGTGCGAGTGCTGTGTTGGGGAGATCAATGTTCAGGTCTGTTGATATTATTGATGATTCATATAAATATATTATAACTTTTTAGGTTATTGAAATATTATTCATGTTAAAATTTTCCCTCCATTTATAATGTGCATGTTAAACATATTTATGTTTTAATTTATAAATGAACTGCTTTCAGTAAGTAAAGAACCATTTTTATACTAGTGGCACATTGGGTATATGAAATTCATAGACCAAACCGCACTTGATGAGTGATGAGATCAGTCAACATCATGCTGGTGGCCTTTACTTCCCAGGACTTTACTTCCCAGGACTTTACCTGGACTTTACTTTTTAGGCTGGATCAACCTGGAAGCCAGGGACATTTTTGAAACAAATCAGATTCAAACCCAAGATCTTTTGAACAGATGTGACCATCTAGCTACCACACCACTGTGGCTTGCAGCTGAATTCAGAGTTGTCACTAAGTGCTGAAGTATATTGATGAAAACAAACTAGAAAAAAAAAAAAGAAACTAACAACAATGCACATCATAAAATGTCATAACAGCTAAATATTTTTTTAAACCACTAACAACATTGCACATCATAAAGTAGCATAACAGCTAAATATTTTTTTTAAAGCACTTACTAACAACAATGCACATCATAAAGTGTTATAACAGCTAAATATTTTATAAAACCACTAACAACAATGCACATCATAAAATGTTATAACAGCTAAATATTTTATAAAACCACTAACAACAATGCACATCATAAAATGTCGCAACAGCGAAATATTTTATAAAACCACTAACAATGCACATCATAAAGTGTCGCAATAGCTAAATATTTTTTTTTTAAAACCATGTACTGTTGAGTGAATAAACAACATTGGTTACATCAAAAGTAAACAGTCCACATTCTTGGGCGACCCTGGAAAGGATAAAGGAAAAGAGGCCTAAGAAAATCAAGAGAGAGGATTTTGGACATTCTGTATTATGCTATGGAAAAACATCTGTGTCAAAAAAATGTTTGACAGCTTTTAGTGTGTTAGTGCTTCCCATCAATGCACCTTTACGACCCTTGGGTTATGTTATGTTATGATATGTCATGAGACACAAGTATGTGCATATGACATTCCAATGACATTCATGATGGACTATAGGAACAAGAAAAAGATAAAAATACTGCAGTCACTACAAGGGACATTTTCCATAACACAGAAATGCCCAGTGCTTGATCCCAATGACTACATATGACAAGAAAAAATAGAAGCATGCATTATTGCTCTCAACACAACAAAAGTGCATTTTTGGGGGTTTATAGTAATGGCAATAACATAGATTAGCCCTGGAAATCTGCATCAGTCATTATTAAATTCATAATGAACTCAATGAACACAAGCTATAACTAGAAATCTCAACAATGGGGAAGGAAAACAATCATACACAGAAAAATCAAATGCTTCAACTGAAGTCTTTATCCGTGAGCCTTAAGTGAGTCTTCTTGTTATAGAAATTGTTGATGAAAACCTTGGTTGGGGTGATAGTTCACTTCTGGGTATGATATAGAACACCCCTGTCTCCTTTCCGTTGAGTTATCTAGTCATAGCTTATGTTCAGTGAATTCATTTTTTTAAAATACAAGCTCGACTGTAGTCCACTTTGTTTTTTTCAATATTATACTTAAAATGTTTTTTCTTTGTTGTATACCGTTGAGTAGTATATGTAGATATGAACACAAGAAATGGACAATAATCAGATGAAAAGTGAACTGTTAGAGAACAGTTTTACACCATCCAGATTTATGTGCTATGCAGGGCAATTTTTCTGGCAGTATGCAATGGTACATAGCACTGGCACCAATCTAGAGGCATCATTTTATCAGCACTACGGTAATGGACACTTTGTGGTGTGTACCAGCACCTTCTTTTTTTTTTTTTTCTAGGGGAAAAAAGCCCTGGTGCTATATTCTGTTAACTAATATTATCAGTGACTAATGTCGCAAAAGAATTATGGGTAAGTTGTATATCATACTTTATCTAGCTCTCTAGATTTTTGCTGCCCATTTTTTTGCTTGATTGAGGGTAGAATGCTGCTGAAAGGAACATAATTTTATCATTTTGATATTTAAAATCTGTGTAATTAATGAGTGAAATTGTTAAAATTGCACACAAGAATACCTTAACATGTGATCAATCAATTGACAGTTTTGCTGCATCTGGGTCATTGCTAGCTTTTATGCATACCAGCTTTCCTTTCAACTAATAAAAACATGCCATGGGATATCTAAGCAATTTTTTTTAAATCTGTTTATTAAAGGGAATGATGGCTGAATTATTTTTATGGACATTCCTTAGCAGCAATACTAAATGACAACACTAGTGAATGCAACAGCAACAAAAAACAAAAACAAAAAATGAGAAATATATTATCCATTTCCAAACTATCTCTGTCTGGACTTTATTATTATATTATCTTTATTTGAAAATAACTTCTCCTCAAGTGTTTTACATTTGCAAATGTTATGGAAGAGCCATTGTGTCAAAACTGTTACTCTGTGATTTTCTAGGACAGCTATAGAGGGCCTCAATCATCAGAAACAATGCACTGAGTTGCCAAAAGTAAGCAACTCACCAGCATTATACTTCTCTTCTTTTTCTGTGATTTCAGTTACATATGACCAGATAAGACCATTAGGTGGATTGCCTCTATGAACTCGCATATCAGTAGCAGGTCCTTCATGGTTCCCCATAGCTTGCTCTGCACACTTTGCTCTTGAGGTCAGGTGTCTTTTCAAAGTTGTATGTAGAATGTGCATTTCTGCAGAATGTGCTCAGGTGCTTGTGATCCTGTTTGGCAGGAACACTGTGGGGACTGTACAATCTTTATTTCATGCATGTGGTTGTTGAGCCTGCAGTGTCCTGTTCATAGGCAGAAAATTGTTGTATGTTGCTTTCTGTTGAGTCTGCTGATGGGATCTTGTGGATGTTTACTGTTAGTTTGTTCTCTTCACAATTCCTTGTATTTTCCCTTGACAAGTGTTCTGATTTCTGGTAATGACAATGAATGAGTGTTGTCTTTCCTTTGTTCCATTTTTTGCAAGTCTGTCTGCAAACTCATTTTCTGGTATGCCGCAGTGAGCTGGGCTCCACTGGAAAATGATTTAAGTTTGTTTAGCTTGCTATATTTTCTCATGGATCCTGGAGGACTGATATGCAGTCACAAAGGAAAACAATTTTGCTGCTTTTAATTTTTGTTTCCTCAAGTTCTTCGGCTAAATCAATAATTGCTTGCTGCTCAGTCTGAAGTTTGTTGAGTCTTCCGGATGCGCATGACATTTCTACTGTGGTCCGATTTTACATCGATGATGACCAATCCAGCTCCTTCGTGTTTTCCTGCCCCCTCCAGTGATCCATCGGTGTATACATGTGTCCAGTGGCGCGGTGATTTATGTCACAGGCGTGAGGGGAAGTTAAGTCCAACATGATGTGTAAAAGGAGATACTCCGTACATCACTCGGGCGTCAGTCCTTTACTATCCTGGTTGTACGGAACCTCACGCAAGACCCCTACAGCACGTCCTCGTCGTGCGCCACGGATAATGTCTCAAATGAGCATTAATAGAGATGTCAGGGGATCTCGGAGTTCGGCGGCCCCCAGAGGTGATGTGTCCTTGTGGCTCTCATCAGCCCGCCCCCAAACGCTTGGGTGAAAAATGTTATCAAAACTCATTAGGAACATGAGTAAGTTTGCCAAACGTACAGCCAAAATTACAACCCTTGGTTAAAAGACTGCGGAGTAAAGAGAACACTGTTCACTGCACATCCTCTGTTAACCCTCAGTGTCGTCGTCACCGCGCTGAGATACACCACAACAGCAACCATCCATAGGCTGGCCATCCTTGTACATCCTCGGTTAACCCTCAGTGTCGTCGTCACCGCGCTGGGGTACACCACAACAGCAACCAGCCATTGGATGGCTAAGCCTAAATGTCCGACAAAACTAGATCATACGGATCAAAATCTGACCATCAAAATTTGCATTGAACTGAAAAAGACTGAATGTCCACACCCAAAGACCCCACTCGCCCGAGTGTTGGGACAAAACTGATAACGATATGTCTGATGCAGGATGTAAAATTCTGGCGGGCTAACGGCTCGTCAAAGAAATTCAACGTGCGAGGAAAAAAAGAATGTACCTATCTGTGTGGTCACAAAAGTCCAAAACCCACGGGCTGCTCCCCGCTGACTTCCAGAGGGCGCAGACCCTGTCGAGCGGGAGGCCTGATACGGTTGTGAGGTTAAGCAGGCATGTGCAGGACGTGACGATTCCTTGGGTGAGCCCAGAACCAGAGCGCCATGTGCCGGCTCTGCATGCATGGAAGCCTCCTTGGATGGCCGGGGAATGCCCATGATCTGCCCCTGCCTTCCCTTGAGGGCTAACTGTTCCACAGGGGACTGCCCCAAAGGGGTACTCCGGGGGCAATACCTGCGGCGAAGGAGACAAAGTGGACACCACACAAGTCAGGTAACGTCTCGACCCACACAAAACAATGGCCACAGTCACCCTAGAAATAGGCCTGACGTCTTCCTTCGAAGTCGGAGTACAGCTGCCCAGGAGGCAGGGAAATTAAAAACGGTTGTACACGCAAAAATCAGGTCCAGGTGAAAGCCAAAAGTCCAAGCGGACGATTATCCTGGACCTTCCACTGGAATTCACAGCCGGTGATCGATTAAAAAAAAAAAAAAACATGTGTCCAATCTGGTTTTGGATAAGAGTTGTAGACATGTTCAAGGGTCTTTGGATGCAGTACTAGGCCACATTCTTAAGCCTTTCTATTTATGCCTGGAATTGTTGTTGTGACTGTATAGTTAGGCTGTAGGTCTATGCTGTATGCTTGGATCATTTCCCACGTTGAAGGATCTTTAAAGAGGATGTCACTGTTTTTTGTGTGCAAAGTTCAATTTGATAAATGGTGAAATTGTTGTCTTTTCAGTCGCTTCTTAAAGTATTTTTAGTATTATATGTTATACAGTAAAACAGTAATTACACTTTTCTTATCTTCCCCAGGCAAACCAGAATCCACAAAAGCACCTCAGCTGACAACTCCTGGTTTACTTGACACTGCAAGGACAACAGGTGAGCATTTATAATACAGAAGTTACATTTCATTAATTTAAAGCTATACATTGTAGCGCATGGGAACCAAGTGTTTTTAAATATTCATACAATCATTTTTTTTTTTTTTTTACAGTAACAAAGTTTGTTAGTAGAACAACATATGTAAAATATGGCATTTCAAAATTATGAATAGAAAATACCATCTGACATTGATGTCCTTCTTTGTTGATGCATCACTGAAGGTGTTCATAAAACTGGGCTCAACTGTTTCCAGAAGGTCTCTGTTGATTTAATGGATTTGTCGACAGATAACTTTCTTCAATTCATCTAACGTAAGAGACTTTACCTCCTAAACACATGAGGCATCCCCATCCTAAACACATGAGGCATCCCCATCCTAAACACATGAGGCATCCTCATCCTAAACACATGAGGCATCCCCATCCTAAACACATGAGGCATCCACATAGAGAGAAATAATATGGGACAGATAAGAAGACTGAGGTGACCATACTACTTCACCAGATCTCCAAATGAGATTATTTGGAACAAATGGTGAATAACAGTCATTAACGCCTGACTGTGTGTGTTGGTGGCCCCATCTTGATAACAGTCAATACCTCTTCTTTGTAACTCAGGAATAAATAAAGATGTTCATCTCAGTGTAATGCTCAGATGTTAAATGTCCAGTAACTCTATTCTGATGGGGTGGGGGGGGAGGCAAAACTTGGAACTGATGCCACCAAACTGTACCACCAAACTATTACCTTAGGACAGTTTGTCATGTAACTGTTGCAGATTTTCAGCACACAAACCACATATAACTATCAAAAGTGAAGAAATACAAAATGTAACAGATTTCGAATACTTGGGCTCTTTAGTGAACAACAGTGGTGACTGCCCAAAAGAAGTCAGAAGAAGACTTGCATTGGCAATGCAGAGATTAAACAGCATGAAGAACCTATGGCAAAGAACTAGTAAATTGGTTAAAGTTAAATACTTGAGATCATGCATTTTTCCTGTGGCAACTTAGGTTGCGTGTCCTGGACTCTCACTCAATCACTGAGGAAAAAAGATTGCAGCTTTTGAATTGAAGTGTTATAGAAAAATTCTTAGAATACCATGGATCAAGAAGAGGAAAAACATCGACATTCTGAATGAGTTGAACATCAAGGGGAACTGGCTCATAAACAGCATCCTGTCCCAAAAGTTGAAGTATTTTGGCCGCATCAAGCATCATGGTGGCTTGGAAAAGACGGTGATGGAGGGTGCAGTTTGTGGAAGGCGAGGCAGGGGTCGACCACCGCAAAGATGGATACAGGACATTGAAGAAGCATTGGCTTTATAAGCACATGTGGCCAGAGAGCTGGCTAGGGAGAGGGATACTTTCAAGCGTGCCCTGAAGAGATCGACATTCTGTAAAGGACTTGCTGGTTTATGAGATTAACATATTTATTTATTTTTAATTTTTTATTTATATTATTTTTCTTGAACCTTATTGTATATTCTTTAAACTATTTCCTAATATTTTTCCATTCAATAATTACATATTTTCTGCACGATTAAAAAAACAGTTCTTTATTTGTCTGCATAATTGTGTAGGCTCTTGTTTACCGGGAGAAGAATGGCATAGCTGTGCTTTCACTTGTGATGAAGTCTGTGATTATATGGGTCGTTCAAGTGGGGCATGCAAAGGTATTCCGACTCCAGAAGATAACTGTGTGCCTGGATGTCGTAGATCACAGGCAGTAACTAACATCACTTGCAAAGACAATGAGAAGTTTATCGACTCTCGTACTTGTGTCCCTAAAGCAATGTGTACATGCCTTAGGCCAGATGGAACAGCTGCAAAGGTCAGGAACATACTCTATAAATAAGGGCTTCTATTTGTTCCTTCATGTTTTGTCTCTTAGGTAGTATACCTTAAGTTTGGTATCTTAAATATTGTGTCTAAACTGTTGTCTTAAGTATTATGTCCTATGTATTCTTCTTCTTCTTCTTCTTCGCGTTCACCAGCTGTACACTCTAGCGGAAAGTTCTGGTTGCCCGTCCACTTTTGAACTGCAGTCCTGCTCCAGAACCTGAGTGTTGCGTGTGCATCAGTTTTACAGATTTCATTCTCTTGAATACAGACTGTTAGGTTCCTTGCCTCTCTGGCAGATGCACTCTGACTTCAAAAGAAGCTCCCTAATTAGTCGACTCTTACGACATGCTTTTGGGGAGGCAGTGGGTCTATTCTTGTTTTCCCCACAATGGGGCCCCGGAACCCACACGGGGGGTCCTATGTATTGTGTCTTGAGTATTACGTATTACACTGAGTCTTAAATATTACTGGTATGTTTTAAGTACTATGTCTTAAGTATTACCAATATGTTTCAAGTATTGAGTCTTAAATATTACCAGTATGTTATAAGTACTGTATCTTAAGTATTATGGTATATTTTAAATACTGTGTCTTAAGTATTACCAAAATGGTATAAGTATTGTGTCTTAAGTATTACCAGTTTAAGTATTGACTCCCTTTTTGAAAATGAATTTAGCATGGATGAACTAGAGCAAGCCCTGAAGAAATTAAAACCTAGAAAATCTCCAGGCCCAGATAAGATCCACAACGAAATGCTGCTACATCTTGGCCGGTCTGGGAGAGAAGTAGTTCTCAGGCTTATTAATAAAACTTGGAGGTCAAGCAAACTTCCAAGGGCATGGAGGAATGCATATATCGTCCCCATCTTTAAAACCAAAAAGCCTCCAGATGACCCCAAAAGCTACCGCCCGATATCCTTAACATCATGCTTGGGCAAAGTTGCAGAAAGAATGATAAACAGGCGCTTATATTGGTTCCTTGAGAGTTCTGGTGTTCTATGCCATGAACAGGCAGGCTTCAGAACCAACAGCTGCACAGAAGACCAGCTGTTCAGACTGACACAAAGAATACATGATGGCTTCCAGAATAAGAAACACACAGTGGCAGTCTTTGTCGACCTCCAGCAGGCCTATGACAGAGTATGGAGAAAAGGTCTCCTGATGAAGATGATGAGCATAGAAATACATGGCAGATTGTATAACTGGGTGAAATACTTCCTGATAGATAGAACAATCCAGACTAAGATGCACAATGCAATCTCTTCTAAAGAAGTCTTGGAGGAGGGCTTGCCACAAGGCTCATCATTGAGCTGTACACTATTCCTAATCTTTATCAATGACCTGCCAGAACAAATCAAGGCCGAAAAAGCCTTGTACGCTGATGACCTAGCAATATGGCAGAGTCATGAAAATGTGGAAAGTGGAGCCCAAAGACTGAATGGAGACCTTAGAAGACTGCATGATTACTGCCAAAGATGGAAACTCAAGATTAACTGTGCAAAGACGGTCTACACAATCTTTACCAAAAGCCACCAAAGTGCAAGGAAGAATATTAACCTGAGGTTAGACAAACACCAAGTGATGAAAGAAGAGCATCCCACATACCTTGGAGTCACACTTGACCCGCAGCTCAGCCTCAAGAACCATATTGAAAACATCAGGAATAAGGCATTGAGGCGGTTACAGTTATTAAAGAGACTTGCAGGTACATCATGGGGATCAGACAAGGAAACTCTGAGGGGCTTATACCTAGGATATGTTCGCTCTGTGATAGAGTACAACAACTCACTGCTTACAACTTGTTCCAAAACTAACCTAGAGACTCTTGACAGAGTACAAAATAATGCCCTCCGATTAATCTGCGGAGCTATGCAGTCTGCACCAACTGCTGCATGTGAAATCCATACAAATGTGGAACCCCTCGGGTTGCGGAGAGAAAAAGCCACTTTAGAAATTTATGAAAGATGCGTTAGGAAAAATCGTAACCATCCTAATAGACATCTTGTAGAAAACTGGGAACCCAAACAAAGAATAAAGCACAAATCGGTTTTACACTGTGTTAATGAAATTCAGGACAGATACCACCTCCCAGAAAGACGTCAAGGAATTCAGAATGTTGCAAAAAAACCTACCACCACATGCTCGCTTTAAAGCTCCAGAAGTCCAAACTAAATTGGTAGGCGAGGAAACCAAACAGTCCGACCCAATCGCTCTTATGAACTCATCACTAAAGACCGTTGATTCTTACCCCCAAGAATGGATACATGTCTATACTGATGGATCAGCATTTAAAGCTACCATGAAAGCAGGTTACGGAATCTACATAGGTTATCCCGATGGATCTGTTGAAGAGATTTTTGATGCATGCGGGGAATTCTGTTCAAACTATGAAGCTGAAATAATTGCACTGGAAACAGCAGTATACCACCTAAAGACTGTAATGGATGTTTACCCCTCAAAGGTCCAAAATATTGTCATCTTCACAGATTCAATGTCTGCCCTTCAAGCTCTGGAGGGCAATGAACGCTGCAGAACTGACATAGCCAAGATAATCCTGGATGCCGATCAGCTTATTATCTCATACAACATCAGAATAGTGATGCAGTGGATTCCAGGTCACTCCGGCACACCAGGTAATGACAGAGCTGACAGATTGACAAAGAAAGGAGCAACACAAGAACAACCACCTACAGCGACAACCCTCCAGACAGCAAAAACATTGATAAGAGCTATAAACAAAGAGACTTGGTTGAACAGATGGGCCATGGGAGACACTGGAAGAGAGGTTTATAGACATATGTCTGGCCCTGATCCTAATGACAGCATTAACCATCTAACAAGAAGGGACCAGGCCACCATCTTCAGACTTAGAACGCAACATACTCCACTCAATGGACACCTAAACAGAATACAGCCACAACACTCCCCAGAGTGCCAGCTATGTAACTACCCCTATGAAACTGTTGAACACCATCTCTTTGAGTGCCCAAAACTCAGTGAGACAAGAAGAACGCTACTCCCTCCGAGACCAGACAAGTGGAACACCTTGTACGGAGGAAAAGAACAGCTTGTGAAAACATGCAAATTTCACTACATGGCATTGGGCCAAAGGGAAAAAGCTCATGCGCCGCTGGATCGATAACAACAACAACAACAAGTATTGAGTCTTAAGTACAATGTCTCAAGTATTATGCACTAAATAAATATTGTGTCAGAAGTATAGTGTCTTAAGTAAGGTGCCCTAAGAATTGTGTCCTATGTATTGTACCTCAAGTAAGGTGCCTTAAGTATTTAGTCGTGCACTGGCTGCTGAAGATATGGATGAGGCACTCAAGGGAATGTCCTGAGTACTGTGTTGGTTTTTTTAAAACAGCTTAGCTATGCTCAAGTATTTTGTTTTGAGTATTGTGTCCTAAGTATTGTGTCCTAAGTAAAGTGACTCAGTAATTGTCTTAACCATTGTTCCTTAGCTATGGAATTTTAAGTATTGTACCTTACTACTAATAATCAAATTAAACATTAGAAAACGCACACTAACACTAAATTGACAATAAATTCTAACTATATTTATAACTATATTACATTATACTCATGAAACAAAAAAGCAGCATAAAGCTGTTTTAAAGGGATATATATGCAGTAACTGATGTACAAGGATAGCAATTCTGTGCCTAGTTTATCAGCTAATCACATATTGAGCAGATTCAACCTCAAGCTGTGCAGAGATTATTGTCTTTGAGGTAATCCAGCCACATAAAATGGCTGTGAAAGATTTCTATGACTGATACTAAATGATCACCTCTTGAGTGTCCAAGTGGCCTTGACTTCCCCTGTCTTTTATTTAAATCACTACTGCACTATTGTTCATTACTGATTACTGATACATAAATATATGTTGCTTGTCATAACTTTTCTTTTATTTATTAATTTATTTACACTTCCGGCACAATGTGGAGGACTAGGCATGGCAGAATTTTTAGCTTCAAAGTTATTTTTGCTCCTGACAGTTTGCTAATGCAGTTTCCACATATGGATGGAAGTATAATGCTTTGCTGCCCAAGCTACTAAGTTAAGTGTTTGGTGTAGCACTTTGAGCTGTGGTGTTTTTTTTTCTCTACATGGAATGCCTTTCATTTGAGCAGCGGCTGGGTCTTGGTATTCAATGGTAGTCGGTTTACATGTGGGTTTGTGAAAAACCTTATGTAATAATTTTTCATGTGTTCAGCCAACTTACTGTGACTGACTACTTCCTTCAGTGCCTAACTAACTGCATTTCTAGGGATAACTATTGTCTTTGGTGCCTCTAGTAAATGCCTTTATGCATTTATTGTGTGTGCATATTTCTGGGACTAAGTGTTCGTTCCCTAGTTTTTTCATATGGGACAGTGAGAGACATTTCATTTGATTTTCAGTTGCTCAGGAATGGAGCTAGCATGGGGTGACCTGACTGCAGTGAAGTTGAAACCTTGACTAAGACTTTACAAAATGTTTGATATAATGACTTTTATTAATATAATATGTTTTTGTATTGCGTCAAAATGATTCTGTTTGATTTTCACTTCAATCAGGCCTTTGAAACATGGGAGAACCCTGAGCGTGAGTGTTCCATGTGTAGTTGCTTCAACGGAGAAGCCATCTGTAGTAGCTTGGATGGATGCTCTACAACACTTCCTCCACCTGGTGCTACAACACCTGTACCACCACCTCTGTGTGGCTGGAGTGAATGGATGAATGAAAACATACCAAGCACAAGTTAGTACCTCAGCTTTGTAAACTACCATAGAGGAGAGGTATTTTAGTTTATTTAAATAATTATTTAAATCAGATTAGCAGTAGTGAACATTTTGTAAGATTTAAGCCTAAAAACTACTAATCAAATTACAGATAATTAAGTATTAAACCTAAATTTTATTTGAAAGTTATTAATTAAACAATCAGTATTATATTATTTTTTTAAACAGGTGATTGCGAAAATGCTTCGCCAGAGTTATCAGTTGGTGACATTGTAAGCTACAATATGCCATGTACAATAATTTCTATCTTTTTACAGTGATGTATTTTTGAATGTTGAATTAATAATCAACATCACAGCACTCAGAACACCCCAATAAGTGCTCCATTCCCATCTCGCCTTTCCCCTGAGATCCCCTTGTAACTCCTTGCAGCGCCATTCTCCCCAGACCATAATTATCTATCTGCGCCTCCTCACTGTTCAATCACTCCCAAAGAGCCCTCACAATTCCAGCTAGTCATACATCAATATGCATAGGACACACAACTTCTGTAAGTAGAGCAGAGAAGTTAGGTATGAAATTCTGTGCCTGTTATTTATCATGTTATTAAAATAGAAAAATAATTATCTACAGCAAAAATATAAATGATAGTATAAATAATAAATCAAACTAAACTGCTGTTGTAAATGTAACTGAAACAAGAACATTTATACAAATGATTTATTTCTTTCATACATTCAGGGGTCTCACTCAGCTTGGGCAGCATTGAAACCATTTGCCAAATACTATGTATGTAGTGGGTTTGGGTTTCAGACTCTGTCCTTACTTCATTAGTGCATGTGTTTCAGAAATTCTTAGGGGTTGTAATTGTATTTTTTTTTTTATTGTACATGGAGCAGAAATTCTTAGAGGTTGTAATTGTATTTTTTATTTTTTTATTGTACATGGAGCAGCTGTGTGGATAAACACACTGGGTACTAGTTTCAGATGCCTAGGGTCACATGGTTGGTAAGATAATGGAATTTCTTCTGTCTGAGGCATAAATAAAAATCCCTACCTGCACGTTCATGATGACCATTCTAGCCATGTGGCCCTAAACCCTCAGACTAAAGATCCCCTTCCCTATTCATCTCTTACATTGCCCTAAAAGAGGTTAAGATGTGCAATAAAGACCTACTTTGTAGATAAATAGAAGATCAAAAGAGGCAAAAAGCAGGGATGTGAAATGTTTCCACACCCTTGGTTTGTTTGATAGAAGAAAATTACGGGATATTTTAAAGACATTTCTGCTGGTGTCATCTGTTACATGCAAGTTTCTCCCTGAGGGAAAAAAAACACAGTTAAACATGAACAGAATTTTCTGTGATGCTATATTGCTTTAATGCTTTTTAGATTCTGGAGGTGACTTGGAGTTGCTATCAACCCTGCAGAAATTGTACCACATTTGTGCCAACCCGACTCGTATAATGTGTCGTGATGCAACCACCCTGAAGGAAGCAGGTGATAGTGGACAGAATGTCTCCTGTGATTTGGAGTATGGCTTGAAATGTTTTGACTATCAAAATCCTGGCAGATGTTATGATTATGAAATCACTGTTTACTGCCCCTGTGTTGGTAAGTTGACTGTACAGAGTCAGTATGAGAATGACACATCATAAACTGTTTTAAAAGTTTTTAAAGTATATGTTGATGTATTACTATAAAGACCACCATTACAGCCACCATTATTTCTAGTTTTGTATATTAGGGTATACATGAATACAGGAAAACATTCATATGTTATTATGAATATAAATAGAAGTGTTTAGTTCTTTACATACTTGTACCGAGGAGCACGCCAAAGGACATGACTCCATATCCCTGTCTAGACTGATGGGCATGGGTGTGCAGCCTGGAGCTGCAAGAAATGATTATTTCACTAAGAGGACAAGATGCTTTATTAACCAACACATAACAAACGTCATCAGTTGTTTTACACTTGTGGAGCTTTTGAGGAGGAGATCAGAGCACCTATCTCCCCCCCAAAAAATTATATTCTTGTATTTTATATACATTTTATGTTCTACTACTATATGATGTGGGAGATGCAGCAGTCTACTGGACACCACACTTGTCTGCCAGCTTGGTGGTTGTGTGTTTAAATCTCCAAAAGAGATGAAAATTAAAATAAAATAAAAAATTCCTGATCTCTAATGTAGACCAAGCCTAAAATAAGCACAGAAAGTGAAAGATAACCATTGGTCTCTATAAAATATGCAGGATAGCAACATATGTCTCACCACATAAAGAAAGTGTGTTACCAAAATCCATCAGATAAGCTTTCATAAATTTCAAGAATGCTGTAATGTCGACTCTGAACTCAGCCCAACTCAATGCATTCTTTTGCAGTGTAAAAGCTATACAAATATGTACATATTATTACATAACATCTCTATGTAGGTGCCTGGGTCCCATCCATTGTGGGATGAATAGAATAGACCCACTGCCAGTTCTCCCTCCACCTCCCCACTGCACCCTGACCCCAGCAAGCATGTTGTAAAAATAGACTAATTAGGGTTGTTTCTTTTGAAGTCAGTGCATCTGCCTATGTGCAAAGAACCAACAATCTGCATACAAATAAGCATCAGTCATCAGTTCTCGTTATGCCTAGTGGCACATGAGGCTTCAGAGAGGACTTTCCATGCTTTCCTGTCCTGTGCAATCTTCAGTGCAGTTTTCCATGTCAAAGATGCCGACTCAGGTCATTTTCCATCGTTCGTCTCCATGTTGTTTTTGGGCGCCCTGTTTTCTCTTTCCCTCTGGTGTCCATGTGAGAGCTGTTTTGGCAGGTATATCAGAAGTCATTCTCATAACGTGGCCAAGCCATTTCCATCTTCTCTTGGTAATCATACTGTCTAAAGTTTCTTGGTTTGTGGCTTGAAGTAGTTTAGTGTTTGAGATTGTATCTGGCCAGAAAATTTTGATAATTCTATGTAGACGTGTGGTGGAAGGTGGACAGCTTGTGTGCATCTTTTTTGGTCATTCTCCAGCATTCCGCTCCATAAAGAAGAACTGGCAAAATGATGCTCTTGTAGAGTTGGAGTTTCGTTCCTCTGCAGTAATTGTTAGATTTCCAGAGTACAAATAAGCATGATCTTTGAAATATCAGTGCATACAAAACTAAAGGCAATTTAGTAACAACCACCTTCAGGTTTTTCAAAGAAGACTATGTGAGAACAAAAGAACATTCATGTCAGGTTCAATGATAGATGTTTTTATGTTACTTGTTTAAATATTTTTTTTCTGATGGTTAGTTGTTTTTTTTTCTGCTCAGCACACTTAACCTCACAGTCACCTAGTCACAGCAACCCTACTCCATCATATAATGCAAGTGAGTATTGCTTTTTTAAACCTTGACTCACTTATGTTTTTGTCACTTACAGATGTAAAACTTATTGATTGTGGGCAAATACAGTGAGGCCCCATTATTTCTTATAATTGTTTTCAGTTTGAGTGTATTATGTCCTAAGTTGTGTTTATCATTACAGGAAAGCAAACCCATTTCAGGAAATTATGATTTCTTCTAATCCTAGGGTGGTGGGAACATGTGACCTTTGTGCACACTATACAATTTAAAACTTCATCATTTTTTGGATTTCTCCATTCCTCTTCTTCAGCATTCCTAGCCCTTAGGTGAATTGCTGCAGATATCACCCGCCTCCATTCATCTTTCTGGTTGGCCTTCTCTTTCCAGTTGGTGACACCAAGTGTTTGCAGGTCTGTCTGGACATTATCTCTCTATCGGATGTCTTCATTGGTTGTTTGAAAAAGTTATCTATATCAGTATATTTATAACATCTGTCTAAAAAAGATCTCCATATGCAACAAAAAGAAGGATACAAACACTGTTTTTTGGTCATGTAATGAGAAGAGAGGCACTGAAAAACATCATGACCCCTGGAAAGATCAGTGGAAGAGGTGTAGAGGCAGACCAAGAGAGATGATGCTGGATGGGCTGAAATGATGGCATGGAGGGATATCATCAAGAGAGCTGTTTCAGACAACCAGAGATCGTGATCTGTGGAGATACATGAGTGCTTACATGAGTTTGCAGGGCATATGATGATGATGAAGTCTAAAAAGAAAAAGCATAGGAAATCTATGGAAGTAACAGGAAATTAAAATAATACCAAAGTTAAAATTTGCAGCTCTAATGTCTAATCAGTACTGCTAAATAGAGCTGAACATGGAGAACAACTAAAACAATTACCAGTGAACTAGAAACATTCACTGACCGGTTCCTGTGCTAACTAGAGTGAATAAAATGGTATTACAGAGTCATGATGTAGAGATTTGTGAGAGAACTAAACAAATTTCAGTGGACCAGGAGGTGAAGAAAACATGCTGGTGTTAGATATGCCCCGGGAAACTTGAATCTATGGTGTTGGACATGCTGGTGACTACTGAATTCTCACGCAGCACGTGCAAGACATGTCCTTTCGTTGTCAAGACTTCTTCGGTCAGTTTCCCTAATGATTCTTTCCAAATTAGGGAACCTTTCACTTGTGAATCCTGCAACGTAATTTATGCAATTATCTGCAAACGATGCAGCAAGGCATACATTGGGGAAACTGGCAGGGAGCTAGCTGATCGTTTCCAGGAACACCTCTCCGATATTGACGAGAAAAACTTAAACAAATCCCTCTCCATTTTAATAGCTCTGACCACAGAGGTAAAGATGATATATCTGTCACAGCATTAAAATCTTGCTCTTGTGATGATACTAGCACCTCGCTTTGGAAAATCACCTCATCCACAGCCTAGGCGTTCTTAGTTCAGGTGGTATCAATATTCAACATAGTAAAGTAAAGTAAAGTTCCCTTTTCACGCCTTTCGGCACATCGGGCATATTTTTACAGACCATCAGCACTCTGTGGGTAATGTGGTCAGCATTACGCCGACTGTCTTTACTTTCCCAGGACAGCCCATCCTGGTACCCATTTTAGGCTGGGTCGACCTGCGACATCCCATACCACGATAAAAATCCACGCAGCCTGCAGTGGGTTTCGATCGCGGTATGCTGGCTTACGAGTCGGACTCGCAACGCCTTAGCCACGGACACATATAATAGTTCTACTCTCATCACATTTTAAATGTTAATTCTTTTATTTTATTATATGTCATATTATTTCTTTATTCTATCTCTTATTAGTATCAGTTATGTATCATTAACATTTGTATTTCTTTTATTCCCAGTATAATATTATATATTAACAATACTACTGTTTATTTTTTTGTTTACCCATATTTTTTAGCCATCGTTTATTTTATTTTATTTATTCCACATCATATTTTTTTCAATGTTGCTCATGTCATCACCCCTTAGAGATCTACATACGCTCCTCTCCTCATTGTTACGTTTGTGTAGTTCACTTATGTTTGAAAAATGCTGCCCGGCCGAAACGTTACGTTGTGTTGTTTTGTGCACGTTTTTCTGCTTCCCCATTTTGTTGAGCTTTTTAGTCTAATTTCTCTGGAATTTCTGGTGTTGGATAAATACATGTTGAGAAAATCTGAGAAAAGTGTAACTAGAACTGGACCCCCCGGGCATAGAAATACGTGCAGAGCAAAGAACACATGGAGGAGAGAGCTATGGGTGAAATTAACATATGGAGATAACATGGGGTGAGCTGCATGTGATAGCAAAAGATAGGGCAATAGCATAAGTTGGTTGAGAGATAGGGCAATAGCATGAGTTGGTGGAGAGATAGGGCAATAGCATGAGTTGGTTGAGAGATAGGGCAATAGCATGAGTTGGTTGAAAGATAGGGCAATAGCATGAGTTGGTGGAGAGATAGGGCAATAGCATGCGTTGTGTGACGTGACGCGTGGTTTAAATGTTTATAATGTTGAGTAGGGATGTCCCTCTCAACACATTCCTTCCACCAGATTAACCGAACTAAAATCTGAGCTATGTTGCTCTCAGATAAAGTCCTGGATACCCAAGAAAACAGCCATATTGGCTCGTTAAGTACTTTAACATTAGCTGAACTTGGTACCCACAAGAGAAGGCAAGGAATTTTAGATGTCTATATCATTATACTTAATGATTTATTAGACAGGGCAAATGATTCCTCCGTCATCTACCTTCTCCCGGTTTTATTATGAATAATTAAAGAATTATTATATTATTAATTGAGCCCCCACCAAATGGTATTCTATCCTAACAGTTTGATTAAACATGTAAGAACAGACATTTGGAATTACAAAAACTGATGCAGGATAAGACCATATATTTGATTTATTAACCTAGCAATCAGAGTATGACATTAGTCATCATTATTGTATAATAGATAGTGATGGTATGGTGATAATGAGGGGCTTCAGCTAGATAACTGAGCACCTAAGATTAGAGTGAATGGATAATGGTGGTGATACGTTTACATCCATAACACATGGTGAGACGTAACTTAAATATCATAGAACCTCTGACAGCCGTGGGTACTGTCAAGTTCGTCCACCTTTTCCTCCCAGTTCTCCTGGTCCTCCACCTCGGTCCCTGCTCGTCCTCCACCTCGTTCTCCACCTCGTTCTCCACCTCGTTCCCAGCTGGCCGAGTCTAACACAATGTAGTCTACTTCATGGACTGATCGTCACATGGGCGCTGTAATCATGGAAACAAAACACATACGTGTAGTATCTTGACTTACACTAAGAATACATGTATCAATTATTGTAACATATAATAATAAAGTATATCCCATCACTCCTCCTCATATTCACATTCTCTCCAGTCTAGTCTGAAGGTCTTTTGTCTTACATGGGCGTCACATATCCTGCCTTCCTCTCTCATGCTATGTCATGATAGTTGACTTTCTAAGTCTGTTGTCCGTCATCATTCAGACTTCGAATCATTGTTTTTACATCAACACGTGGGGCAGGTTATGTGCTGAAACTCCAACCATTTTATATGTGTATGCTGTCCTGAATATTATCTTTCAGTGACAGTAAATACGGTGCACCCATCATTGTTCCCCTGGGGTTATAAATCCCCTGTTCAGGTGAACACATTAAGTGAGCACATGGTGGGCACACGAAACGTAGCAGCATCCCTGCACATATTTGGGCATCATGGAAACAATATAATTACATTTCATTATAGCAAATGTCATTGTTCACATCTTATTTTATACACATGAAAACATACACTGACAAACATGTGACACAAACATACAGGAAATAGGAATAGTTTAGCAGTTCCCTAACTTGAGATACTGAATACTCACAAAGAACTATTTCAAGCAGAATGTGCAGACAAATTAGGAAAAGGTAGTATAGACTAAGCTTAACTCCCTAACCTAAGTATACAAGATTAATATTAATATTCACCTGGGAACTTTCCAGCACATGCCAAACACGACTCAACCAGTCAGAAAATACTTTTCCATGGTAGGTCTGAGTCTGTGGCCTGCTGGCGGCACTATGAGGTAAATCTACAATGCTTGCAGTATAAGTATCAATCTATTGTCCAAATTAAACTCCTCCCTTTACTGGGTTTTACCCAACCCTTAAGATGATGACTTAAGCCCCACCTCTGAGGTCACTATCAGATCAACTTGGCTAACCAGTGACCTGTCACTCACAGTGAACGGCCTTCAGTACGACCTTGACCAAGATAAAACATTCCTAATTGCCAAACACCTGTTCTCCCCAGAATTACACTGACGTGTTAAACTTTAAACTTCTCGTCGCCTCAATGTCTAGAGTCCGCTCAACTCGTGTAAGGTAATCTTTATGACCTACGGTCCAGCTCAGGTGTGATGCTAAGTTCCCCGTTCGCTGGCCTCTACAGTGTGGTCAGGAGATAACATTCTGACACTGGCATGAGAATAGAATTCCTAGCTACAGTGTAATTGCGTAACATTACCCAAGACTCAGTCGCTTTGTCTGGACTAAGGACTGGAAACATTTAAATCAATACGGTTTAAAGTAACATTTGGTTTAAGGGCATAGTCTCTTGTCTCTCAATAACCAGAAGAACTTATTACAAGTACTAACTTCTGGAATCACTGGGATCGTATCGTGACAAGTTGGTTGAAAGATAGGGCAATAGCATGAGTTGGTGGAGAGATAGGGCAATAGCATGAGTTGGTGGAGAGATAGGGCAATAGCATGAGTTGGTGGAGAGATAGGGCAATAGCATGAGTTGGTGGAGAGATAGGGCAATAGCATGAGTTGGTGGAGAGATAGGACAATAGCATGAGTTGGTTGAAAGATAGGGCAATGGCATGAGTTGGTTGAAAGATAGGGCAATAGCATGAGTTGGTGGAGAGATAGGGCAATAGCATGAGTTGGTGGAGAGATCGGGCAATAGCATGAGTTGGTGGAGAGATAGGGCAATAGCATGAGTTGGTTGAAAGATAGGGCAATAGCATGAGTTGTTGGAGAGATAGGGCAATAGCATGAGTTGGTTGAAAGATAGGGCAATAGCATGAGTTGGTGGAGAGATAGGGCAATAGCATGAGTTGGTTGAAAGATATGGCAATAGCATGAGTTGGTGGAGAGATAGGGCAATAGCATGAGTTGGTGGAGAGATAGGGCAATAGCATGAGTTGGTGGAGAGATAGGGCAATAGCATGAGTTGGTGGAGAGATAGGGCAATAGCATGAGTTGGTTGAAAGATAGGGCAATGGCATGAGTTGGTTGAAAGATAGGGCAATAGCATGAGTTGGTGGAGAGATAGGCCAATAGCATGAGTTGGTTAAAAGATAGGGCAATGGCATGAGTTGGTTGAAAGATAGGGCAATAGCATGAGTTGGTGGAGAGATAGGGCTATAGCATGAGTTGGTGGAGAGATAGGGCAATAGCATGAGTTGGTTGAGAGATAGGGTAATAGCATGAGTTGGTGGAAAGATAGGGCCATAGCATGTGTTGGTTGAAAGATAGGGCAATAGCATGAGTTGGTTGAATGATTGGGCAATAGCATGAGTTGGTGGAGAGATAGGGCAATAGCATGAGTTGGTGGAGAGATAGGGCAATAGCATGAGTTGGTTGAGAGATAGGGCAATAGCATGAGTTGGTTGAGAGATAGGGCAATAGCATGAGTTGGTGGAAAGATAGGGCAATAGCATGAGTTGGTGGAGAGATAGGGCAATAGCATGAGTTGGTTGAAAGATAGGGCAATAGCATGAGTTGGTGGAGAGATGGGGCAATAGCATGAGTTGGTTGAAAGATAGGGCAATAGCATGAGTTGGTGGAGAGATGGGGCAATAGCATGAGTTGGTTGAAAGATAGGGCAATAGCATGAGTTGGTGGAGAGATAGGTCAATAGCATGAGTTGGTGGAAAGATAGGGCAATAGCATGAGTTGGTTGAAAGATAGGGCAATAGCATGAGTTGGTTGAGAGATAGGGCAATAGCATGAGTTGGTGGAGAGATAGGGCAAAAGCATGAGTTGGTGGAAAGATAGGGCAATAGCATGAGTTGGTGGAGAGATTGGGCAATACCATGAGTTGGTTGAGAGATAGGGCAATAGCATGAGTTGGTTGAGAGATAAGGCAATAGCATGAGTTGGTGGAGAGATAGGGCAATAGCATGAGTTGGTGGAGAGATAGGGCAATAGCATGAGTTGGTTGAGAGCCTGTGCTCCATTTGGGAGATAAAGGGAAATATAATGATAAAGGAAAGGCAAGACGGACGTTTATCAGAATGCTACTGGCACCATTAGTATCGGAACTTTTCGCTGGCTGTTGAAGATGGGGACGGAGCACTTATGGGAATGCCCCGAGTGCTGTGATGTCGGTTCTTGAATCAAATCAAATCAAATGGGAGATAAAGGGCAGAAGAGGAAGAAGAAGAAATTAAAAAAATTAGTGGAATACAAGGGAAAGTCCACCGTGTACATATTCCAAGAGTTAGTTTATGAGAAACCACATATCTAAATTTATGGTGAAGTGATATGTGCATAAAACTTTACACCAGTTTTTGACTGAAAACAATAATAGAAACATTACTGTGAGTATAAGCTTTCATTTTCTAAAATGTTAACCAAAGCAAAATACAGTGGCTTAAATGAAACCTGTTAGTTTTTATGTTCAAGTATTAGACTTTGAATTTCAGACAAAGGCTATTAATTAGACTAATTTGGACCCAGAGCAATGTCTTCTGTTTGTTATTGTTCAAAACTTGTACTCCATAACCTTTTTTTTTTTTAGCATAAGTTTAAAAAATGGTTATTAGCAAAAATGTGGTCTAATTATTTCAGTTCTAAGATTGCTTATAAGCTTATCCATCTCATCTTATTCATAGAGGAGAAAAAAAGACTCTTAGAAGACTTGAAGAGGGGGAGGAGGATGTAACAAATTTTTTAATCTTTTAAATATGAAAACATTTGATAGTACAAATTGTTTTATTTAGTCCAAAACATAGTCAGTCTAAATCTTACAAGTGTGGCATATTTCATAACTGGTGTAATATTGTAAGTAACTTATAAAAACATACTGTGTTGAATGAGTTGCAGGTTCTCCAGGATGTGGTTGGACTGACTGGATGAATGGCCAGCAACCTAGTGATATGGGAGAGGAAGAAAGCATTTCCCAACTCCGTTCCCAGTACATGTTCTGTGATACAGCAGATATAACAGCTGTGGAATGCAGAGACTCATCTTCAAAGAAGACTGCAGAAGAGCTTGGGCAGGTATGGAAGCATTATAAAATATGTTCATAAATTTATACTAGCATTAGCTAACAGTCTGGAACATTAGTTATTGATGTTTTGTTAATTTGCATTACTTGGATTGTTGTCACATGTTTCTCTTACATTGTATTTAGTTATGCATTAAAGTACATTGTTTTTTTTTTAAAAGAAAGTCTCTGAGGCAAAATGGTGAAGCTGTTTGCCTTGTGGTCTGAAGATCGTGGGTTTATTTCATGGCTGTGTTGTTTGGTTGATGAGTGCAATTTCTACAGAGACTTCAAGGGATCATTGCTGATGCTGCAGTGTTTGTGTTTTATGCAATGTTCTTTACAGGTGGCTAGTTGTTCTGCTGAGAGAGACTGAGCCATATGGGATGAAGCCCGGTGCAATTAAGTCATTCCTTCCATCTTTTAACATTTTCTTGTTTGCAAGTTGTAGTGCATATTATTAAAATAATCATACATACTGGTGGTGTAAGATAGGGTTTTTGTGGAAAGTTGACTGGTAGTAAATAGGGTTGATAAACTGAATACTGTCAACAAGGCAGGTAGACTAAAAAAATCAAGTGATTTTTATGGATTGGAGAATTTGACGAGACTAGGGTCAGTCCCCTTAGATTACTTTCAGAGGTAGTTGTGAAGTTTGAGATATATGCGTTGTCTTATCATATCGTTTTATTGTCCATTTTTGTTTTTAAGTAATGGTATAAGTACAGACATAATACAGTCTTTAGGCTGGTTTTCTTCTTGGCTTCTAATGTTTACAGAAAAGTAATTACCTTGAAGGAACTATCATTTTTAAGACTGTTCAGGATTAACTCTTTCAGGCCCATGAATTTTGACAAACTTGGCCACATAATTCCCCTTTTCAAAAATGGCAAAAGGGGTGGTGTACAAAAAAAGGCAATAGTGAATGTAATATACTACTAATCTCTACAAAAGTATATATGTTTTTAAAGAGAAAAAATGTATACTTTGAATATCAGGATAAATATATGTTTAATAGACTTAATATAATATAATAAGTAGGAAAGAATTCAGCAGGTAATTTTACAAAAACAAATTTTTCACTTACCAAGGTTTTGCAGCCACAATAAATTTGAGAATAATACTTCAAAGTTTATTAAATTTCCTAACAAATTCTAAAGTTATGATAAGTTTTTGGGTTAGTTTAGCACTCAAGGGCTCCTAGATTTCAAAAAGTGCTGAGCAAAATTTTGGAAAAAAAAATGACAGTAAATGGGCCATTACACACACTATTTACAATTTAATATTTATACATTTGTATACACATTGAAGCTGCAATGATTTCAGTATAGCTCAGAAATAGTATAGTACTGTCTATATGGAGCACTTTCCTTCTCTTACACTCTAAATACGGTAGCAATGGAACATTCTCTGTGTAAACTTATCAGAATTGCTAGATTCCCAAATAGCTGATCGCTCAGTTGCCGCTGGTGTAAATTCACCACCAGAATCACTTTGGGAAAAATCTAAATTTTCATTATCATTATTAAAACTATAAACATCAGACTGAAACAATTTCTGAGTTTCGGCCATAGAAAGATGCATTTTGCGGCTGTACATGTTTTTGGAACACTGTTATCCATGGCACTCGAAAACTTAGAAAATGCATAGTTCAATGCTAGCTATCTATGAATCGGATCAATCTGCCATGCAGTCTGTCTTGGAACATGGAATATTATTCACAGGAAAAGGTTAGAGTAACCTTCCCTGAAGGCTTTAGAGGTAGTTCTGAACATTAGAAACAAGTACGGAGCGAAGCAATATGTGCGGACAAATGATCGACACTCACAGTGTTGTTTGGGCAAATTGGAACTTCTCAGTGAACACTCACAGCCTTGCTCTTGCTTTAGAGAGTTAAGTAAAGGGTTTTGTTTAAAATAAAATCTTATGTTAACATGTTCACTTGTTAATGCAAATTAAAATAATTAATCTAATATT
This sequence comes from Candidula unifasciata, assembly GCA_905116865.2. Taxonomy (NCBI): domain Eukaryota; kingdom Metazoa; phylum Mollusca; class Gastropoda; order Stylommatophora; family Geomitridae; genus Candidula; species Candidula unifasciata. The sequence goes on along the minus strand of CAJHNH020000417.1, from coordinate 250,309 downwards.
ATTAAAGAGTCATTAGTAGTAGTCAAGCTTTCAACGTCACTGAAAACGAGTCACCCAATAATTGTTTAATTTCTGTGACAATCAAAATCACACAAAAACCATTCGCTGACGCAGCTAACAAATAGTAAGCAAACAATCCAGAAACATTTGCACATAGTAAATGCATAATGCAGCCATGGAAGTAGGGTGGAGGGGGTGTGCCATCAGTAACAATCGCCACCCACATTTTTTAAATGTTGAACTTTTTTCATCAAATATCAGGTGAATGTCTTGTGTGACCTCAACTATAGTGGACTGAAATGCTTTGACTTTGATCAGCCGGATGGACATTGTGCAGACTATGAAGTCAGATTTCAGTGTGAAGCAAGTCACTGTCACATCACTTCTAGCACCTCATCAACTGTTAAAGGTAATGTAAGCTGTCTTTTTGAGTAGTACAGCTTCCATATCACAAGATATAACAATATCAGGGTTCATACTGTCACATATGATTGTTCCAATTTTAGTAAAGTCAGTTTTATGAACCACATACAGAAAATACTACCTTAGATTAAAGACGAACCAATAAAATAAAATATTATTATTGTTTCGGAACATTCTGGTTTTCAAAATAATAAGGAAAAGATAAGAAGTTATTTTATTTTATTTTAAAGCTAGTTGAAAAATATTTCATAGGCTATAAAAAGCATTTTAAAGTTATCCATTACCATTTGATTAAATCCATGGATTAAATTGGTATTGATGACAAACACATATAATATGCCCAAAAACAAACATATGCAGGGAACAAAAGCAACAAACAGTATGATGAAAAATGCACAAATAATCTATAATTGAAATAAAAAGAGTGTGACAAAAGTGTATATTATTAAACAAACAAAAAAGCAAGCAAACATTATTTTCTCTTGATGAATTAGATACACAAGTCTGTCTCAGATTTATCTATAAGTAAAGTAACATAGGCGGCGTCTGTGGCTAAGGCATTGCGAGTCCGACTCGTAAGCCAGCATACCGCGATCGAAACCCACTGCAGGCTGCGTGGATTTTTGTCGTGGTATGGGACGTCGCAGGTCGACCCAGCCTAAAATGGGTACCAGGATGGGCTGTCCTGGGAAAGTAAAGACAGCCGGCGTAATGCTGACCACCTTACCCACAGAGTGCTGATGGTCTGTAAAAATATGGGACGCTCTGCCCATATGCCCGATGCGCCAAAAGGCGTGAAAAGGGAACTTTACTTTTTTTTTTTTTACAAAGTAACATAGAGGACCTGTTTTTACTCTGTGAGGTCCTTTTGGGTATATGGAGCTATACCTGTATTTTTGTTGATCATTTGGCACATGATCACATGATCACAGTCAATATGATCACCCACGTTGTTGGTATTGTTGAATGGGAGAGGAAAAGGTTCAGGGTGTTTTTTTAAAGATGTTCATAAAGTGTTTGTGGAAATGATTGGCCTATTCCACTTATGTATACCATGCTGCATCTTTTACAAATGATTTCATTAATTGGGTTTTGGTACTCTAAAAGTAGAGTGAAGGTGTCTGCTAGCACCTAGAGGAAGTGCTGTATTGATTGAAAGCCTGCTTCTAACAAGTTTGTCTTTTGTCACACCTGAAGATCAACATGCTGTGTTATAAACATGAAAGAGGGAGACAGACAGACAGACAGACAGACAGACAGACAGACAGACAGACAGACAGACAGACAGGCAGGCAGGCAGGCAGGCAGGCAGGCAGGCAGGCAGGCAGGCAGGCAGGCAGGCAGGCAGGCAGGCAGGCAGGCAGGCAGGCAGGCAGGCAGGCAGGCAGGCAGACAGACAGACAGACAGACAGACAGACAGACAGACAGACAGACAGACAGACAGACAGACAGACAGACAGACAGACAGACAGACAGACAGACAGACAGACAGAGAGCAGTGTAGACATTCTCTATCCCTCTCTTTTTCTTAAACTCTTATGTTTAGTAAGTTATGTCAAGATATTTAACTGAAAACATAATTTTTCATGAAGAATAAATATTTATTTTGTGATGCTATAGAAATTGGGAAAATGTGAAGTGCAGTAAAATGTCAGTTTTACAGAACACAGTTATAATAATCAAACAAAGCACATGCAGTAAAATGTTGTCATTACCAAAGAATAAAGAAAACAAACTCACAGCTAAACAAAAAGGATGCTGAAATAAGTACACTACAACAATAAAACATTATGTGAACAAATCAAACAAAATAATAATAAACATTTACAGTTTCACAGCTTAGTTCTGTTCAGCTCATTTAATTAATTTACATAAAGCTGATTAGTGCAGATGAATGGTGCTTGAGTTTGACAGAAATTGACTAGACTTTAATATTTTCTTAAGTTTTTTAAAAATTGTTTTGAAAAATTACAATTTTTAATGCCATAGTCATAGATATATATATTTGAACAGTTCAGTTAGGGCTTTGTAGCCATTCTATGTTACTAATTGAGAATTATGCAGATTTTGTGTGTGTGTGGGACTCTGCTGATAGATAACATTCAGCAACCTGAACAGTCACATCACTCTCAACAGTCTCAGTAGTTTACCCTTTCTTTGTACTTTCTGTACATTTTGTACACATTTAAACTAAAAAGTGTAAATTCTTCACTGTCCATCCCCTCTGTTTTGGCAAATTTGTTACTTGAACATAATAAGTATTTTGGTATATAAATTTAATTTATAATTTCCAGCAGGTCATACCCCACCACCGACAGCTGGAATTGATAAGACTCCTTCAATTACAGTCAATGACAACACAAGACCAACTCCCAGCAAACCAGATACTCAGACTCCAAGACCATGCTCATCTGGATGGTCTGACTGGATTAACAGAGTGTCTCCATTAAATAGCTCAGGAGACAGCGAGACAATGACAGCAGAGGAGAAAACAGCTTTCTGTCCTGATGGAGATCTTACAGACATTGAGTGTATTGACTCAGAAACAGGTGATGACTGGTCAAGTCTGGCTGAGGCAACCTGTTCTTTAGATGATGGTCTGTTTTGTCAAAACCTGCCATTTGAAGGCATTCAGCCTTGCAGAGACTACAAGATTAGATACAAATGCAAATGTGCAGGTAAGCAAATTGATCACATAGTAAGTTATGTCAAGATATTTAACTGACAACATAATTTTTCATGAAGAATATATATTTATTTTGTGATGCTATAGAAATTGGGAAAATGTGAAGTGCAGTAAAATGTCAGTTTTACAGAACACACTTATAATAATCAAACAAAGCACATGCAGTAAAATGTTGTCATTACCAAAGAATAAAGAAAACAAACTCACAGCTAAACAAAAAGGATGCTGAAATAAGTACACTACAACAATAAAACATTATGTGAACAAATCAAACAAAAAAATAATAAACATTTACAGTTTCACAGCTTAGTTCTGTTCAGCTCATTTAATTAATTTGCATAAAGCTGATTAGTGCAGATGAATGGTGCTTGAGTTTGACAGAAATTGACTAGACTTTAATATTTTCTTAAGTTTTTTAAAAATCGTTTTCATAGTTATTATTTATATAAGAACATTTCAGTTTGGGCTTGGTAGCCATTCTATGCCACTATTTGAGAAGTATGCAGATTTTGTGTGTGTGTGGGACTCTGCTGATAGATAACATTCAGCAACCTGAACAGTCACATCACTCTCAACAGTCTCAGTAGTTTACCCTTTCTTTGTACTTTCTGTACATTTTGTACACGTTTAAACTAAAAAGTGTAAATTCTTCACTGTCCATCCCCTCTGTTTTGGCAAATTTGTTACTTGAACATAATAAGTATTTTGGTATATAAATTTAATTTATAACTTCCAGCAGGTCATACCCCACCACCGACAGCTGGAATTGATAAGACTCCTTCAATTACAGTCAATGACAACACAAGACCAACTCCCAGCAAATCAGAAACTCAGACTCCAAGACCATGCTCATCTGGATGGTCTGATTGGATTAACAGAGTGTCTCCATTAAATAGCTCAGGAGACAGCGAGACAATGACAGCAGAGGAGAAAACAGCTTTCTGTCCTGATGGAGATCTTACAGACATTGAGTGTATTGACTCAGAAACAGGTGATGACTGGTCAAGTCTGGCTGAGGCAACCTGTTCTTTAGATGATGGTCTGTTTTGTCAAAACCTGCCATTTGAAGGCATTCAGCCTTGCAGAGACTACAAGATTAGATACAAATGCAAATGTGCAGGTAAGCAAATTGATCACATAGTAAGTTATGTCAAGATATTTAACTGACAACATAATTTTTCATGAAGAATATATATTTATTTTGTGATGCTATAGAAATTGGGAAAATGTGAAGTGCAGTAAAATGTCAGTTTTACAGAACACACTTATAATAATCAAACAAGCACATGCAGTAAAATGTTGTCATTACCAAAGAATAAAGAAAACAAACTCACAGCTAAACAAAAAGGATGCTGAAATAAATACACTACAACAATAAAACATTATGTGAACACATCAAACAAAATAATAATAAACATTTACAGTTTCACAGCTTAGTTCTGTTCAGCTCATTTAATTAATATACATAAAGCTGATTAGTGCAGATGAATGGTGCTTGAGTTTGACAGAAATTGACTAGACTTTAATATTTTCTTAAGTTTTTTAAAAATCGTTTTCATAGTTATTATATATATGAACATTTCAGTTGGGGCTTGGTAGCAATTCTATGCCACTATTTGAGAAGTATGCAGATTATTTTTAGGATCTCGGCTAATAGATGACACTCAGCAACCTGATCAGTCACAATACTCTTAGAAGTCTACTCTTTCTTTGTACTTGTTGTACATTTTCTACACAACCATTGCTTTTTTTTTCTTTGTTTAGACTAAAAAGTAAATTCTGCACTGTCCATCCCCTCTGTTTCAGCAAGTTTGTTACTTGAACATTATAAGTATTTTGTTATATAAATTTAATTTATAACTTCCAGCAGGTCATACCCCACCACCGACAGCTGGAATTGATAAGACTCCTTCAATTACAGTCAATGACAACACAAGACCAACTCCCAGCAAACCAGATACTCAGACTCCAAGACCATGCTCATCTGGATGGTCTGACTGGATTAACAGAGTGTCTCCATTAAATAGCTCAGGAGACAGCGAGACAATGACAGCAGAGGAGAAATCATCTTTCTGTCCTGATGGAGATCTTACAGACATTGAGTGTATTGACTCAGAAACAGGTGATGACTGGTCAAGTCTGGCTGAGGCAACCTGTTCTTTAGATGATGGTCTGTTTTGTCAAAACCTGCCATTTGAAGGCATTCAGCCATGCAGAGACTACAAGATTAGATACAAATGCAAATGTGCAGGTAAGCAAATTGATCACATAGTAAGCTATGTCAAGATATTTAACTGACAACATAATTATTCGTGTAGAATAAATATTTATTTTGTGATGTTATAGAAATTGGGAAAATAAAAGTGCAGTAAAATGTCAGTTTTACAGAATACACTTACAATAATCAAACAAAGCACTGTCAGTAAAAAGCTGTCATTAGCAAAAAAATGAAGAAAACAACCTCACAGCTAAACAAAAAGGAAGCTGAAATAAATACATTACGGCAATAAAACATTTTGTAAACAAATCAAACGAAATAATAAAGATGAACATTTACAGTTTCACAGCTTATTACAGTTCAGCTAATTTAATTAAGAGCAAAATCGAGCGGACTCCGCTTGGGGCAACAAAGCCTGGCATATGATATCACAATGTCTTGTTTGAGAATGGAGGTGGAGGCAGTCACTGATGCCTTCAGCAGGCTTGAGAATCAGCTGTATACATGTGCTGTAACTGACTCACAGTTTGTTGAGAAAGGTGAAGACAGGCATGCTCCATGAAGACTGGCAAGCATCGCTTCCAAAGTCCCAGGTAGATAACGTCCTTTGGATATTTTATCCAGGTCATACTAGTTTGTTGGAAAATGAGCAGGTAAATAGACTGGCCAGTTTTGCACTACTTGGTGGTGAACTGATGTATGACAAGCTAGATGTTGTGAGTACCCTTTGGGAGCGAGTGAACAGTGCAGAGGCTCAAATAGATCATTACGGTCAGAGGAGAATGATACTGCAGGGAATCCAGCGCTTATGGGAGTATTCTGAGTGCTATGATGTTGATTCTTAATTTAACAGTCATTAAATTAATTTGTGTAATGCTGCACTGGTCGGATGTTTTGTTTGAGTTTGCAAGAGACTGAACTTGAATATTTTTCTAAGTGTTGATAAATTGCCATTATTCATGTGCATCTAAACAGTTCACTTGGGCTTTGCAGCAGTAGCAAGTTACTAAGTGAGAACTATGCTGACTTTAAAAAAAAAAATCTCTGCTTACAGATGATATTCAGCAAACTGAGCAGTCACAACACTCTCAACAATCTCTGCAGTCACAACAGACTCAGCCACCCAAACATTTGCAAGAGTCTAAAGTTAAGAGAAGTGTGAGTGACTCGGTTTTATCACCACCATCAGTCTCTGAACTTCAAATTCCAGGCAAGTCAAAACCTTTTTACATCTGTGGTGACACATTATTTTGTCTTAATTATTGATTATTACAGCTATGGACATGAGTCCTAAGTGATATTTCAGTCATTAGAAAGAGACATTGGAGTAACTGCATTTAAATGTTTCAGGATCATTCTTAGAATACAATGGACCAAGAAGAAGAAAAATACCACCATTACACAAGATCTTAATAATATTATATCCATTAGCCTAGTACCATGTTGTGTTTCTACATGTAACAGGCTAGCCCATGGAGCTACCTGACTGACCTGATCTGAATAATATTATATCCATTAGCCTAGTACCATGTTGTGTTTCTACATGTAACAGGCTAGCCCTTGGAGCTACCTGACTGACCTGATCTGAATAATATTATATCCATTAGCCTAGTACCATGTTGTGTTTCTACATGTAACAGGCTAGCCCTTGGAGCTACCTGACTGACCTGATCTGAATAATATTATATCCATTAGCCTAGTACCATGTTGTGTTTCTACATGAAACAGGCTAGCCCATGGAGCTACCTTGCACATGAAAAAGTAGGGTTTGAGAGTCTAGCTGCCTCAATGAAAGAGGCATTTTGAATTTATATATGACCATTTAGCAGTTCGGATCTGCAGCTGATGCTAGAACATCACTTCCTTTCACTATGATACTGGTCAGTCTGTAGTTTTTCTCAATGTCTCTTGGATGACTCATTACGAACAAAAACAACAAAATATCTGAAAATGTTTGTAAAAAACACCAATGTAGCAGAATTACACAGTAACATGTCTTCAAAGTCACCTGGAATGTTTCTGACATCACTAGTCTAGGAGTCACTTGTCCAAAGCATTTATGTCAAAGTCTCAATTCTTTTGGTCCCAACAATGCACAATGTGTGATGAGCTAATACCCATGTATTCCAGACAACACATGCTGTGATTCAGTTTTCATGAAATACATTTGACCTGTTATGTTCAATAAATTTTGTGTTATGTTCTAAGTTATATGCTGCCCCCATGAAAGTAATGCATGTATGCTTTATTCCTTGTGGCTAAGTACTCGTTAGAGATCTTTGATGAGATCTTACAGGATTGAAAGAATTAAGATAGCAAATGTTCCAATGGTGACAACAGGAACGATGCTTTAGAACATTCTAGAAGATTTGCTAGTAAGCCAGATTTGACACTTTTTGGTAGGTAACTGCCTACTAACCCACTAGAGGTCATTTGTAGACAGACTTGTCTGTTCACTAGCCTGCTAGAGGGAGTCAAACAACAAATACAATGTTCATATCAGGCAGTGTGACATTGACCTCCATGATGTACATATCACAGCTTGCTGATTAAATAGTTGATCATGATTGACACGTTGGCTGCCCCTGGTATGTATAGAATAGTTTTCTGGTGTTTCTATGAGTCATATAATGTGACAATGAAGGTTGTATCGCCATGACTATAAGACTCTTGCTTTAAGTAGCATGTTTTTGGTGATTTAAAATATTAATTTGTTTACTTATATTGTTTTTAAGATAAATCTTTGTTATTCACACAGAGGAATGTATTGAAGAAATGGGTCTCAAGTCCGGCCGCATACAAAACAGCATGATCACAGCATCAACTTACCGTGATGAGAATCATGGTCCACATCAAGCTAGGCTTGGCTCAGCCAGCAGCTGGCTGGCAGCAGTCAGTGACAAGCATCAGTACATACAGGTGAGATTTGGGGATGTTACTGCCAGCCCCATGAGCAATTCCTGAGGTCTTTAGTGTTTTGATTTGTTTCATTGACTTGGACTTCTTGATTGACAGGAGTTCCAGAAAATGTCCTCAGAAATAAAAGCAATGTAGATCTACAAAAATATAGGTCTAGCACCATATACCAGAAGCTTCAGTTGTGTGAACAGATTCCTTTCTTTATCCATTTAAAAAAAAAATTTTAGACAAGATATTGATGGAAATCACTTTTGAGAAATAAGAAGAATGGGAAAAAGTAGATGTTGGAATACAAAGATCAAAAATAGGATGAACCACCCAAAAGAAATGGGTATTAAACCAAGACAAGCATAGAGAAACTGGTTGCAGGGCCCCAAAAAAAAGTGTCACAAGATGGTTTTGTCACGTGTCTATATCAGGGTCACACTAAATTGTTCTGAAATGGTAAAATGTTGTGTTAATGGCTTGTATTGGTTTAGGCAGCAAAATCCGCTCTCAAACAACCATCCAACACAACTCAAGGGATGAGGTAACTCCAGTTATTGGCACCATAGTATTTTCAGGTCACAACTTGGCCAGACTTTCTCACCATTCGATTGCAACACAATAAATGAACACAATATCATATGAACCCAGTGAGTAGTATCTCTAGCATGATTGTGCTAATGCTGATGTTTGTGGATCTCTAGGTTGACGTTTTGGTCCCAGTTTACCTATCAGGAATAACAACACAAGGCCAACATGATGCAGCATCCTATGTCACATCATACAAGATTCAGCACAGTTCAGATGGTGTTAAATGGAGCCCATACAGAGAACACGGAATTGATAAAGTGAGAATGTCTTTATTGGTTTTATTGGTTAAGTCAGGTTGTTCTCAGCTTTGCTTTAGTTCATTTCTCTCAACCTGTTTGACTGGGGAAAGCCCCAGCCTTTTTTATCTTATTTTTCCCTCAGCTGATTTGACCATTTGTTTGCCAACCTGTTTGATCTCATGTTTACCTAAATCTGTTAGATCTCATATTTACCTTGAACTATTTGACCTCATGTTTACCTCAGCCTGTTTGATCTCATGTTAACCTAAACCTGTTTGACCTTATGTGTTCCATTAACTCTTTCAGGCCCATGAATTTTGACGGACTTGGGTTGCAATATTTCACTTAACAAAAATGGCAGAGGGGGTGTTGTAAAAAAAAAAAAAAAAGAGACTGAGGGCTTAATATATTTATAATACCGACAAAAGTATATATTTTGTTAAAGAGGAATGAATATACATTTGGAATCTGACGATGTGTTTTTGTTTAATGTTGTTATAGTTAGTAAAAAAAAATTATTCAGCAGGTTTTATATTTACAAAGACAAAATGTTAGGACAAAAATTGTTCACTTACTATAGTTTTGCAGCCACAAGAGCAGTGAATATCCAAATTTGAGAACAAAACTTCAAAGTGTGCCTAATTTCCTAACGGATCCAAAAGTTATAATAAATTTGTAAGTTAGGTTATGACTCAGAAGCTGTAGGTTCTCATAGAGCATTGGTCTCAACCTTCCTAATGCCATGGCCCAATTATACAGTTACTCATGTTGTGGTGACCCCCAGCCATAAAATTATTTTGTTGCTGCTTCATAAATTCAGTTAATACGTGTTTTCCGATGGTCTTTGGTGACCCCTGTGAAAGGGTCTTTCAAACCCCAATAGGTCGCGACCCACAAGTTGAGAACCGCTGTCACTGAGCATGCTGAACAAAATTTTGAAGAAAAATTGACCATTATGCACAAAATATTTACTTTGTACAGTTATATACAGACTGTAGTTGCAATGTATTCAATGCAGCGTACTGTTTTTAAACATTCCTCTAGGTGCAAATATGTTAGGCTATAATATCTTTTGCAAATTAGATTGGTCCTCTTGGCTTTAGCTTATCAGATCTGCTAGATTCTCTAACAGCTGACTGCTCAGCTGCCGCTCGTGCAAATTAACTTTCTGAGTCCTTTCCGAAAAATTCAAGTTTTCATTATTATAATCAGAATTTAAAATATCTGACAATTTCAGATCTTCAGCTGCAGAAAGATGCAGTTTATTGCCTGTGCTTGTGCACTAAACATTGGTGTCTGTGGTCAGTCGAAGACGTAATTAAAAAAAATGATGCTAGCTTCGTATTGAATAAATCTGCCCTAAATATCTGAACAAATACTTGTGAACAAGCTAAAAATGTTAGAGTGACCTTCCCTGATAACTCTGTTACAGTTGTTCCCAGCAAACAGAGACTCACAGACTCCAGTGACAAATATGTTCTACAAACTGGTCCGTGCCCGCTACTTGCGCATCAGTCCTCAAACATGGCAAGGAAGAATTGCTATGAGATTTGAAGTTCATGGGTGTTTACAAGAGTATGCACGTAAGTTAACACTTTCAATGCTGTTCTCCTTGATCTTTAGATATCCTCTACCAGAGATTCTAATGGTAATAGCTCTTAAATGTCCCATCATTTTACCACATTTATTCATTGCCAAGTGATCTGTGATCACTTCTAAGAATAATTATTGTTAAAACAAGCCTTCATAATTATTTTCTCTATTATTTGTGATTCTACTCCTTAAGTATACAAAATGACACCTGCTGCATTGTCCACAGTGAGTGTTAGAAAATGTGTAGTTTGTCTCATCAGTTGCTATATTCACAGACACAATCATGATTATTTAGTTGTCATCATTTTAAAGACATTTATTTTATCACTTAGGATACAAACATCAAGCATCTCATACACTGTGCTCTGTTTCCTATCTTTGACTGGGCTGGGGGGAAAAAGTTCTTTATCCCCAGTCTTTAACCCCTACAATCACCTTCTGATCCAAAGCTCTGGGTTTCAGATTTATATGACCCACTGAGGTCTAATCAGTCTATAATAATTTAGGCCTTCACAGCCATGCTTCAGTAGAATGTGAAAACATCTTATGGACACACAACCTTCTGTGTACCCCATTAGTTGCTAATGACCCACACCTCTGCATGGACTGAGAGGAAGCCATCTGTTTCTACATTCATTGCTTTTTGTGCCTGTAGAGCTAAAGCCTTGTTGCCAGATTCTTTTTTTCTTCACTACATTAAGCAGCCTTTGCCAGATGTCTTGTTCTTTTGCTAGTGCTACATCTTCTGCTGTGGTCTGGCTTCACTGGTGAGACTTTTTAAAAACATTTCTCTAATTTGGTGTTCCCTGTGGTTATCAGTGTTTTTTCCATGTCATTGTGACTAATGCTATAGTGCCAGATCTTTGCTTGGGCTGGTGAAAGGGCTTTTTAAGGGGTTCTTATTATGAATTCATTACATTAATCGGCAAAGTACCGAATCATTTGAAGTCTACTCCTTTCTATCTAAAGCTTTTGGATGTTTCTTTAACAAGCTTTGTATATACCTTTGTCCCCTAACTTAATCTTTTTTGTGTGTGCCAATAAAAATATATTTATTGTTAGATCTCTTTATGTTAATAGAATATTTATTTTCTTCTGAAATTTCTGAATTTTTTAAAAATCTGACTTTGTAATTTTTGATTCATTAATTTCTTAGGTTCTGTTGTGCCCACTTTCAATGAAAAGGTACACACAGAGAAACACATAACTCAGAAGAAATCACCACCACCTCTGAGTTTAGATATAGTTGGTAAGTAAAATAGAGTTTCAATATATAAAGATTTTTTAGGCGCTGAACAGAGTACTCTTGCTCTTAAATTGCTTATTTTGAAAACTGAAATACTATTATGAATGAAAATATTCTTTTGGAATATTTGTTTCATGGCCAGACTATTTTGTTTTGATAATGCATTACATTTTAAAATGTTTGTACAATTCAGTATTTGGAATAAATAATATATTTCTTATTCCTCTTTTTATTTATCCCCTTTTCAGCCTCCTTCTCCTCTTCTTTTCTTCTGTGTGTCTTCTTTTGTTTTCTCCTCATCCCCTGCTCCTACTCCTCCCCACTTAGTCTTGTAATGGCTGGGGTGGAGCAGGGTATTGAAGACACAGGCCTTCACATATCCTAAATCCTGACATTATGAGATGTGGCTAAAATTCTCTTTCACACTATTTTTTTCCTTCACAGAATAAAATGCACCTGATTAAATAAAACTAGAATGAAAACAGATCTATTTATAATGGTTACTGAGGACTAGATTTCAGACAACTGCATTGTAAGCCAGTGCATTGACTAATGTGCTACCATAGTGCACTACTTTAAAATTACAATAAGCAGTGACATTAACTGTTTGACATTCTTCTTCTTCTGCATTCCTCCAAAGATGTAATTGCGTTGTGACCGCTGACACATCCATCTTCTGCAGTCATTTTTTGACCTGGTTAACCTTCCTGGAACTAGTTAATATTATTTGAACCAGGGACGACATAATTGTTAGTTAACACACTAAACTGATATTAGGCCATTGTTGACCTATTGGAGTGACATGTGTGAATTATTTCCATTGATTACACCTTTCAGACAGAACTATCCTTATTAAAGTGTTAAACAGATATGTAAGAAGGCAGAGATGGTTAGTGAAATATTATATATGTTCTAATAGACACCTCAAAAATGTTTTAATGGCATGTACCTGGGCTTAATGGATTGACACGACTGCATATCACATGCAGCGGAAATAACTGTACGTACTCAGTTGAGAGGGTATCAAAATAACTGAGAAGTAGAATCAGTCAGCTTCACTTTATCACAATCATCAATGATAAATGAACTTGTGGGTAAAAAGCCTTCATTAGCATATGACGCTAATGGACAATGATGTGATCACAGACAAGATTACAAAAGATTAAATATTTATGAGTTGATAAATATCCATAATACATCTAAACTCTCAGCCATGAGTGATGCAGGAAGTTTGTACTGGACAGGATTAGCAGGTCACGGCAAGGGCCAATACTGAAATGTCTGTTTTAGATAAAGCTATGTTAAAGGTTTTCAGTCCTAACATTATTTCAGTTTTAACATACGCCAGCAACAGTTGGAGAACCACTAGAGACATGGAAGGACAGTTACATGCATTTGAAAACAAATGCCTGGGAAAAATTATGAAATAAAATGGGATGAATTCAAAAAGAGTGAAGAAATAAGAGAAATGCCTGGGCAACCACTAGGATCAACGGTTATAAGACACAGAAGATGGCTCTATATCCAGAAGAAGCCAGCAGAGAAAATCACAAACAGGCATAGAAATGAACAACAAAGGGATTGAGGGGTGAGGATGCCCTAAAACAAATGTTGATGTGGGAGGCCAAAGCTGCTGGACTGGATTGCATCCATGAAATTGAACAGGATAGATTGGAATAGACTGCAAGCCCTATGTGACATACAGTGGCACAGTGGTATAAGGAATTGTTGGAGATTAAGACCATTAAGGTCAGAACATTGTGCATTCTGTTTATGTTTGTTTTATATTTTCAGACAGCTGTGTTGAATGGGATGTGTGGGTTGACACATATCAACCAAGTTTAGTCAACAAAAATGACATTGAGCCTCTAAGCCATATTATCAATGCATCTCCTCACTGCAAAGATCCAATAAATATTGAATGTCAAACTGCAACACCTGACCATTCTGCTGCAAAGAGCACCGGACAAAAAGTAGTGTGCAATCTGTGGGATGGTTTATTCTGTAACAGTTCTCTGAGTGAAGAGCCTCTTTGTTTCAACTATGAAGTCCGACTAGGTTGTTTGAAGCAGACACCAGAATGTGGTATGTGTGAGACTCTATCCTATTGATGTGGTTATTCATAGATTTTTTATTTCTTTTTTTAGAAGATAAATATGCCGACTTCAAAAACAGTTAAATACCGAGATCCTGGAAAGACTACGAATAAAAAGGGAATAACTGAAAAAAATTTAAAGAAAAAAAAATAAACAGTGACAATTGATACATTTTGGCCACATGAAAAGACGTAACACTCTTTAAAAAAACATTTTGGAGGGAACAGCAGCTATAAGAATTAACAACTGTTTAGGTACATTTAAGTTCATAAAGAGGGGCGTACAACAAGGATGTGTACTATCACTTGATTTATTTTCACTATACAGTGAATATATAATGAGATCTTTAATTGATATGCCCAGAATTGTGGTTGGTGGGCACAATATAAACAATTCATGTTATGCTGATACACAGTCTTGATAGCAACAAGTCAAAAAGAACTACAGGAAATGATACAAAGTGGTAGAAAGTGGAAGAATGAGCCTCAGTTTGAATAATGGGAAGACAGAAGTAATGGTGGTATCAAAGAAAAGAATTATTCATAAATGTGTAATAACAGTCTATGGTGTTATTTTAGGACAAGTAAAGAAATGTAAGTATCTCGGCACAGGGGTAACATCAGATGGAAGATGTATAACTGAGTTGAGAAACAGAATCATCATAATCAGTTCTGTTTATGCCTAGTGGCACATTAGATTTCAGAGAGGACTTTCCATGCTTTCCTGTCCTGTGCAATCATCAGTGCAGTTATTCATGTCAGAGATGCTGCACTCAGGTCACTTTCCATCGTTCAGGCAAAAACTGCATTTTATAAAATTAAGAACATCTTATACAATATATCTCTGTCATTGAAGGTCAGAAAAAACATCAGAAGGAGACAGTCATTATTTTCGGCCATGTTATGAGAAGAGAGAAAATGGAACCTGTTGTGATCACTGAAAGGATCTGTAGAAAGAGGGATAGAGGAAGACAACGAGAGAAGATTCTTTACAGTCTTGTTGCATGAGGCATGGAGGTGTGTCATCACACGAACTGATGCATGCTGCAGAAGATCGCGGATTATGGAGAGGCATGATCGCCCACACCAGTCAGCTAGACACCTGATGATGATGATACTGAAGGGGAAGGACAAAAGAGCAAAAGGTAGACAACATCAAGAAATGGATGAACAGCGGTGTGAGAGAGTGTACCACCAAGACAATAGGTAAAGCATGTTGGAGAACCTTTGCAGTCAACCCTCAATGTGGAGATGTCACTGCCTGATTGATGATGACTCATGTTTTCATAGATGAGTCAGCACGGTGGGGGGGGGGGGGGGTGTGGTTAACATCATCCCAGCCACCTTTGCATTCTAGGACTTTACCTGGGATCCATTTTAGGCTGGATACATCTGGGAGTCAATTGTGAAAAACAAATTCTGATTAGATGCAGATTCAAACCCAGATGTTTTAATCCAGCAGGAGAGTGTCAAGCCAGCTACACTATGACTTATTAGGATCAACGGCTATCCTCCGAAAAACGGTCCGAAATGATCAAGGCTAAAAAAATACCCTAACAGGCCCCCCCCTCTCCCTCTCCCACACTGCTATGCCCCCGGGGATGGGGGGGGGTGTGCTAAACTAGATGGCTGGGACTCACGAGCAAATAAAATGGAGGAAGCTACAGGGGTACTTGGAGTGAGGGAGAAACAAATTCTTTTAAAATAATGCATTTCCACTTTTTTTATTACATTTACATGTACTGGTGTGTGCAGTTTCAGGAATACCAAGATCAGGAGGAACTGTCAGATCAGACATTCAGCCATCCAAGTTGTGTTATCCTGAAGTTGATGCCTCTCATTGCCCAAGATGTGCTGAGGGATATTACTGTGATGGATTTAAATGTGTACTCAGGAGTGAATGTCCTTGCAAGATAGACAATAAAATACTTCGGGTAAGTGGAATAGTGAAGGTAAAGTTTTGTCTGAACTGACACAAGACAATGTTGTTAGGATAAGTGAAAGAGAGATGCGGAAATTTCACATGTTGATAAATATAAACCCCCCACCCCCCCTAAAAAGTTTTAAAATAAAAAACAACTTTGGGTGAGTTTAAGAGCGAAGATTAAATAATTTCTGAACTGACAAAAAAAGAAATAATTTATGAACTTACTGAAGATGAAATAGGATAAATGGGAGAGAGATGGTAAATTCTGTATGTTGTTTAACCCTTTCGCTGCTGCGAAAAATTGTACACCTAAAATAACAACTCTTTGAAGGCGTATGGTTGACCTTTGCGCTGACAAGTCAGACACGCTATGGCTAAGCCATGAAAACTTATTTACAAAAAGAAAACTTCTACAAACTTACAAAGCAAGCACAAATCACTTTAGTAAGCAAATAAATGGTTTTTATTATTATTATTATTAATATCTTTTTGTGTGAAATATTTCAAAACAAGGTGCAACACACAATGCCAAATTACAGTCCTTGCACATGTATCTGGTTTCTCATCATTTTTTTTTGATTTTTGCGCATACCACACACTTTCTTGTTGGAAATTTCTTCTGTGATGTTAAAAACTCTATTATCGAAGGGAAATGCCTTTGTACTAAACGAAGTGGCAGATCTTCACTTTTTTGTCCTCCTACACTTTTTCTTTTTTCCTTACAATATTTCTGTAGAATTTCTTTTAGTATCATTAAGTGAAATTCGGTAACAGGAGTGTTTTTCCCCACAAATGCACAGTACACTAACCACGCTTCACAAAGGAACAGGATAACATGTAACACATCTAAATCTACCTGAACGCACATGACAGGATGTTTAATTAATTAATACTTCGGTGATCTGTTGCCGAAAGTGCTAAGAGCTTAAATTTAGAATTTACATTTAAAATAATTTTTTTTTTTTTAACGGCATGTAGAGGTTGAAGGCAGGACCTTTCAGTTGTAAAACAAAACTCCATTAATTCTTCATTAACTTTAATAAACCAGTTTTCTTGTTATTTTGTATTTAAAAGAAAAAAGTAGACTAACGCAAAAGCAGAAATATATTTCAGGGCAAAAAATATACTGTTCACCAACCATGCTTCTATGGTAACAAAGCAACAGGATAACGTAAAATGCATCTAAATACACCTAAACGAACGTGATGTGTGTTTTCATTGTATGTAAATGTGTCAGTTTGATCAGATTTAGGTAATGTATATTGCCATTACACCCCCCCCCCCCCCCCCTCACCCAAGAATTACAGTTCTTAGCAATCTGTAAGAAAAGTTGAAGACAAGTTAGCTCGTCCTTAGCAGTGATGGCACAGAAAAAGGAACCTTAGCAGTCTACCGGGCAGACAAATTATCTCGTCCATAGCAGCAAAAGGGTTAAAGTGGCAGGAAATAAATAGACAGTCATGTATTTGGTCAACTAAAAAAAATATGATATCTGTAATTGCTTTGAGGTTGAGAGTGGAAAGATAAGAATGTATTAAACTTATAACCACATGTAGTAATGTTGTCACACCCATGTTTAAACCCTTAGTATGTCATAGGTATATTAAACAACCCACCCACACTGGACAACAGGTTATTTCATAATCATTTTGTGGTGCCCTAACATTACTGTGCTATATGACTGAACTGGGTTTCTGGGATTTATACCAGCTTGATTCTCATCTTTAAGATGTTATTCCTACAGACTGCAGTCCTAGAGTGGGGAAAAACACTTAATGTTAAGCATTTACTTGAATTCTACTGAAAGTCTGAGTATTGTATTTTGTTCCAGCCTGGTGGAGTGACACGCATTTCAACCTGTGAAACTTGCCAGTGCCTTGCAGGTGAAGTAATCTGCATGCCAAAAATATGTCCAGCCTGCTCTCTTGTAAGTTTTGACCTGTTTAGTCATCTTTTACAGTTGGTTAATTTAGACATGCTAGTAAGTTTTGAGAAAACGGGAAAACATTATAACTAGAATGTCTTTGCATTGGAGCCCACAGGGGCATATGAATAAAGGAAGGCTAAAAAATGCATAGAGAAGGGAGCTGGAGAATGAAGTTAGAAAGATGGGAAGGACATGGGGAGAACTGCGTGCGATAGCAAAGGATAAAACGTGTGGCCCAGAATGGGGAAATGGAGAGGAAAGAAAATAGCTCTCAGCTAACAGTGTCTGTCATATCCCCCCCCCCCCTTTCCACTCGACACAGTCATATCTCCCTCTCCAAAGGATTGAAAAATCATCCATGACGAAATTATTAAAATATAAATAGTTAGAAATGAAAACAATAAAATAATATTTTAAGCTCTCTCAGCTAACTGTGTCTGGCATAACCCCTCACCCCCCACCCCCCGCTCCCCCAATCATATTTCCCTCCCCGAAGGATTGAAAATCATCCATGGTGAAATTATTAAAATGGAAATAGTTGAGAAACGAGAACTTCAAAATAATATTTTAAGCTCTCTCAGCTAACTGTATCTGGCATAACCCCCCCCCCCCCCCCCCCCTTTCCCCTTTTTCCACCAATCATATCTCCCTCTCCGTCATCACCTGGCGAAATTATAAAAATAGAAATAGTTAGAAATGAAAACAATAAAATAATATTTTAAGCTCTCTCAGCTAACTGTGTCTGGCATAACCCCTCACCCCCACCCCCCCAATCATATCTCCCTCCCCGAAGGATTGAAAATCATCCATGGTGAAATTATTAAAATGGAAGTAGTTGAGAAATGAGAATTTTAAAATAATATTTTAAGCCCTCTCAGCTAACTGTGTCTGGCATTATCACCCCACCCCCCACCCCAACAATCATATCTCCCTCTCTGAAGGATTGAAAAATCATCACCTGGCGAAATAATTGAAATAAAAATAGTTAAGAAATGAGAACTTAAAAATAATATTTTAAACTCTCTCAGCTAACTGTGTCTGGCATAACCAACCTCCCCCCCTCCCCCAATCATATCATCTTCTCCGAAGGATGGGAAAGTCACCATGTAACGAAATATTGTAACTAAATTGAGCTTTCTATAAATAAACAGAGGGGGGAACCATTTGAGGCCGTTAAATATTATGAATTAATCAAGTAACAGAAAGTATTGTGAACGGCACTCATAGAAAGAAGTAGAAAGATAGAAGAACACACTAGACAACATACTTCTTTCTATGAGTGCCGTTCACAATACTTTCTGTTACTTGATTAAATTGAGCTTTGCATACCTGTCCACCCAGACTTAAATAGGTAGCATTAACTTGTACAGAAAATTTAATGTAGCCAGTGTAACAGCTACCTCATCACCCATCCAGTACCAGTACTACTGCAACAACAACCACCACCACCATCACAACAACAACAAAAACTGTCAATACAGTCTGTGTAGGTCGGTGTAGAAAAGAGGAGTTAGCGCCACATGCTATCGCTACGGACTATTCAGTTTGATTTTGCCCCGGATATAGTGAAAAAAACTTCATCACGTAACCAGTGATGGAACCCACAGTGAAAAGTACACTATACTCACGAATAGCGGAGAAAAATACCCTGCACCCGCCATCTCTCCCTCTCCGAGGGAACGATTTTTAACTGACCTTGGCATCTGTGTCCACCCAAACTAAATGGACTGTAAGCCGTCTTAGTTAACAGTTTCTGTCATCGCCAAATAGTTTTTGATCGAGAAGCCACGCGGGGAGGCTAATTAGGACTTAACTGACATCGGATGTCTTTGGGCGAAAGGCGCATATATCGCAGCCTAGCTGAAAACCACAACACAACGTGGCAACCACCCTGTTAAGGGAAAAAGAACAATTATCAACCAGCGGGGAATTGAACACCGGTCACCCGTGTGAAGGATGACATACTTACAACTATACTACCGACGACTGAAGAGTTTTTGGTCAGATATCACAGCCTAGCTGTAAACCACAATGTGCCAACGGCCCTCTCAAGGACGAACAAAGATTACCAGTGACATGACCATTGAGCATCACATCGCCGCTGTCGCAGGCTAACTATAAACCCCAAAACCGAAAAAGGCGTAGATATCGCAGCCTAGCCATAAACCACAATACAGCGTGCCAGCTGCCCAGTTAGGGACTAAAAAAACTGTATCACCTAGCGGGGAATCGAACGCGGGTCACCTGCATGATAGGCAGAATAGCTACCAACTACGCTACCAAACACTCAAGCAAATAGTGGAAATGAAATTATATAATAATGCAAAGTTCTATAAGAGCTCAGCCATCTTCTTCTTCTTCTTCTTCTCTTCCACCTTGTACCTCATCGAAGTGTCGGGGGGAGATGTAATGTTCGTTGATGAGCTCTGTCAAGAGCACTATTAAGACTGATGTTCATTTCTGTAAGGCTGTTCTTAATGCCATCACTCCATCTTTTCCGAGGTCTTCCACTCGCTTTATACCCGTTGTAACGTTTTAGTGTGGCTCGCTGTGGCAGATAGTACCAGGGCATTCTTGTTAGGTGTCCAAACCATTTCATTTGTTGTTCTTTGATGACCTGTAAGACTGGCTTTATTCCTAGCATTCGTCTGATTTCATGATTTTGTATTCTGTCTTTCCTTGAAACTCCTGCAGCTCTTCTAAGGCATTTCATCTCTGTTGTCACAATTTTACGTTCATTGGAGGATGTAAGTGTCCACGTTTGGCACTGATAGCATAGTATTGGCCAAAAAATAGTTCTGATAAGATTCACTTTAGTACTCTGAGGTATCTGCTTGTGTGTCAACAGGGGAGATAGTTGGCCCATTACTTGATTAGCTTTGGCACATCTGGAGCTAATTTCTCTGTCCAGTTTTCCGTCTGAAGTAAAAATTGCTCCCAAATACTTAAATTCCTCTGTTTGTCTCAGGGTGTTGTTTTTTAATTTAATTTCTAAATTGTCTTTATGTCTTCCTATCATCATTGTCTCTGTCTTCGTAGTGTTTATTTTCATATTATATTCCTCCCCTTTGTTACTAATTTGATTTAGGTGGTTCTGTAGGCATTCCATATTTTCTGCTATTAGTACCTGGTCGTCGGCGAAAAGTAATTCTGTTATATCTTCTTCCTGATTAAAGTCTGTTTCGCTACATATGGCGTCCATGTATGTTATGAAAAGAAGCGGCGATAGTACACAGCCCTGACGCACACCAGAGTTCACTATAAAAGTTCTAGACAACCCTGCCTTTGATCTTATGCAGCATTCACTACGTGTGTACAGGCTTTTGCAAATATTAATGAGATGATTGCTGATTCCTTTTTTCCCCATACATTCCCACAACATATTCCTGTCGACTCTATCGAAGGCTTTTTCTTGGTCTATGAATGTCAACAAACATGTCTTATCATGTTCTATTGCCCTCTCTGATAGTTGTCTCAATGTATAAATGGCATCTGTGCAACTTCTGTTTCGTCGAAAGCCCATCTGTGCTTCTGAAAGTTGATACTCTATCAATGGTCTCAGCCTTTTTTCGATGATCTTAGCATACATTTTCCCAGTGTGACTGAGAAGTGATATTCTTCTGTAAAATCTAAAATTTGATTAGCAGTTTGCCAATCTGATGGTGTTTCTTGAGCTCAGCCATCAAATGAACTAAAAAAAACAAATCCGGGCCGGCAACGAAACAAATAATGATTTGACCGTTGCTGGAGCTACGCCGTTCGGGGTTTGTGCAATTTTCTGACAAAAAATCACGCTTGGAGTCGAAGGCAACGTGTGCAAATTTGAAAGCAATCGGCTCAGTAGTTTCTGAGTTTTTAGCTAACAACATCGGAAAATTACCATTTTTATTAAAATGTATATATATTTATATACATATCTGTGATTCCTGGACAATCGGTGGGCAGGCCAAACAATTTATTGAGGCCTCAGAGATGTGGTTTTACAGAAGAATGCTAAGAATACCTTGGACAGCCATAAAGAGCAACCAAGAGGTTTTGAAAGAGGCGGGAGCCCGAAGACACCCCTCACCCCCTCGCTACACACACACATGCGCCCCCCTTTTCACAGACTCAAAAGTGGTCTTCTTCTTCTTCTGCATGTATCCAAAGATGCAATTGTGTTGTGTCCGTTTACAGTGTGGCTGCGATATTTGCACCTTTCGGCTAACACATCTGACTTCTGTGGGCATTTGTTGACCGGGCTGACCTTCCCGGTTCAAAAGTGATCTAAAATTTGATTAGATTTCTTGTTCTCTCCAGGGAAAGGCAGAACTAAACAGTAGTAGTTGTATGTGTCAGTGTGAGCAGTGCAGCTCCATGGAGTTCCAGTGTGCAACAGGCTTATGCATTCCAAGAAGCAGACGGTGTGATGGAATTATTGACTGTGCCAATGATGAAGATGGATGCTGTATGTTCCTTTCCTTACTTTTTCTCAAATTCATATACATAAATCATTCATTACTATATAGCATGCATGCCTAATCTCCAATTTAGTTTATGCAAAGTAATTAGAAAATATATTTTTCTCCATTATTAAGTATTTTCTCCATTATTAAGTATTATCTTATCCTTAAATTCTAGTGGAGTATACAATTGCAAGGAAATCATTACAAACCTGGCTCCCACCTGGCAGCATGTGATTTTATTTCTGTAGATGTGTTTCTTGTTGACTAACATCAGTATGTCAAGTACAGGACCACTTTTACACTGTTGTTCCTAATGAGTTGGTCAGCATCATGCCAGGATTTTTCTCGCTAGGGGATAAATTAGTTTAGGAGCTTTGTTTATTTGATAAAAATTTACCCTGAGATGGCGGAGCCACCGTGGTGTAGCAGCTAGGTGCTGACTTAAGGGGCATAAAGGTCAGAGATTCAAATCCACATCAAGCCAGATTTGTTTCAAAAATGACCTTGATTGACTCAGGCTAATAAAATGGCTACCAGGTAAAGTTTTGGAAAGTAAAGGTGACTGGTGGGACATTGACCATATCATCAGCCAAGTGTCAATTGGTCTTTAAAAAAAAAAGGTAGGTCTAGCATAAAGGGAATGAGAGAGGATTCTTTTACTTTTACTCTAATATGGATCCATACCAAGTGCGCTATACTGGTTCCCACCGATGTGAAATTGTGCCTTATTTACTAATGCCGACCTGCTCTAAGGATTTCAAAACATGTTTTGAGAATGTGTATGTCTGTTACTGTTAATGTTTTTTGCATGTTAACACACACACGACACGAGTGTGTACACACACACACACACACACACACACACACACACACACACACACACACACACACACACACCCACCCACCCACCCACCCACCCACCCACCCACCCACCCACCCCCACCAGTCCCCACCCACCCACCCACCCACCCACCCACCCACCCACCCACACACACACACACACACACACACACACACACACACACACACACACACACACACTATATATATATATATATATATATATATATATATATATATATATATATATATATATATATATATATATATATATATATATATATATATATATATATATATATATATATATATATATATATGGTGATCTGATGATCTTAGTTTCAGCTTCATAGCAAACAGGTTACCCCATAGTTGCTCAGCTCCTATAAAACAAAAAATAAACTCAGAATGTCCATCATTGTCCCTTATGGAAACACTGACACAGACTGAAGGCTCAGCATATCCAATAGCACACACACTGTGAAAGCAGTAGTGTATTTGTAATCTAACATCAACATCTATGGGACATTATCAATTAACATGGCAAAGTCCACAGTCAAGGAGCATGTATCAAGGTAACAATATCGTATCTCCATCTTTCACAAAATATGCTCATACTGGGGTAACTATGCTGCTATAAACATCTATAATATGTGATTTGAAACTATGTAATGTAAGTCTTTTTGTTACTATTGCACAGCTTGTTTGTGTCATGTAGTAATGATAGTAATACATTTATAATAGGTTGACTGAAAAAACAAAACAATAATGATACTCCACGGCTATGTAGAGGGGAAGAGGAGAATGTGTAAACAGGAAGTCCATTGCATTTAAATGACAGACATGGATGGAACTGATCAGATAGTCAACAGCAACTGGTGACTCAACAATATTCAGTGTTAAAAGACAATGATGATGAATATGGTATTTGATCTATGACAATATATAATTACAGTATTTCTATAGTGACATATTTGGCTGGTACATCTCTAGATAATGAAGGAAACGTGTTAGGCCTACACCTGATTCAATGTGTAGTTTGTTGCTGATATCTTTGGTTTGTCTCTTGATGTTATGTTTAGTATAACATTTTAAGTTACAATTTTACAGCATCCATTCCTCTGCTCAAAATACCAGTAGGCTGGGTGAAACGAGAAGTCGCTAACATTACTGGTAAGTTTACTCATTCAGTTTCAGGCTACAGTTTTTGTTTCTTGCTAACTCCATACATAATATATGTTTCTTAGTGTCTTGTATTCTATCCAGTTATTATATTGGCAGATTCAATAAGTTACAACTAGTATTTGACTCCTCATTTGTTTAAATTCATTGTAAAGTCTACTGTAACATTTGGGCTTCATTTCCTGATCATTTCTCCTTTCATTTTTACCCATTTTCTCCAATTCAGCTAACAGCAAAAAACATTAAAATGTGTGCACCAAAAGAGTTGAGACAAAAACTGACTATTTCTTTAGCATGTGTGTTTTGTTTGGATGCAGTTGTCAAATTTCTAGTTGTATACAGTCAATAGCTTGTGATAATCATTATGTTGAAGAAACCAACAATGTTTTATGTGTAAGAAACAGCTTTAATAGTAACTCAGTTTCAGTGTATCTTAATAGATTTTAATAGAATAGCTCTAGAAGATCTTTGAAATAAAATTTTTAAAAATATGAAATTTTCTATATGTACCTCTTATGTCATATAAGTTCTTCTTCTTCTTCTTCTTTCATTTGCTTGAAATATATTATCTAAATCTGCAATGTTGTCTCTAGTATGAACTTCAATCATATCAATGTAGCAGTTGGGAGAAAAACATGAAGGAAAACTAAAACTAATAATAATAAACAATAAAATATTTTTTCACAGCTCAACCCAGCCTAAAATGGGTACCAGGATGGCCTGTCTTGGGGAAGTAAAGACAGCTGGCAAAATGCTGACCACATTACCCACCTAGTGCAGATGGTCTGTAAAAATATGGCCCTCTTCCTGTATACCCATACACCTAAAGGCATGAAATTTGATCTTTACTTTTACTTTACTTTTTACTTATAAGCATATATTAACAGGTATTTGGGCCAGATAAAATAACATGAATAATAATATCAATAACTTCAGTAATATCAATGTAGCCGCTGAGAGCAAAACATGAAGAAAAACTGAAACTAATAATAATAAACTATAAACATATGTTAACTAGTATTCGTGCCGGATAAAATAACATGTATGATTACACAGCCTTCACATGTAATCAAGAAACTGTATTGTTACTGACACCATAGACAACTGCCACAGTGTGATGTGCAAGGAACTGAAGCAGCCAGTACTGAGAGAAGGACAAACAGCTATACTGCAAAGAACACCAGATGGATGCTGCCTGGAGTATGTGTTGTGTGACAAGAGCCTGTGTCCTTCTCAGCCCACACAGTGCTCCGCTCCCATGGCTCTGCAGAAACTGGAGACAAACAATACATGTTGCGTGCTATCCCAGTGTGGTAAATGTTATTTCTACATTTGATCAGTTTAGCAACAAATAAATATCAAGTTCATAATTGGCATGTTCCCTTCAGAAATCTGGTATTTCCTTTCATGTAAAAACTGAAGACTTTTCATCATTTCATCTTTCATTTCTGGAATATTATAAGGAAGTACATTAATCATTGGGGAGCCACCATGGTGTAGTGGCTAGACTCTCGCTGCGGATTAAAAGGTCACAGGTTAGGGTCTTGGCAGAGCTGGGCTTTCTTTCGACAATGACCTTGGCTCTCAGGTCGACAAAAACTTGAGTGGGTGCCAGGTATAGTCCTCGGAGTTAAAGGTGGCTGTTGATCACATCACTCACTAAGTGCTGACTAGCCTATAAAATATAGTTCTAGCGCTATATGCCCAGTAGCCTGAAATTGTGGTATTGGTCCTTTACTTTACTTACATTATTTATTTAAATATCTATATGACCAACACTACAAAGAACTAAATTAGTTGCTTTATTATAACACTCCTGTATAAATCTTTCCCCTGTGCAAGATAACATGTGAAATAATGACAGTATTATAACCTGTATACTGCTACTTTTTTAAGAGAAATAATCTGGTTGTTCAGACATGCTGAAGAGGAGCATATTTTTATTTAAGTATCCAGAAACTATAAAAACAATAAGCAGATAAAGTATATTTTGAAAATATATCTAAGGCTTTTATTGTTGATGTTTCCTCTCATCTAGCAACCACAAGAGCTGTTGATAGTAAGGTACCCTATTTGTAACATCAACCAAAGGGAAGGACAAGAGTCAATAGAGACTAGAACCAGACCCACAGCTTGTCTAGTTCCAGCTTTCCCCAATCAAAACCAAAAAAAACAAAGGATTTCCTGTGTTTCCCATATCCAAAGTAACAATATTCCAAGCAACTACAACATCAAGCAAATGAAAGCTAATATTATGGACCATCAGAATTAGATTGAGATAAACATTAGATATTCATTTCATTGCAAAATCTGTGCACTTCTCCTAATACCAAAAAAGTTGTATCTTAAAGCTGACTGTAACAGTAAAGTGGATATTTGCAGTTATAGCTTTGAGCATCATCCTTTCAGAAAATATTTCAAAAGCAAAACCCCCAAAAAAATGTCAGTACCCTATCAGAAAGCCTAACACTGTAAGATAGTGATGACTTAATAACTACTTGGAAACCACAGGGTCAAGTATTTGGAAAACCTGTACCAGCAAAAGTTTTAGGCGTACCATACAAATACATGTGTGTTTGGGTACTGACAAAGCCAGATTTGTTCAGATATGACCTTGGCTCCCAGACTGGCACAGCCTTGAGTGGGTATAGTTCTGGGAGGTAAAGGTGGCCAGCGTGATGCCGATTGGTCTATAAAAATTTAGATCTAGCCCTATATGCCCAATGACTGACAATGTGGAAAAAAGTCCTTACTTACTTATAAAAACATAATTGTTATCACAGTGAGGAGCATCTGGCCAAATGGTTAGAATGCTGGGCTCTCATGCAGGAGACCAGTGTTCAAATCCTGGGTAAGGCTGGGGATTTTTTCTGTCGGGGGCAAAATAAAATTCTCACCTGCACAGTCGTGGCGACAGCACTGGCCATGCGGCTCTAAATCCTCAGGCTCAAAGAACCCCCCTGCATACACGGTAAAAGTTGTATATAGAGGCAGTAATTAGCAGTTATCACATTTGTACAGTCAGAAAGTGAAAAAAATTAATGGGAAAGTATCGGTAGGCTCACATTCTTCTTCTGCCTTTCTATCCCCCAATGGAGCATAGGCCCTCAACCAACTCACGCCAAGTCGTTCTATCCTTCGCCATTGCATGGAGCTCTCCCCATGTCCTCCCAATCTTTCTAACCTCGTTCTCCAGCTCTCTTCTCCATGTGTTTTTTGGCCTTCCTTTATTCCTATGCCCCTGTGGGTTCCAATGCAAAGACATTCTAGTTATGCTGTTCTCCTGTTTTCTCAGTGTGTGCCCTATCCAACGCCAGCGTCTTTTCCTCACTTCCTGATCCACTGGAGCCTGTTTAGTTCTCTCCCAAAGTTCTACATTAGTTATTCTATCATACCATTTTATTCCCTCTATTCTGTGCAGGCACCAGTTAATGAATGTCTGTAATTTATTAGTAATTGCCTTGGTTGTTCTCCCTGTTTCCGCCCCATACAATAGTACTGATTTGACATTAGAATTAAAAATTTTTAGTTTAGTATTTCTTTTAATTTCTTTTGACCTCCACAAATTCCCTAGTGCTATGAAAGCCCCTCTTGCCTTTTGTATTCTTATTTTAATATCTCTATCAGTTCCTCCATCTTTATCTACATTACTGCCTAAATAGGTGTACGACTCCACGTCTTGGAGTGGGGTGCCATTAAGAGAAACCACATTACTATTTGCCTGATTTATTTTCATTATCTTTGTCTTTCCTTTATGGATTTTCAGACCAAGCTGCTTTGATCTCACATTAAGTATATTTAATTTATCTTGCATCTGATTCCGTGAATGGGACAGAAGAGCAATATCATCAGCGAAGTCCAGATCATCAAGCTGTTTTGTAGGGGTCCACTGAATTCCATTCTTGGTGTTAGCAGTTACTGTTTTCATAGTCCAGTCTATAGCCAGTAAAAATAAGAGGGGCGACAAAAGACATCCTTGTCGCACACCTGTTTTTATTTCAAATGCATCTGTTAGTTTTCCCTCATGAAGAACTCGACATTTCATGTCTTTATATGTTGCCTTTACTAAGTTGATAATTTTCTGTGGGATTCCATAGTGCCCCATCAATTTCCAGAGAGATTCCCTATCTATGCTGTCAAATGCTTTTTCATAGTCTATAAATCCAATGTAAAGTGGTGAGTTCAGTTCAATTCTTTGCTCTATTATAATACGTAATGTGGCTATCTGATCAGTACAGGATCTGTTTGACCGAAAACCTGCCTGCTCATCTCTTAGCATTTTATCAATAGCATCTTTTAATCTTTCCAAAATAATTCTACTTAATATTTTTCCAGGAACTGACAGCAACATAATTCCTCTATAGTTTTCACACTCCTGTAGATCACCTTTTTTGGGCAGTTTCACAAGATATCCTTCTCTCCAGTCTGCTGGTATTTCTTCGGTCTCCCAGACTTTACTGAATAATCTATGTAGCAATTCTGTTGATGTGTTTATGTTGGCCCTGATGGCTTCAGCTGGGATACCGTCTGGGCCTGTCGCCTTTCCTTCCTTGAGAAGATTTATAGCTTTCCTAATTTCCTCTTTGGATGGTATCTCACAGTTGATATCCAGTTCCATTTCTAAAGGCTGGATATCTGGGAGAACCTCTGGGCCTGGTCTATTTAGAAGCTCACATAGCTGAAAACAAATTCAAGATCAATCAGGGGAGCTTAGAACTCAGATCATCTAATGTTGCAGATGCTGCCCAACCATGAAGTCCTTCCACTCAAAAAACATCATATGCTCTGATGAATAGAAACTGAATGGCAGCAAATGCAGCATGCAGAAAACAATTTGATTTCCCAAAATGATACAGTTGAAAACAAAATTTAACAAACAGAAATCCCATGTGATACTTAAAACTACTTGTGAGAAGTTAAAATGGGATGCACTTACTTTGTTATTTGAAGCCCCACCCTGGCTTTTGCTGAGGGCCCCGAATATAGCTGGGCCATAACTATAAAGCCTCACGGATGGAAGGGGTTTCTGGGACCTCTCCATGGGTGATCCTCATCCGCATGGTGGCACTTTGTGTCGCCGGGTGTTATTTTGCTTGTTTGATGTCCTGGTGGGGTACAACTACCTATGCCAGATTTGATTGCAGTTGTTTGTTACTTCAAGTCCCGACCCAACTGTCATCAAGGGCCCCAATATAACCGAACTATTGAGCAGGACTTGTGTCTAGGGGATTCTCATTTGATTGGTGGCACCTTGTGTCACTGGGTGTTTATCGCTTGTTGTGTCATCCTAGTGGGATTGAACATCAGTCAGTCAGTCAGTCAGCGAGATTCACAAAAAGAAAGAAAACAAAATGTGATCTAAGAGTTCGTTTTTTTTTCTGAATAAGCTCCAAGTTGGATATTAATTTAGTCCTTAAACTGATTGTTTAGAAGATATGCTTCACTTTATTTAGCATAATATTCTAATTGTCCTGTTTGATTGTGCTTGTATTTCAGTATGCCCAAGAGAATGTCCACCTGTGTTGGAACCAAAATGTTCTGATGTAAGTCACTGTCAGATTTGCTTGAAAATTTGCTTGTCCCTTTCCACAGCTGATTCAATTAAAATAGACTGACATCATTTACCCATTCTTGTTCTTACTGTTCATCAGCTGTAAATTCCTGCAGGGAGTTCTGGTTGTTTCTCAGCAAGTGGACTTTACCCTTGTTTTAGAACTTGAGTTTTATTGCAAATCCATTATACAGAACTAGCTTTTTTGTATGCAGATTGTTGGTTCCACACCCCTCAGGCAGATGCACTCTAACTTCAAAGGAAGCCTGCCTAATTACTCATCTTGTACAACATGCTTGTTAGGGAGGCACTGAATCCATTTTTATTTTTGCCCCCACAATTAGGCCCCAGAATCTACACAGGGAATTTACACATTCAGGAACTGTACGAGTATGTAAGCAGTTCGATTTTCTCCTTGTTTTAAAATAATTTCTCCTCTTGTCTTGAATTTTATGGAGCCAAAGTGACACAGTGACTAGTGTACCAGCTTGCCACAATAATAGTTGTGATTCGATCCTCATGACATCACCCCATCTGGTCAGAAGATTTGTAAGTCTCACATCCTTTCTAGTAGATACCAAAAATGACATAATATAATAGTGCCTTGGTAAGTGACCAGGGGATCCAGCTGATGCTCACACTCAGGGAAAAGGTGAGGTGGATTTACAATGAAACTGACTGATACCTGCACTTGCTGTTGAATGTGGAATGTTGAATGAAGAATAATCATCATAGCACTCTAGACACTCCCATAAGTGCTCCATCCCCATCTTCAGCAGCAAGCGAAGAGCTTCAATTCCAATGATACCCTAAACTGTCTGACTGTACATCCATCTTGCCTTTATTTTGAGTATTGAGCGTTGGCGAGCTCCCCTGGTAACTTCCCTCAGCGCCATTCTCCTCAGACCGTAATGATCTATTTGTTCCTCCACACTGTTCACTCTCTCCCAAAGGGCTGTCATACATCAATTCACCACCAAGTGGTGCAGAACCAGCCAGTCTATTTACCTGCGCATTTCCCAACACACCAGCTTAACCTGGAGAAAATATCCAAAGGACACTAACTACCCAGGGATTTTGAAGCGATACCTGCCACTCTACATGGAGCATGCCTGTCTCCACCTTTTTTAACAAACTCTTGTGAGTCAGTTACAATTATGACAGCTGATTCTCTATCCAGCGGAAGGCAGCAGTGTCTGCTGCACTTGCTGTTGAAGATATGGATAAATCAACTATGGAAATGTCTAGACTAATATAAAATTGGCCCCTAACTCATAGCTCATAGTAATGATACTTGAATGTGATTACTGTAAAATACTGTGGTGTCTCCAACATTGTCAGCACTTTAAACAAAAAAAAATCATAAATTGGTGACTAAACCAGAACATGCCAGGGTGAGGGGAAATTAAAGAGCTGACATACTGGGCATGTTTGTAGTGGTCGGGCGGGGGAGGGGGGGGGGATATTTATAAACAGGGCAGACACACTGAATGTGCTACGTTCTAGAGACTTTGAAGCACTGAAGTAGAGGATAATGAACCACCTGTTGGAAATGGGTATTCAATGGGGACAAGCATGCAGAAACTGGTTGCAGTGCAAAGAAAGAAGATATGACAATCAATTTCTACTGGGTACATTGAGATTGGAGATAGTGGGATGGTGGCTGCACCAGAGGATGGAGCATGTACGGCTCGGACTGATGTGATAGGATGTTGATACAGACAACAAGTAACAAGTAACTATGATCCCTGTTGCATATACTTAGTAAGAGAATAGAATCAGCTGCTGTATCTTCTAACGGAAATCTTCTAGTAGACATTGCTGCTTGTATTTAACAGGGCTATGAAATTGTGGAGATACTTCAAGACTGCAACTGCATGACAAAAGCATGTGGTAAGTCACCCTTTTGTTTACTTTTTGTGTAACTACACACACACATTTAAAATGTATGTCTCATTCTGTAATCATTCTGGGTCTTCTTCTTCTTCTGCATTCACCCTTAAAAAGACAGTTGTTGTGTTGTGGTTTATGGCTATGTTGCAAAATGTGCACCTTTCAGTGCAACAAATCTCATTTCAGTTAGTCCCCTTTTACAACTTGCTTTTAGGTGGCAGTGAGTCCATTCTCTCCCCACCCAGAATGAGGCCTCCATAAACTAACATGGGGAAGCCTGGTTCTGATCCTTGTTGGTGAGATTACATTTCTTTCAAAATCAATATGGCTGTCAAATCATCAAAGCCCAGTTAAATGAGAACCTAATTTCTGGGAAAGTAAAGGCCTCTGTTATGTAATATCTGTCTCAATACTTCTCATTGGCTATTTAGTCATAAACAGCATTAGTCTAAGATCATTTTCACAGCATATAACAAGTTTGACTTTCACTTGTTCGGTAAGCTGAATTTAGGAGATAAAACATTATGTAACTGGGAAATTGTTAAACTATTTGCTGCAAGGAGAGCCGCCATGATATAGCAGCTAGACACTTGCCTGTGGATCAGATTGTCATGGGTTCAGGTGCTGAGTGAGCCAGATTTTTTTTCCAAAATAACTCTACTCCCAGGTCAACCCAGCCTTGAGTGGGTACCAGGTACAAGCCAAGGGAAGTAAAGGTGGCTGGCATGATACTAACCACCTCCCCTACCAATTGCGGACTGCTCTATAAAATATAGGTCTAGCCCTATATGCCAATATGCATGAAGGCGTAGAAAAGGACCCTTTATTTACATTTTTGCTGCAAGAGTGTCCAGAATTAATAGCAGAGAAAATAATTCTTGCATACACCTTCTCTATGTAAGAACAACAACTCAAGTTCATTATTATTTGTGTCAATATATTTACATTGTTGTCTGAAAATTTACAAAGAAGATTTCAGTATGAGTTGGGTTTTACTTTACTGTACTCATACTCACCTCAAAGACTTTAACATAAATTGAAAATTTTTCAGAAATGCGTCACTTACATGCCATGATTAACCTTTTGCAGGACAGAAAATGGAACCACTCTGTCATTATAGCCTGACTCACAAACATCTCAGTGGAATCACAGTCTCCTTAGTGGTGCCTCAGACTGCTACCTTCAAGGTACAATTTCACTTTCACTTTTACAGATAAACCTGTATTACGATAAGCCTCCGGTTTGGTCACGTCATGCTTAATATAAAGGTTCTTGTCCAATGTTACATCAAATGAAGCACTGTGGCTAAAAAGTTTTATTCACAGTTAACTCATTGTTTCCACTTTAATGTTATCACACATATAAATAAATATTTATTCATCGGTTACATTTGATTGTTTTTTGTGTAATATGACAAATATATTATCTTTCATTGGAAAACTTATTATTTGAAATTATAACCTTCTTTTCTTTTCCTCTTTCATTTCCCAGCAACACACCATGTGTGCTGGATATTTCTCATTTGCTCCAGTCAACATGTTTTGTATCTTTGTACATTGTAAGCTGACAGAGGTACAGTTATCTACACAGACGGATCTGTCGTTTGATATGTATAAAGCTCATGAACTTTCACCTTCTGGTTTGAGAGAAAACTGTAAAAGGAGAAAGCGGGACTTTTGCCTCAACTACAAGTAGTCTGACTCTGGGGGTGATGGCGGTAGCCAAAGCAATGATGTGGCTAGAGACACCGCAATTTAAATTTTCTCATGCATGCTTTAAAAGAGATTCCATGAGTGTGCTTAAGAAGACTGAAACAGGATGGAATGGAATAAAATATTTGGAGTCGCTGAGGAAATCTCATCTGATAGAAGTTAGTCACTTTTGTGAAAGGACGCTCCGGAGTAAGAGGGAAATAAAAGAGCAGATTGGCTTGCTGGCAGGGCCACAGTTAGTTAGTTAGTCTTTCCTCTTGTGTCGAGTGCGGCACATAGGGCAGAGGTCGCGACTCTCCATGCACGGCGGTCCGTTGCAATCCGTTGTAGGTCTTGGATGTTTGAGTGGCCCATGAGCGAGCCTTCCCTGATGATAGTTCTACGTAGGGTTTCCCTTGGTCTTCCACGAGATCTTTTCCCCTGTGGTGTCCAAATGAGGGCTTGGTAAGGAAGTCTTGATTTATCCATTCTAAGGGCGTGGCCGACATAGTTCCAGCGGCGTTTTCGTATAAAATTAGACACATACTCTTGCCTGGATTCTTGCCTTATTTGTGTATTGGTTCGGAAATCTGACCATTTGAAATTTAGTATTCTTCTAAGGCATTTATTTTCAAAACTGTCTAATTTTGTGTCTAGAGTTTTCGTTGATTTCCAGCTCTCGCATCCATAGGTTAGTACTGGAATCACACAAGAATTGAAGATCTTGAGTTTTGTGTGTTTGCTAAGTGTCTTTGATTTCCAGATGTTAGACAGTTTATTGAAGGCACTAGATGCCAGTGCTATTCTAAATGATATTTCTGGTGCGGTATCTCCTGTAGATGACATCTTGCTCCCTAGATAAGTGAAACTGTTGACTTTTTCAAGGCTGTTGTTGTTCAGCGTGATATCAACTGAACTGTTGGTAAGGTCTAGAATTTTTGTTTTTGCGGTGTTAATTTGGAGTCCAATTTGTTCTGAGAAATTCTGGAGTCGATTGATTTTTTCTTGGGCATCTGTGTGTTCTGAACTCAGGAGTGCTATGTCGTCGGCGAAGTCTAGGTCTTCCAGAATTTTGTCAACCCATGTAATGCCTAAATTTGCGTTATTTATGCACTTGCGCATGACCCAGTCGATTGCTATACCAAAAAGCATCGGCGATAGGACACAGCCTTGCTTCACTCCTGTTTCCACCGGGAACCAGTCAGAATTGCCGGAATCAGTTCTTACACAGCATCGTGTTTCATTTTAAAAAGATTACACAGTAGTTACAGGAAAAACAATGGACTGGGCTGACATTCTCAATGCTCTCAAGGAGGCAGGACGAGAAAGTGATTCAGGAGATGAATCGGCAACATGCAAAAGACTAAAAGAACTTTATGTCAAGCAAAGTGCCATGAAACATGAACATTATACAAGTAGCCAAAGAAAAAAAGTAACCCATTACAGAAAAATGGTATTATCAGTGGGCACACGCTGTGGGATATATTGAAGATGGGATCCGAGTGCTTATTTACTTGTCTGATTAACTAACTATTGTAATTTTAGTCAGGCAAAATAAATAAACCCAGCAACACAAGTCACCCTATTGGGTGCTGTGTATTCAGACCCTGTGGATGCAGTACACCAATTGTTTTGTTGTCATAAATATTGATTCAAAAAAGTATCAGCTATGCAATTCTGGGACTGAAAAAGATAAATTTAGCAAATGTATTTTTTTTTTTTTGACATATACATTTCAGTGAATTTATTTCTCTTGTTTGAATGCATATTTGTGTAGTAACTTTAATGCCTCAATGATGATTTCAGATCAACGACACCTGGACAGATGGTCTCTGTAAGACCTGTACCTGTCTAATGACATCAAGTGGTAGCCCAGAAACTTCCTGTCAAACACAGATTTGTTCAAAATGTCAGACTGTAAGTATATTTCATGTAGCTGGACAATAAACGTATTGAAAGGTCATTTTAAAGGCACCCATATAACACAGAATTGTTGTAGTCCCAGCCAGCGTATGATGTGTGATTTCCTTATTTTTTTAAGTGGCAACATTTTGCCTAATGTGTTCCAAATTTGTATGGTCAGGGAACTTTAAAAAAAACAAAAAGAGATACCACAGCCGCTAGATACTTTTCAGATTTTAGGCTTGTAGCCACAATCATGCAGTTTTGATAATTAATCCAGACTGCCAGTTTAGCCAAGCTTAAAACAAGAACTTTAAATGGTCTGGGAAGTACAGGTAGTCGGCATGATGTTAAAGACACACAAGTGCCAGATGCTGTTAACAATTTAGCTGATGTGTCAGGGTCATGAAGGGGGTGCATTACTTGACCTTAAAGAGGTCTGATTCCTAACGGACTACTTTCACTGTGTAGTTAGTCAGTTTGAGTTATTAGTTATGTGTTATTAGTTGAGAACACATCATAGCACATGGAACATTCCCACAAGTGCTCCATCCCCACCTTCAGCAGCAAGCATAGTGTTCCAGTTCTGATGGTGCCAGTAGCAGTCTGTGTGTCCATCTCAACTGAATGTTGACCGTTGGTTAGATCCCTGGTCCATCCTTACTGCACTATTATTTTCAGACCTTAATTATTTTTTTGTGCCTCAAGGCTGTTTATTTGTGCTGAGTAGCCACAGAAAAGATATACCTGCTGTATGAAGCCTTAGATAAAGTTAAGGTCAACAATTGAAAAGAGGATGGGGTCTTGAATGGAGCAAGCTGAAGACACAATTAGACATGTGTAGAGGTGTCTGTAGCTTAGGCATTGCAAACAAGTGTTGTAATGCCAGGGTGCTGGGTTTGTTCCCAGCTGCAGACGGTTTGTCTTGTGTTGGTTTGACAGTGGTACCAAGCAGTGGCAAACTGCTGAACCTAAAATTTGACTTGAAAAACCACAACACCCAAAGAATGCTGGGGTTGGTTCTGCAATGTCTTGAAAAGGATACACAACTAACTTTTAACAGGCTTAATTAAGAATATTAAGCAAGGTGAGGAGTGGTTCAGAGTGTCAGATCAGTAATCACAGTAAGGTGTGAGTGCAGGAACTGGCCAGCTGGCACTGCAGAATCAGAAGTTACCACTACCTTATTTTTGTCATTGCTCCCTGCTACTACTGCCCCCTAGACCATTCCAGCACGCCCTTCCCCCTCCAGATTTATCAAGGCAGCTGTTGTGCCCTGGACTGTCCCGGCTAAGATGAGTTAACAATAATGACTGCTTCATGTTTTCAGGATGAGGTGAAGGTAGACAGACAAGACCAATGTTGTGGTGAATGTCACAAAATCCGAGGGTGTTATATTAATGGAACACTTTATAAAGTAAGTATTTAAATATTACTAGCTGTACCCGGCCACGCGTTGCTGTGGCATAGTTTGGCTAAATGGAAATGAAAGAAAATAGAAATCGCACCTGTCTATTACAATCATTGTCTGCTCAGATATAGAGATAGTATTTGATCCCCCCCCCCCTTCCCCATCACCACCACAACTAAATCCACCTACTACTCTCTCCCTCATCAAAAGTTTTTGGAAAAGAAAGACAATGGAAATCGCATGTGTCTAATATAGTTAATGTTGCAATCATTCTCTGTACAGATATAGAGATAGTCTGGTTTTCCAACTTTAGAACACTCACCTTATAATTGTGTCTTTATATTAGTGGTCGTGTAAATGGTGTTATTAGCACAGTAACAAAAATGGTTATTTGGTTATCACATGCTAAAGCTGTCTGTATTTGTATAGGAGACGGAAGTAAAGCTACAACTGTACTTGTAAATAACAAAGTAAGTCGTAAAAAATAGAAAAGCGAAGGTAGCGTTAGTAAAATATAAACAAATTAGGTAATGAGAACTTGAAAATCACGTGTAAAGCTCTGTAGGTTCTCTTAAATTTAAGTCATTACCCCCCCCCCCCCCCCCCCCCCCCCCCCCTTCCTCTTCCACCAACTATTGCTCTCTCCCTCTTCGAAAGATTTGAAAATCATTACCTGGCAATATTATTTTGTTGCTGTAACTGATATTGACATCCCTGTCTATCCGGACTAAAATGGGCAGCAGGAATTGTAATGGGTAGTGAATGGGGCTAGTGTAATATTTACCACATCACCCTTAAGTACCAGTAC
The DNA here is from genome assembly GCA_905116865.2 of Candidula unifasciata. Classification (NCBI taxonomy): domain Eukaryota; kingdom Metazoa; phylum Mollusca; class Gastropoda; order Stylommatophora; family Geomitridae; genus Candidula; species Candidula unifasciata. The sequence continues at coordinate 212,737 of CAJHNH020000417.1, read as the reverse complement.
AACTACTACCACGACCACCACCACAGTAGCTAAAATAATGTCACTGCTATCTGTGTTACTATCGGAGTAGACAGAGAGTCGTGAGCCAGAAGATTTGGTTCCGCATGGCTAGTGCTGTCGCCACAGACTGGTCAGGTTAGGATGTATAATTTCGCTTCCCAACAGAAGAACGCCATAACCTTACCAGCGGTCTTCACATGAGAGCACCACGGTGTAACAGCCCAACCACAACTACTGCTGCTGCTGCTACTTTAAGTGGGTAAAGCAGTTACTGTGACTTAAAGCTCTCTCAGTTAACAGTAGCCCCACCCCCCCCCCCCTCCCAAATTCACCGCCAACTCTTTCCCTCATTCCAAGTAGTTGGGAGAAGAAAAAAAAAAACCACTTGAAAAGCAAATGAAAACAGGGAAAAAACACCATAATTAGGAAATGAACGCTATGGTAAACAGCTTAGCTTAAAATTCCAACGCAGATGAAATAACTAAATCTAAAAAATAAATAAATGGAAAGCTATGAAATTTCAGCATAACCATGCAATCGGAAAGTTTAAAAATGCAATCATAAGTATGCGAAATGGTCAAATTTAATTATCAAATGGTTTACCCATTTACTTGTCTTTTTTTTTTTTTTTTTAGTTGCCACATGGCTAGTGCTGTCACCACGACAGAGCAGATGAGGATATTATTTTATTCCGGGGTAAAAAAAAAAAAATTAACTACTGCGGATTCAAACCCTGGTCTCCCGCACAGGAACCTAGTGTTCTAACCATTCGACCAAGCAGCCACTTCATCGGAGCAACGAAAAGAGAACTAAGCTATTAGAGATGTGTGTCCCCACTACTGTGTCCCGATTATAACACAACTCAAAACCGCAGGCAATTGTTTTCTCATAGACAGATACTCCAGATATATTAATGAAATGGCACAACAATAGAAATCGCACGTGTCTAACACGGTTAATGAAGTTAATGTCGCAGTCAGTATCTGCGCCGACGTCGAGATAGTCCTTGATGCCCCCCCCCCCCCCCCCCCACCCATTGAAGATTGTTTGGAAAAAAAACAAAAAAATAGAAATCGTGTTTAATATGGCTGTTGTGGCAATCACTGCCTACACAAATATAGAGATAGTCTTGTTTGCTGTTCCACGACCTACTCTATGCATTAGAGAAGGTGTTGGCTGCACGTAACTCACCGCCGAATGGTGGAAGTCTTGCGTTCTGACTACGGCGCATGCGCAATTACTAACGTGGCTATAATTAGATGTCACTAACAATTTAAATATTAGTTTCGAATATTTTTGCTTAAATTGTCGCAAACTATATCTAACAATGACAGGTTGAATTTCAAACCATGATGGGTGAACATCCGGTATCAAAACAAACATATCCTGAAAATTTCAGCTAAATCGGTTCAGTAGTTTTCGAGTCTATAGCTCATAAACAAACACACAAACATTGATTTTTATATATATAGATGCCTTTTCAGAGCTGCCAAAGGTATCTTTTCCTCTGATCTCACTGAAGTAAAGACACTATCAAAGTTGGCTCCTCAATTCTGGAAAGTTGCTAAATGAATGTTTTTGTTTTGTATTTTGTAATGGCAGACATGCTTTTAAAAATATCAAGTGTTAAACCAGTCTGTCATGCTAACATTCTTAATGTGTTTATAAATATGGAAGTATTTTGGCTTAAGGAGCTAATTTATTTATTTTACTCACAAACTTTATTTTCTCCATGTAATTCCTTCAGCACCTTAACTTGTTGCCAAAATGAAGACCTCACTGTCTTATGTATTTGGGAGAGAAAAACAGACATAAATAATTATTAAATCTTATTATATATTATATAACTAGCCTGCAAAACTAATTCAGCTCTTGTCATTACAAACACCTGTGTTGGCCCACACCATTTACTCAGGTGGTAACAGCCAAATCAGATGTCCACAATGTGGAGGAAGGAAAACAATAAAGGCAGAATACTGAGGATGATTTAGGCTATATGGTGATAAAGATCTCAGATTTGATGTTTGAAGGCTACATTTCTAATGTTTCTGTTGACAGCCTGGGCAGACAATCCCGACAAACAGAAAGTGTTTTACTAGAACCTGTGAACAAGACAGTCTAGAGAAGAGATTTATCATTCAGGAGACACAGGTTACCTGCCCACCTGTCAGCACATTACCTACATGTGAACCGGTGAGCTGTCAGGGAATTTAATGAATGTTTTTGAACAAAGTGTTTAGTTTTTAGATAAGCTGGTGAATGTTCAGATTACAACCACTGAATAGCTACAGTTATTTAAAATTATATATATTTATGTGTCATAAAACAAGTTTTTATTATCATTCTCATTCTCATCAGTTATATTTTTTTTTCTCTGTGAAACATGACATCTAAATCCATTGATGAAGTGCCAACTTCACAATCAATGTTACTTGTTCGATAATCTTCCCCCATTTACTGTGATGTTTCTAATGCAAACAATCACATATTTTATTTCTTCCTATATTAATTATCTAGTTCACATTCTACAGTGCACCAATTTGCTTGCTTTGTGAGGTCTTTTAATTGATATAATACCAAAACAGTGCTTAATGCCTCCACTGCTTCCTTCACAGTTATATACATTTCTTAACTGACATTGTCCAGGACATTTGTCACTCACAGTTATAAATGTATGACAAAAAGGGTTAGCATAATAACTGTCTGCAGCAAACTGAGGCTTGTTAACAGTGGATTAGGACACAAGGAAAACTGTTAACTAGGAGTGAGTGGGTTAATGTAACAAGTCTGATGGGATGAAAGAGTTAACTTCTGCTCACTCTCCATCACTAGCACTGTGGCATCTAAAGTTGTTTATTACCCTTCACTGATAAGCCAGTTCCCCACCTTATATAGAACTATTTTCTGCCTGTAAGCTGAAAAGGTTTGAGATTAACAATATACCTGCTATACTTCTCTTTTTGATATCTGTGTGACGAGTAATCATTGTTGCTTCTTGTAATAGTATATCTTTCCATCTAATATTGTACTTTGAAATGTAAATAGCTATTCGTGCTGTACATTGTCAACAACTTTTTTTTTTCTAGTTTAGAAACATACAAGCAAAAACAATTGTTTTATGGTGATCATTTCTATTAGTTTACTGTATATTTGTCCAGGTGTGTCCAATGTTTCTAATACAAGTGTTTTTAATACCACTGTTCTGTCTTCCAGGGACAAGACAGCTTTGACTCCTCTGAGTGTTGCATGAAGTGCATTTCACAAAGTAAGTTTTCTTGTTAAATATCAGGGTTGTGATGTACAAGGAGACCTAAGCTTGACTTATTGCACTTGTAAGCATTTTGCTATCATCACTTTACCAAGCTGCTGCATTGGTGTAGTGGATAGTGGGTCTGTGCCTATCAGCCTATAGTCCTGAGTTAAAACCCCAGTGATTCTGGCTGGAGGAAGAACTGTAAAGAAAGATAGCAATGTTTTGCCACAACTACAAGTAGTCTGACAATGGAGGTAATAACACTAACAAAAGCAATGACCTGGCTAGATATTTCCACATCTGTGCTTTCTGGTTGGAGGAGTCTCTAAGGAAATCTTCTCTGACAGGAATCAGCTTCTTTTTATTTTTAATGATCATATGGTTCTAGCATGTGCCCAGTCTCATTAGATTGGTGTCAGGAAAGTGTTATGTAAGTAAAGGGTGGCTGTGATGCTGACCACACAACCGTTCACAGACTTTTTTGTCAAGAACTTTTTAGTCTGGCATCATATCCTGAATATGCCTTGATGGTTTGAGAAAAAGGCTCTTTGTCTTTTATATTTTACCAACTCAATAAAGGTAAGACACTAGAAATAATTGTCGAATATAGACATCAGTAATCTTATAAGAACTATTTTTAGCTGATATTATGCTATCAATGTCTAACCTAGACCTTTATTACAATTAATTTCTGGAAATTCATCATAACAACAGATGAGATGTCTTTGGAAAGCTACTAGAGGGACAATAAGAAATAAGACATTACAAACTGAGAAACTAGAAGACAGCAAATGGAACTGAGTTTCAGTTCACTTGATAGCAACAAATACAAAACTATTTTGGCATCACAGGAGAATGCCCTAGAACCAACCACTGCAGAGCACAATTTTCATGAAATACAATAAGCACAGAGCAAGTGAAAGAGCACACAAATGACAGAATAATGGCATCAAGAAAGAAAATGTATCTTGCAAAACATGTTAGAAATAATACACAGAAGATCACCACATCTGCTCACAGAAGATCTCCACATCTGCTCACAGAAGATCCCCACATCTGCTCACAGAAGATCCCCACATCTGCTCACAGAAGATCCCCATATCTGCTCACAGAAGATCCCCACATCTGCTCACAGAAGATCCCCACATCTGCTCACAGAAGATCCCCACATCTACTCACAACAGTTAGCTAAGGTATCTAGCAAAAGAGATAAGGAAGAATTGGCACCAATGTTTTCAGCAGGGCAAATTTTTCTTGAGTTGAGTCTAGAACTGACAGCCCAGCACTCAGGGCATTTTCATTCACTTCTGTCCTTATCTACAGCAAGTCAGCCAAGAGTTTCAGTTCTAATAGTTAAAAATTGTTCTTCAGAACTGATAAGACAGCATCATGTGACAAGATTCAAGTTTTTTGTTTTTTAAATTAGCATTGAAAAGGAATTTTTATATTATTGCGAATGTTTTTTTATATTTATCTCTTAGTTTGTGAATGTATAGTATAAATACTTATTGTGGTTGTTACTTTGTCATCTTTAAAAAAAATTCAATTTTTTTGTAATGTATTTAAAAAAAAAAACATTGTATATAAAAAGAAATGTATAAGTTTAAAATCCCAATGTTCCATAAAATTACGGCTAACTTAATAGAGAGCCAGTCAGTCAGTAGCCTTTCCTTTGCAAAACTTGCCCCCATAACAACCTTCTATAAAACTTCTCGATCACAGGCAAGATGTCCTGCATCTTATGCACCCATCTGGAGATCATCCACAACATCCTATAGCCATTTTCTCTTTGGCCTTCCTCTTTCTGTCTTCCTAGGCATATACCCCTCCATTATTGTTCTCTCTGGGAGCGGATGTTCCCAGACTCAAAATAAATGGTAGGGACATCAAAAGAGACAACAGACTGCAGTACCTGGGTATCACCTTTGACAGAAGTTTGTCTTTCAAGGATCACATAGAGAGGGGTTGTGACAAAGGCCCAAAAACATCTTAATGCACTAAAGATAATGGCAGTGATGGACATAGAGCAGAGATTGCTGTTAACACTTTACCAGCACTTAATCATCTCAGTGATTGATTATGATCTGGTGATACTCACTATCTCAAAGAGTCAACTAGAGAAACTGGAGCGCATACAGAATGAAGCTATGTGGGTGATCCTGCGATGTAATAAAGACACCCTGATTGTGTGCATGTGATGCATCCTTGCCTTGCTGACTATTGCAGTTAGGCTAAAAGTGCTGCAAGCTAAGTCACACTTCAGAGTAGCTGCAGACAAAGAACACCCTCCGTATGAAGCTTTGGTTGCCGGTAGGGGTGAGAGGCTAAAAAGGGAAAACAAGTATGCATGCTGAGGAACTTTGCACGAGGAGAGGAGTGTGGATCAGAGTACCAGCGGAAAAGTCTGACCTGTGTAGGGTTATGATCATATTAGGCCGGGAGTGCAGAGACAGGCCAGTAGGTACTACGCGGGTCAGAAATCCAACAGTTTATTCACGTCAATTCACGCCCAGGTGATCTGATTATCTATACAGATGGTTCAGTGTTGAGAGGAAAGAGAAGTACCTAGGGGTTCACAGCGAAAGCCAATGAAAAATATTTAGTGCAAGACAGCCTGGCATACGACATCACAACATCTAGCAGGAGAATGGAGTTGTAGGCGGTAATTGCAGCTCTCTGGTGGCTAGAGAACAAGATGCATACACATGTCATAATTGTAACAGACTCTGAAAGCATGCTGAGAAAGGTGAAGACAGAGATGTTTCGAGCAGAGTGGCAAGCTTCACTGGAAAGGTCACGGGTAGTGAGCATATTTTGGACTTTTCTCTAGGCATGCTTGCGTAGTGGGTAATGAACAGGCAGACAGATTGGCTGGATCTGCACCTCTGGGTGGTGAATTGATACATGACAAGGCAAATGTTGTCAAGGCCATTAGGGAACATCCAATGGAATCAGTAGAGAAAGAAGATTATTATGGCCTGGAGAGAATGAGGCACATGGATGTATCCAGAGGGTCTGACCGGCTCACTTCACTCCCAGGAAAGGCAAGAGGAACATATAACCAGATTGTGACTGGTACCATCGTATTGAAACTATGTGCTGGCTGCTGAAGATGAGGACGGAGCATGCATGGTAATGCCTCGAGTGCTGTGATGTCAGTTCTTGACTCAACTCAACTATTGTTCTTTCTTAACTTTTGTGATGTTTCAGGTGGCTAAAATATTTCAGTTTTCTGTGTTTTATCATCTTTAATAGCCAACCTTGAAAATTCAGTTCTTCAAGTATGGATGTATTTGTTCTTTTCTTTACAAATGATATTCTTAGAACCCGTCTATAACATTTGTATTCAGAGACATTTATGTGCTGTTCAGCTTGTTAGCTTGTTTAGTAATTGTCCAGGTCTCACAGGCGTATGTTGTAATGGGAAAGATGCATGCTCTTAGAAATCTAATTTTTGTAGTTCTGTCCGTCCCACTCCAAAATTTATTCAGTTATTTTAGTCTTTAAAGAGCAATTGACAGTCGTTGTTCAATTTCTTTTATTAATTTACCATTGTTGGTAATCAATGACCCAAGATTGTTAAATTTTCCACAACCTCCAATCTTTCCTATTTAACATATATTTCTTTCCCCATAGTATAACAGAGAGCGAAAATTTAAAATGTGGACAAAACTTTAACAATTTTTTTTAAATAATTTACCTTAATTCAGTCATAATCTTTATTTTCTAATGGTGAGAAATTTTAAAAGCATATTTAAGATTTCTGTTGACATGCTCTTACTAAAAATAAATGTGGGAAAAAAAACATGACTGTTTCCCACCCACCTGGTTACTTTGTGAATTTTAAATTGTTGTGAGCTTTTTGTAGTGGTTTTTAAGGCTGCATCGTTACCCTAAGATACTTCAGTGACATTGATAAGAAAATTTAGGAATGATGGGTAAAGAAGGTTTGATCCTACTAAAGTCACACAATGGATAGGTCCAGTTTTAAACTGAGACTATGCTAGATAGCAGTCATTGTTATATTGTTGTTGAGAATCTTTATCTTGTGATTGATTAGGTTGGTGCTCTAACCACTGAGTCATACCTTCATCAAATGTGTATTATCTAGGCTAGTGTAAAACCACAGTGCTGCAGCTGCAATCCACTTTCTAATCTCACTTATATTACTTTATTACAGAAATGGTACCAAGAAGTCCAACTGGCAACACAGCTGGCAGATCTTGTACAACAAGACCTGTGTTTAGTCATCCCAGAGACTCAGTTGGCTATTTCCAAGTAGCAATGTCTAATGGCCATACTTGTCACAACACAGAGCCCGTCACAGATCTTCTAGAATGTTCTGGCTTCTGTGGGTCAAGCACTAGTTTGAAAGAGCTTATGCAGGGATACCAGAATACATGCCTTAGCTGTCAAGTTGTGAAAATGTCAATGCATTCTGTAAAACTAACATGTACTGATGGTTCATATCTTGACAAGACTTATGAAGTACCAGAACTATGTGTCTGCAATATTTGTCAAGATCAATGATAACACTTGTTAGCAAATTATTCTCTTTTTGTCCACATCACAAGCATAGCCTTGTCCTCTAAGTATTAGTAAACACATTCCTAGAGGTATATATATGTGTTAATTGTACATTTACTTCACAATTTCTTCACCATATAGGACATTTCTTAGCTCAACATAGACAACAAAATGTTTTATCAGCTTAAGCCATGTAATAGGTCACACATTTGGGCTATTTTAGCTCAACATAGACAACAAAATGTTTTATCAGCTTAAGCCATGTAATAGGTTATACATTTGGGCTTTTAGCTCAACATAGACAACAAAATGTTTTATTATCTTAAGGTATGTAATTGGTCATAAATTTGGGCCTTTTTTTTTTTTAGCTCAACATAGAAACAAAATTTGTCATCACTTTAAAGCACTTAAACTAAATCTGGTCCTAATTGTTATTTTAAAAATATTTATATACAATATTTGAATGAAATATTGTAGTACTGTGAATGTTAGCAACAGTTCACTGTCTGTGTAGCTCTTGTTGATTGTGAACCGAAGAATTATATTTTCATTCTGTATCATAGATAACAGTCTTGCAAGTTGGCTATTGATATTTTATTAAAATAAACAGTAAAACCATTAAAACAATTGTTTAGTGTCTCTATTTTTGATTTCTGAACAACTTCATGTGAACACTGTATACAAACTGTTTACAAAGTACACAAATTGTTCCTCACTATTTTAATGTCTATTCTTCAAGCCGAAAATGTGAATTGTGAATGTAGGATTTATGTTTGATAGTTATCTGAAGAATAACTAAATAAAGTACTTATTTAAAGTGCTGGTGAATTGGGTTGCAGCTGTCCTGTATTCACGTCGGGTTGCTCTCTGACTGGGCTCATGGACCTCAGAATAATGCACTTTGGCCCCTGGACTGCCACAGGGATCCGCCATCTCGCCTGTGCTCTTAAACGTGTATACGAGCAAGATTGCAAGCCTAGAAGCACAAGGAGTTGGAAGGATACTGACTTTTGCGGATGATATACTTGCATATAGGCAGGGGAAGAGAGGGAACAAACAGACTGGAAGCTACAAGCGACAGTAGACAAAGTGACTGAGTAGTGTACAGAAATGAGGGCTGTCGTCCACCCAGAAAAGGCGTCTGTTTTGTGGTGTTCTCTGGACAATAGAATCGTTAAAACTAATGTCAGAAGTCTCACGATAGATGGTAGAAACATCAACAGAGAGAGCAAACTGAAGTATCTGGAAATTACATTTGACAGGAGCCTGTCATTTAAGGACCATGTGGAGAGTGTTGTGATGAGATGCCAAAAAGGACTTAGTGTACTTAAGACTATGGCTGCAATTGACATAGAGCAGAGAATGCTTTTCACACTATGTCAGCACCTGATCCTGTCAGTGGTGGATTATGGCCTGGGACTGCTTACCGTCTCAAAGAGTCAGATGGACAAACTAGAGTGCATATAGAAAGCGGCTATGCGGGTCATTCTGGGTTGCAATAGAGACACCCCAGTGGTGTGTATGCAATACATCCTTGGTTTGCCTACGGTTGCAGGTAGGCACAAAGTGCTGCAGGCGAAGTCATATCTCTGGGTAGCTGCAGACACAGACCACCCTCTGCATGAAGCTCTGGGTGTAGTTAAGGGTCAGCGGCTGATAAGAGGGAGGTCATGGATGGCTCAGGCAGAAGACACAATCAGACAGGTTTGCATCCTTGAGAACATTAGGCGAGGAGATGAGTGGGTCAAAGTGCCACCTGAACAGTCAGACTTGTGTAGAGTCATAATCACGCTGAGCCTGGAATGCAGAGACTGGCCAGCAGGTGCCACAGAGGTGGAAATTCAGCAATTAATTCAAAATAGTGCTCGCTCAGAGGATTTGATAATTTACACAGATGGTTCAGTGTCTAGAGGCAAAAGAAGTGCTTGGGGCTTGTTAGCAAAATTAATGGTCGAAGTTTGGTGCATGAGAGCCTAGCATTTGATACCACAACATCCAGCTTAAGAATGGAGGTGGGGGCGGTCACTGCAGCTTTCCGCTGGCTAGAGAACACGACACACACACACATACTGATTGTAACTGATTCAGAAAGCATGCTGAGGAAGATCAGGACAGTCATGCTTCGTGCAGAGTGGCATGCTTCGCTGCGGAGGACACGAGTGAGGAGAATTGTCTGGATTTTTTCACCAGGTGACGCCGGTGTGTTTGGAAATGAACAGACGGACAGACTGGCTGGCTCTGCACAACTTGGTGGAATACTGATACATGATAGGGCAGACGTGGTTAGTGTCTTGTGGGAGAGCGTGTAAATTTGGAGGAGCAGATGGGTCACCACAGTCTAGTGAGATTGATGCAGTTTATGGGTGACGAGAGGTTCTGTCAGATGCTCGAGGCTCAGTGGAAAGGCAAGACGGACGTTTAATCAGAATGCTACTGGCACCATTACTATCGGAACTTTTCGCTTGCTGCTGAAGATGGGGACAGGGAGCTTATGGGAATGCCCCGAGTGCTGTGATGTCGGTTCTTGAATCAAATCAAATCTTTAAAAGTCAATATAATCCAGACATTGTCTTATTCCAATTTCTCTCTAGTGCAGAGGCATTCGTGACCCAGTTTCTCTCTAGTGAAAAAGTTTTTTCGTGACCCAGTTTCTCTCTAGTGCAGAGGTATTCGTGACCCAGTTTCTCTCTAGTGCAGAGGTATTCGTGACCCAGTTTCTCTCTAGTGCAGAGGTATTCGTGACAGAGTTTCTCTCTAGTGCAGAGGTATTCGTGACCCAGTTTCTCTCTAGTGCAGAGGTATTCGTGACCCTGTTTCCTCTAGTGCAGAGGTATTCGTGACCCTGTTTCTCTCTAGTGCAGAGGTATTCGTGACCCAGTTTCTCTCTAGTGCAGAGGTATTCGTGACCCTGTTTCTCTCTAGTGCAGAGGTATTCGTGACCCTGTTTCGTCTAGTGTAGTACAAGATCATTTTATAAAATTCCATCGCATGCAGATTAGGAGATTGCCAGGAAAGAACAACCAAAGACTACAAAGCAACATTGCTAGAATCTGATATACTAATTACTGAAGTAGTTGAAGTTGTTAAGCAGTCACCCAAACATGAAGCTGCGACCCGTGTAGATCCACAGCTGACAAAAGAACAGATAGGTTTCAGAAGAAAAAGAAGCTTCACAGATGCAATCTTCACACTTCATCATCATCATCAGATGCCTTGCCGACTGGCGTAGGCGATCATGCCTCTCCATAATCTGCGATCTCCTGCAGCATGTATCAGTCCGTGTGTCGACACACCTCCATGCCATGCAACAAGACTGCCAAGCATCTTCTCTCGTTGTCTTCCTCTGTCCCTCCTTCCACAGATCTTTCCAGTAGTCACAACATGTTCTATTTTCCCTCTTCTCATAACATGGCCGAAAAATGATGACTGTCTCCTTCTGATGTCTGTGATAAGTTGTCTTCGGGCTCCCGTCTCTTTCAAAACCTCTTGGTTGCTCTTTTTGGCTGTCCAAGGTATTCTAAGCCTTCTTCACACTTAAACAGTTAATAGAAAAAACATCAAATATTGTCAGAACTTATTAGTAGCATCTGTAGGCCCGGAGAAAGTTTTCGACTGGGTCGATAGACAAAAACTATAGACAGTAATGGCTCGTAAGTGAACACCACATTGAGGTTTACAAAAGCTTTATATAGCGATTGTAGAAGCGTAGTTAAAATAAATCAGGGAACATCTAAACCATTCAAATTAACATTTGGAGTAAGACAGTGATGTGTCTTATCACCACTCTTGTTAATCACCTACACTGACAGATCAGCAAGGATACCAGGACCATTAACGAAAATAATGGTAACATCAACGAATTACTCTTAACCGATGAGCAGCCCTTGATTTCAGTTACTGCCATGTAATTGCAACAGCATCTCATATCCACATTGAAGAATGCAAATCAAATAATATATGAATCAACATCGATAAGACAGAAGTAATGTCAATAAGAAGAAAGAAGCAGGATTTAAACATAGTACTAGACATACATATATTAGAAAGACATCTAGTTTAAATATTTTGGAACAACCTTTACTGAAGATGGTAAACTGGATGAAGAAATAAACATCCGATGCAGCAAAGCCGGCCAAGTATTGGGACAGCTTGCTCCCCTCTTACAGCATAAGGCCTTCCCTATCAGCACAAAGAAACAACTCATACAAAGCATATGGATTCCCACCCTATGCTACCAATGCCAGACGTGGTCACTCACTAACAAAACACACACAAAAATTAGTAACCATGGAAATGATGTGTCCGAGAAAGACTGTAGGAGTGACCAAAAGAGATAATAACATCAGAATGAGGTCATACGCGACAAAGTCGGCACAGAACCAATTCTAAATTACATACAAAGACAACACATCAAATGGTTTGCCCACTTGGAAAGAATGACTTCTGATGTTATAACATACACGACACATACCACACGAGGAAAGGGACGCAGAGCAAGAGGTAGACCAAGAAAAAATGGAAAGATAGCAGCAGATAAACTCTACAGCACCACGATGTGTCTATGGTCGAAACAGCCAGAAGAGCACGAAGCAGAACCATATATTACCCTCGACACCCGAAGCGGTAAAAGTGGACGTAAAGAAGAAGAGGAAGAAGAAGAAGAAGAAGAAGAAGAAGAAGAAGAAGAAGAAGAAGAAGAAGAAGAAGAAGAAGAAGAAGAAGAAGAAGAAGAAGAAGAAGAAGAAGAAGAAGAAGAAGAAGAAGAAGAAGAAGAAGAAGAAAAAGAAGAAGAAGAAGAAGTATGTAGATTCGAACCTAAGACCTTTACACACTGTATAAATGTTGATTAAATTTATATTTTTATTTATACTGTCTTTTCATTTATTTGTCAATTTATTTGTCAGCCGTTTAATTGCTTCTCTCTGCCCCCCCCCCCCTTTTCCCCACCCGTTTTCGATCTCTCTTTATCTCTAGCCCCTCCCTGTCTTTCTATCTTTGTCTTTCTCATTAATTATCTCACTCCCTTTCTACTTATCTCTCTGTTGCTCTCATTCATTCTCTCCTTCTTTTGTTTCCATCTGTCTTTATCACTTGTTCTCCCTCTCTCGCTTTCTGTCTTTCTCTTAACTCTTTGAGTCCCAGGGGGTTTTGCACCAGGGGCCCAAGGGGGGTAATATGATTTTGACTTTTAACAAATGCAGCACTTTAAAACAAACCTCACAACTGCAGCTGATGTCCAACATACACATATCATACATGAAAATAAACATAAATGGATGAGGATTAATATTAGCATACTGCTACAACAAACAATTATACTGTTAGTTAGTTTTTAGTAGAGAAAACATGGACTTAGTTTGAGAGGTGAGTAAATTATGAACAAGTTTTTTCCACTTACCCAGAAGCTGATCCCAAAATTCTTGATATAGTATATCCAAAATACATCACAAAGGAAGGTACACCACTTATAAGTATGCACAGCCAATATTAAAGCAAAATGTGCAATAGTTTTTGTTCCATAGCGATTTTAATAACACTACCATAACACGTCAAAATATATTCTTCAGTGGCACAAACAGTGACTTTTCTAAAAACAATTGAATTCCTTACATAGAAAAAAACTGTAAAGGCACTGTAAACATGTCAATCTGTTCATAGATATATATCTATGGTTTTAGATGATATGGATAGAAGTACTAGAAGCGCTGACATTTGGACTAGCTGGTGTCGCGTTACGAGGTGCTTCTCTTGTGTTGCCAAGGCAGAATTAGTCAGTTTTGTCCTCTTAGCAAGAGGTAAATTACGCACACATCCTCATCAAAACTTGACTCGTCAACGGTTTGGGGAAATTTCACGTCTCTACTTTCATTATCCAACTCCACATTACTTTAACTGATCCACTGTTTTATCAAATTTGATGATTCTAAAGCAGTAAATCGCTTTGATGGGCGTGAAGACGATGACTGATCGGACATATTGTTTTCAGACAATTGTTTGGTAATGTAGTAGACCACACAAATATCGATTTAAAGCGTTAAAAACTCGCCAGACCCAACTGATTCCTGCTGTGGGCTACGGGGAACAGCAGAAAATCGTCCGAAAAAAATTTCCTCTGTTCCCTCTCTGGGTCGGTGATGGCTTATCCACTTTGACTGCTGCTCTCCTCCGCTTTGACGCCCAGCGAAGAATAGATCTTCGCTTAGATTTGAGTTTCTCAACCTTTGGTGTCGTCACAGGCTGAATTAAGTAAGTTCGTTGACGGATGCCCAAAATACTTGAAAAAAGCATTTACGCTGAGCATCTGGAGAGACATGGGACTTGTGAAGAGCTCGAAGACTTTCGGCCGCCTATCATGAATGGCCGCTACAATGTCTTCAGTCCACCGCTGCCGTAGCAGAGCAGAGTTGGCAGCCTCTTCTTCAGCAACTTCGGATTTTTCTGTATCCTTCCAGCATGTATAGATTACTGTTTACTGCATTTATGAATTACTGTTTACTGCATGTGAGAATTACTGTTTTTTCCTGCATGTTTAAATTACTTTTTTTTATCACGTGTGTATTACTGTTTTTCCAGCATGTGTGAATTACTGACTTTCCAGCAGGTGTGAATTACTATTTTTTCTAGAATGTGTGAATTACTGACTTTCCAGCAGGTGTGAATTACTATTCTTTCCAGCATGTGTGAATTACTGACTTTTAAGAATGTGTCAATTACTGACTTTCCAGCATGTGTGAATTATTTACTTTCCAGCATATGTGAATTACTGTTTTTCCCAACATGTGTGAATTACTGTCCTAGCGGTATGTGTAAATTACCGTCTTTCGGTATTTATGAATTACTGTCTTTAATGCGTGTATTCACCTCCTTTTCCACGATGTTAGGCGTATTGGGCATATAGGGCTAGACTTCTCTTTAATGCACCAACTGGCACTCTGTGGGTGATGTGGTCAACATCAGACCGACTGCTTTTACTTCCAATGACCACCTGATGTCCATTTAAGTCTGGGTCGACTTAGGATCCATGGTGAATTTTGGAGAGAGCAAAAAGATTGCAGCTTTGTATTTGGAACCACGTCATCCGGATGCATAGGCTAGCTATTAGTCACTACACCACGACGTCTCCCGTTACACAGTGTGAGGCTTGTTAAACCTTCTTAGCACGGACGGCCCGATTATCGGCCGTCGGCAGTCTGGCCAAAAACATCGGCCCGATCGTGTTTCGCCTCGACACCGAAAGAAATCTCCTATTTTGAAACACTGAAAGTGATTCTTTTATATTCACACTGCTCTATTAGCTTTACACATGGCGACTTTCTACTTCTAGTGTTTGGTATCGAAGTAAAAGTTTTTGTAGAATTTTTTTTTAGATAGTGACCTGAACCGCTAAAAGTATGTCTGACTCGTATGTTTCTGCCCATGCAATTGATGTTGATGAAACATTTGAATCAAGTGATGACACTAATTCTATTGGGCTATCCTCCAAATAACGGTCCTAAATTATCGGGGCGGAAAATATACCCTAACCGGCCTCAGTCAAGTGTCAATTGCGCGTTTCCGTCGTCTTAAATTGCTCGCTTACGGCGACTTCCACGACCGCCAATGGTATCCTCACGCCGTCCACGCGACTTGGATTGGAGTTAAACTAGATGGCTGGGACTCACGAGCAGCAGCTACAGCATCAGAAAATGGCGCGATGCCTGTCGTGCAGTGTTGTGGTGCCCGATTGTGATTAAAATTTGTCGCGTGGGCAACTGCTGATCTGTTGGCGACTTCTGCTACCATCAAAGATGAACTGAAATTCTAATACTGTGATAAACATTCTGTGTGTTTTTCGTTGGCACAAGAGCGGAGCAAAGATGGGGTGACCCGTTTGCCATGAAGCTGAAACTGAGACTACCAGCTACAGCATCTCCTACAGCTTTCTTTATTTTGTTTGCTCCGTACCTCTTCACTCTATTTTATTATTCTGGTTATAGCTACTTTTAGTTCTGCTGATAGTTGGTCGCGTATTTTTTTTTTTCTTTTTTTTTTTTCAGCTCTTCGTAGGCGACTCTCTTCGTCCAGCTTGTCCTGGTCGCTGTAAAGGTACACTGATAATGGTGACGCCTGCAGGCTGTGTGGGAATATCTTTTCGTTCGCACTTCGGAGCATTTCAGTTGGCCTCTATGCTCTCAAGGTTTTCATCATCAGTTATTGTTCCTGCTTCTGGAGCTGGGATTTCCGTTTCGGTGGCTGTACTACAGTCGACCTTCTGCGTTATATTATCTGTGGATGTAAATTTGTCGGCCCTGCTGATTCTTGGTTTCTTTACAGCTTTGCTGGAAGCCTCTCTTTCCTCTTTAGCAGGACACGCTCCGATCTGGCCGCTAGCTCTGCTGCTTCGGCTTCTGGTTTTGTCTGAACCAGTAGGGCGACTTCTTTATAAGCGCAATTTCGGGCTTCCTTGAGTACTGCAATTTCCTTTCTTCTCTCCTCCCTTTCTTCTTGTCGGCGGGCCTCTTCTGCTGCTTGGAGATTCAGACATTTCTAGCAGGTTTTTCTGAGTTTGTTCAGCTTCTGCTAGCAACTTTGCTGCGAGACTTGTTCTTGTCTGTCTTCTTTCAAGGCTTTGATTTCGCCACGCATCTGCGATATCAGGTCTAGCAATTGGGTTCTGTCAGCGTTGGCATCGGTAGCGTCGACTTTTTGCTTATGGAGAGATCTGATTTCAGCTAACATCTCAGAAATTTGTTGTGAAATTTCAGGGTCCTTTGTGGCGGTGATCGCCTTATCGACTCCTTTCTCTGATGTGCGTTGCGTTGACTTTCCTCTTGGTTGCATTGGTACTACTGGAAACCCGGGTGCTTCGTATCTCTTTCTGGCTATTTCGTGGGCTGTTGTTAGTGCACCTAAAGATTTTATTGCTTTTTCTTATATATACCTGTTTTTGACTATTGAATTCACCACTATTGTTTTGAAAAACATAAAGTAAAAAGGCCAAAAATCAATAAAAAGATTTCAAATAAAGTATATTTTTGTTTTTAGTTATCTGTTTCACGCATTGAAGTTAAAATTCATATTCTAATTTTCTATTTTTAGATTTACAAATGAAATAATTTGCATATACATCTTCTTTAACGATATTGTGAAAATCATGAACTTCAATCTATATCCTTCAAATGAATATGTTATTTCATGGGGGTCAGAATAACAGAAATGCGTCCAAAAAAAAAAAAAAAAAAAAAGTAATAACCAAAATTACTGAAAAAAATGCTCCTAGTTTTTGGCCAGACATCTGAAAAACTTCCTGTACTAAAAGGGTTAAGGTTAGACTAGCATATATGGGTATGAGTGAGTGACTTTCTACCCCACTAGGACATCACACAAGCGATAAACACCCGATGACACAACGTGCCACCATGTGGATGAGGATCACCGTGGAGAGGTCCCAGTAACCGCGTTCAGACATTTGGCCATTTTTATGGCCTGCCTATATTGCGGCCCCTGGCAAAAGCCAGAGTGGGGCTTCAAATAACAAAAAATTACGTCCGGAAAAGGACGTAAGGACTTATATATGGGTATCAGCCAGGCCGCTCACATAACGGTAAATTAATGGAGATCCCACTGGGAGACACAAATCGTGCTTACTGACTCAGGATACTAAATATGGTCGATGAGTATAAAATGATTATTTACATCAAACACAATGGATTCCGCAGTAACGCAATCCCTAGACACATATACTCGTTGTCTCCATATGGGTTCTGGGGTCCCATAGTGGGTTCCGGGGCTCTATTATAGGGCAAAACAAGAATATGCTTTGCCTCGCTAACAAGCATGTCGTAGGAGTCGACCAATTGGCGACATTTTTCGACGGCGGGGTGCATCGGACTCAGTGGCAAATAATCAATAGCCAGCTTTAAAAAAAAAAACGGATCTGTGAAATGGATGCGGATGCAACACTCAAGTTCTGGAACGAGACTGGAGTCAAGAGGTGGATGAACACCCAGAGCTTTTCGCCAGGCGTTTATCGCTGTTGAACCCAAAGAAGAAGTAGGAGAATAAAACATTTTTTGTTTCTGGTTCTTTTTGTAAAATGATCAAGGCTTTCTTGAGGATAAGGAAATGTCTTGGAAAGCAAAGACAGCCGATATAATTCTGAATACATTATCATTCTACTGCCGACTGGTCAAACAAATGAAAGTTTAGCACCACATGCCATATGCCCGATGTGTCACTGGCGTAAAACGGGTCATTTTTTCCCTTTATTTATGACAAAGAGGTAGGGACACCTGCAGATTTCAAAGTTCAGAACAGTGTTAGCGACAAAATGCAAAAGACAGATGTTGTCACTTACCAACTAGCCGCACTGCTTAGACGCCCAAATGTCTTTCTTCCAGTAGAACAGCAAATGATACCTTTATTTTCTTTCCTTCTTTATGCTAATATGGTTAAACATGGACAAGAACTGGGAATTGGAACAGGAAACCTGTGAAATGGGCTGTCTCCGTGAGGTCATTACCAACACAAAAAAGGGAGAGGGTTGCGAATGTATTGCTGGTATCAGTGAGACGACAAAACCACGACATTGGGCTACAGACTAATATCAGGGAGACGACAAAACCACGACACTGGGCTTCAGATTGGTATAATCAAGACGAAAAAACCACGACACTGGGCTACAGACTGGTGTCAGTGAGACGACAAAACCATGACACTGGGCTACAGCCTGGTGTCAGTGAGACGACAAAACCATGACACTGGGCTACAGCCTGGTGTCAGTGAGACGACAAAACCATAATACTGGGCTACAGCCTGGTATTAGTAAGACGACAAAACCACGACACTGGACTACAGCCTGGTATCAGTGAGACGACAAAACCATAACACTGGGCTACAGCCTAGTACCAGTGAGACGACAAAACCATAAGATTGGGCTACAGCCTGGTATCAATGAGACGACAAAACTATAACACTGGACTACAGCCTGGTATCAATGAGACGACAAAACCACGACACTGCGCTACAGCCTGGTATCGTGGTATCAGTGAGACGGCAAAAACCATGACACTGGGCTACAGCCTGGTATTAGTGAAACGACAAAAACCATGACACTGGGCTACAGCCTGGTATTAGTGAAACGACAAAAACCATGACACTGGGCTACAGCCTGATATTAGTGAAACGACAAAAACCATGACACTGGGCTACAGCCTGGTATCCTGGTATCAGTGAGACAACAAAAACCATGACACTGGGCTACAGCCTGGTATCAGTGAGATGACAAAAACCATGACATTGGGCTACAGCCTGGCATCAGTGAGACGACAAAAACCATGACATTGGGCTACAGCCTGGTACCAGTGAGACGACAAAACCATAATACTGGGCTACAGCCTGGTATTAGTAAGACGACAAAACCACGACACTGGACTACAGCCTGGTATCAGTGAGACAACAAAAACCATGACATTGGGCTACAGCCTGGCATCAGTGAGACGACAAAAACCATGACATTGGGCTACAGCCTGGCATCAGTGAGACGACAAAAACCATGACATTGGGCTACAGCCTGGCATCAGTGAGACGACAAAAACCATGACATTGGGCTACAGCCTGGCATCAGTGAGACGACAAAAACCATGACATTGGGCTACAGCCTGGTACCAGTGAGACGACAAAACCATAATACTGGGCTACAGCCTGGTATTAGTAAGACGACAAAACCACGACACTGGACTACAGCCTGGTATCAGTGAGACGACAAAACCATGACACTGGGCTACAGCCTGGTGTCAGTGAGACGACAAAACCATGACACTGGGCTACAGCCTGGTGTCAGTGAGACGACAAAACCATAATACTGGGCTACAGCCTGGTATTAGTAAGACGACAAAACCACGACACTGGACTACAGCCTGGTATCAGTGAGACGACAAAACCATAACACTGGGCTACAGCCTAGTACCAGTGAGACGACAAAACCATAAGATTGGGCTACAGCCTGGTATCAATGAGACGACAAAACTATAACACTGGACTACAGCCTGGTATCAATGAGACGACAAAACCACGACACTGCGCTACAGCCTGGTATCGTGGTATCAGTGAGACGGCAAAAACCATGACACTGGGCTACAGCCTGGTATTAGTGAAACGACAAAAACCATGACACTGGGCTACAGCCTGGTATTAGTGAAACGACAAAAACCATGACACTGGGCTACAGCCTGGTATTAGTGAAACGACAAAAACCATGACACTGGGCTACAGCCTGGTATCCTGGTATCAGTGAGACAACAAAAACCATGACACTGGGCTACAGCCTGGTATCAGTGAGATGACAAAAACCATGACATTGGGCTACAGCCTGGCATCAGTGAGACGACAAAAAACCATGACATTGGGCTACAGCCTGGTACCAGTGAGACGACAAAACCATAATACTGGGCTACAGCCTGGTATTAGTAAGACGACAAAACCACGACACTGGACTACAGCCTGGTATCAGTGAGACAACAAAAACCATGACATTGGGCTACAGCCTGGCATCAGTGAGACGACAAAAACCATGACATTGGGCTACAGCCTGGCATCAGTGAGACGACAAAAACCATGACATTGGGCTACAGCCTGGCATCAGTGAGACGACAAAAACCATGACATTGGGCTACAGCCTGGCATCAGTGAGACGACAAAAACCATGACATTGGGCTACAGCCTGGTACCAGTGAGACGACAAAACCATAATACTGGGCTACAGCCTGGTATTAGTAAGACGACAAAACCACGACACTGGACTACAGCCTGGTATCAGTGAGACGACAAAACCATAACACTGGGCTACAGCCTAGTACCAGTGAGACCACAAAACCATAAGATTGGGCTACAGCCTGGTATCAATGAGACGACAAAACTATAACACTGGACTACAGCCTGGTATCAATGAGACGACAAAACCACGACACTGCGCTACAGCCTGGTATCGTGGTATCAGTGAGACGGCAAAAACCATGACACTGGGCTACAGCCTGGTATTAGTGAAACGACAAAAACCATGACATTGGGCTACAGCCTGGTATCCTGGTATCAGTGAGACAACAAAAACCATGACACTGGGCTACAGCCTGGTATCAGTGAGATGACAAAAACCATGAAATTGGGCTACAGCCTGGTATCAGTGAGACGACAAAAACCATGACACTGGGCTATAGCCTGGTATCCTGGTATCAGTAAGACGACAAAAACCATGATACTGGGCTACAGCCTGGTATCAGTGAGACGACAAAAACCATGACATTATGCTATAGCCTGGTATCAGTGAGACGACAAAAACCATGACACTGGGCTATAGCCTGGTATCAGTGAGACGACAAAAACCATGACATTATGCTATAGCCTGGTATCAGTGAGACGACAAAAACCATGACACTGGGCTATAGCCTGGTATCAGTGAGAAGAGAAAACCCTGACACTGGGTTATCTCCTAGCCAGACCTTAAGGAGCAGATAACCCAGGCTAATTGTGATTATCTCCCCCTGAAGTTACCTCACTTGAGTGCAGGTCAGATCGCCAGTATATACATGGGCTGCTGGAGGTGTCAGCAGACAGAACCTGTCAGGTTGAAGAAGGGGAGGAAGGTGTGACTTTGCTTATGAGCTCTGGCCAGCTTGTATGAGAGTGGTTTTAGGAGTAATGTAGGAGGGGCTTAGAAGAAGTTATAAAAGGGTGGACTCTAGGACTGGGAAGTGAGACTCTGCTATCAGCACATGAGATCTGTTGGGCTTAAACTCTAAGCCTGAGACAGAACTTTTGTCATTGTGTTTTAATTTTCCAGGTATCTCCAACCTTTATTTTATGATAGAAATCTCAACTGTCTCTTTGCTCAAGTGTGTGTCTTCATCACTTTGTAGTACTCCTTAGCGGACATTTCTCCATTCTCGTAGGGCACTGTCAAATTGCTTTATATCGTAATTGATATTGTCATGAAAGTTTTTTGTGCACATGTGTTTCAATGTTGTCCAACTTAAATGTTGATGTTACCATTGAAATTAAATGAACTAGCACTTTTCTAAAATCACAAGCGTGAAGATAATTTTGGCAATCTTTTCACATGTGGGTAATTTGAATTTATATTACCTACAGCTAACACACTGAAATGTGTTCAACTCCTGGAAGGCTAATGCGGAGATTGATCCAGGAGAGTTACACCCTGAGAGTTGTTATTTTATATCGCCCCAGAAGTACTTATTCCAAGCATTAATTCCACAACTAGTTCTGTCAAACTGATTGTCATTTTGAGTCTGCATGAGAGATGACATCAGACATAGAAGACTCAACTATTATTACCGGACGTGAGTAGAGAAGGGCAGGAAATGTAATGACTACAATGTGAGACGAATTCCTTCCAGACTGGACAGAAGAGAATGTGAATATGAGGGAGAGATGAAATGTTTTATTAGAATAGACATGTTTGGCATTATTAGAATAGACATGTTTGGCATTATTAGAATAGACATGTTTGGCATTATTAGAATAGACATGTTTGGCATTGTTAGAATAGACATGTTCGGCATTATTAGAATAGACATGTTCGGCATTATTAGAACAGACATGTTCGGCATTATTAGAATAGACATGTTTGGCATTATTAGAATAGACATGTTCGGCATTATTAGAATAGACATGTTCGGCATTATTAGAATAGACATGTTCGGCATTATTAGAATAGACATGTTTGGCATTATTAGAATAGACATGTTTGGCATTATTAGAATAGACATGTTCGGCATTATTAGAATAGACATGTTTGGCATTATTAGAATAGACATGTTTGGCATTATTAGAATAGACATGTTTGGCATTATTAGAATAGACATGTTTGGCATTATTAGAATAGACATGTTTGGCATTATTAGAATAGACATGTTTGGCATTATTAGAATAGACATGTTTGGCATTATTAGAATAGACATGTTTGGCATTATTAGAATAGACATGTTTGGCATTATTAGAATAGACATGTTTGGCATTATTAGAATAGACATGTTTGGCATTATTAGAATAGACATGTTCGGCATTATTAGAATAGACATGTTTGGCATTATTAGAATAGACATGTTCGGCATTATTAGAATAGACATGTTCGGCATTATTAGAATAGACATGTTCGGCATTATTAGAATAGACATGTTTGGCATTATTAGAATAGACATGTTCGGCATTATTAGAATAGACATGTTCGGCATTATTAGAATAGACATGTTTGGCATTATTAGAATAGACATGTTTGGCATTATTAGAATAGACATGTTCGGCATTATTAGAATAGACATGTTTGGCATTATTAGAATAGACATGTTTGGCATTATTAGAATAGACATGTTCGGCATTATTAGAATAGACATGTTCGGCATTATTAGAATAGACATGTTCGGCATTATTAGAATAGACATGTTCGGCATTATTAGAATAGACATGTTCGGCATTATTAGAATAGACATGTTCGGCATTATTAGAATAGATGTGTTTGGTGACTGCACATATGTGCTTGTTTGTTTACCACAGTTCCCACATGGGGCAGGGACAAGTTGGCATCCATTCTTTGCCGACCGTCTGCGTGTAACGACCTGCTTGAAGCAGCGAGGACAACAAATTGGAAAAGGATAGACAGGGTCTCAAATCGAGAACTGCCCAAGGTTTATTTTCTCAAATTTTATGAGTTATGTGTAACTTTCATATGAACTAATTTCACCAGTAACACCATCTTCACGCTACTAGCCTTAACACATTCATTTTATTTTTGGGTAGATTTATTTAAAAAATCTTGTTCATGTTGTTATAAAATAATTGAGTAAACTGTGTACTTAGGTTCAAGTATCTTTGTGCATACTAGTTTACTTCAGCTCACAAATATGTAAATCACTTGATGGGGGCTTTTGTTACAAATTAATGCTAGGAAAAGAGAAAGTCGGAGGGGTTAAAAGTGTATCTTGATATTATCTCATTGGGTTCATCTTGATATATATCTATCCCTTCTCCTACTCCTGTGGATACAAGTACAGCTACTTTCATTTAATGGAACGAGCCACTCACTGTTTTCTTGGTTATCCAGGACTGTCTAGGATCAACATAGCTTAGATATTATTACAATTTCTCACTTGGGTGGGCACTGTTGGGGTCCAAATCCACACACACTCCTTGACCCGCAGTGAGGGGGAAAAAAGGAAATCAATTGAAAACAATACGAAACTCCTAAATGTGAGGAAGCCTCTTAAGAGGAGTGTCTCACTACTTAACCAATATTAAAGCTACATAATATTTTACGTGTGTATACTCAGTGATTCAATGAGTATGATCCGGAGGGTTCAGGCAGGTTCAGTGCGAAGACAATGGCTTGAATCATTACAGAAGTCCACTGTCCGTGGAGTCACCTTTATTTTTGTTCCGGGACACGCAGGCGTCGATGGAAATGAAAGAGCTGACAGGTTGGCTGGATCCGCTATCACTACCGACGGTCAGCCTATGGATCATGCTGATATTATCAATGCCCTCAGAGAAAAAGGTTAGACGACTTTGGTGGCAGTGAATCACATCACTCGCCAGAATGGCAGACTTGGGAATTAAGATCGGCACAGCAAAAAACGAGACGCACACCAGCTACGCCAGAAGACTTGTTAATCAACATAGAACTGGTACTATTAGCCATCGGACGTTGGGGTTCATACTGAGGGGAGGATCTGAGCACCTATGGACATGTCCGGAGTGCAATGAGGATAACCCAACTAACTAACTAACTAACTAACTAACTAACTAACTAACTAACTAACTAACTAACTAACTAACTAACTAACTAACTAACTAACTAACTAACTAACTAACTAATATTTTACATGGAGATTCATATTAATATCTGATGCCAGGGGGATGAAAGTAGAAGCAGCGTTATTGTAAGAATGGAAAGATCATTTTAAGTTTATGTGAGCAGAAAATTGAAGATCATCATCATCATGTAGCAGGTCCTTTGCAGAACGTCGCTCTCATCACAGTCTGCCTGTAAGAAACTCGGTCTCTTGCCAGTTCTTCCGCCTCATGAACTTTCACACTCAAGGAGTCACTTATATCCTGTGCCCATCTTCGTGTCGGTCGGCCTCTGCGCCTCCTTCCTGGTACCATGCCTTCTGCTATAATTTTTTCCAATCCGTCGTGGCGCTTGATATGACCAAAATATTTCAGCTTTCGAGAAAGGATGCTGTTTACTAGCCAATCTTCCTTGATGTTCATATCTTTTAGATGTCAATATTTCTCATCTTCTTTGTCTAAGATATTCTGAGAATCTTTCTATAGTATTTCAGCTCAAAAGCCCCTATTCTCTTTCTTAAGGACTGAGAGATAGTCCACGACTCACATCCGTAGGGAAGATTACGACTCACATCCGTAGGGAAGATGCATGCTCTCAAAATTTTAATTTTTATCTCCTTGCTGGTGCTTAACCATAGACTTTTAAGGCTGTTCAATCTTTTCATTGCTATGGCCATCCTCCTTTAAATCGAACAGTCTCCATTGTTGTTTATTATAGAGCCTAGATATTCAAAGTTTGTGACATTTTCAGTTTCTTCATCATTTATTGTTATTTTTGGGTGACAGCCAGTTTTATCTGTGGACATTATTTTCGTTTTCTTTAAATTCAAGAACAGATTTTGATCTTCACTGTGCTTTTAGACAGACAATATTAAATTTTCTATCCCCTTTACGCTGCTCGAAAGGAGGACTGTCATCTGCGTAGCGGAGTTCCGGAATAGGGTTGCCACCAATTTTGAGCGGATCATAACTTCACAAGTCTGATCATTTTTGACACTTCTCATTATATTTTCTGCGTATATATTGAATGGGTATGGTGAAAGAATGCACCCCTGCCTCACCATCTTTTGCACCTCGAACCAATCAGATATTTCACCAGTTGCTCTGATGGCTGCTTGTTGTTCATGATAGAGATTTTCAATTAATTGCACTAAATGCGCCGGAAACCCCATTCTTTTCATAATAGTCCACAGTTGGTGGTGCTGGACACAATCAAATGCTTTGCTATAATCAATAAAACAAGCATGAAGATCTACATTGTATTCTCTGCATTTTTCAAAAATTATTCTCAGATTAAATATGTCTTCTTCTTCTTCTTCGATCCTTCTGTCAGAAAACTTATATCAGGAGGCCGGTAGCCTTTATGAAAGCTATCGTGCAATCCATATCCTCTCGTGTACCATACAGTTTTGTCTTCATTGTTGTTGGAACAGGCCAGATTGCGTCTCAGCATACAGTTGACAGTGTTGGAGCACATGCTCAGCATTTTCGGGTGCCACGCTGCAGGGACAGGTCTCCGTATTTCCTACACCGACAAATTTGAACATATGTTGACGAAATCTGTTGTGCCCAGTCTTTAGTCTGAATATAATACACTGTCCCTCTCTAGAGAGGCGATGAAGTGAGTCTTGGGGAGAAAATCTGGTGTGGGTATCCAGCCACCTTTCTTGGATACTAGCTTGTATTAGTGTTTTCATCTCTCGGTGGGTTAAGTCGCTATTTGGTTGTACCATGTCACTGCCGCTTCTGGCCAATCTGTCCGCTATTTCATTGCCTTCCAAGCCACAGTGATCTGGAATCCACTGCAGTACAGATTGTTCTACTGAAGAGCCTAAGCAAATCAGCTGTTGCGTCAAGTCTACAAACTGAGTGTCTTTTGGATTAACAGTTGCTTGTAGAACTGACATAGAATCAGTCAAAAAAACCACTCTGCTATATTTGCTGTGCTGTTGTCCATTCAGGAAAGAACATGCCGCTAGAAGTGCTTCTGCCTCTGCTCTGTAACTGGAGGAATATGAACCTGTTGGTACAGCCTGGTTGATTTTTAAACCATTTGGGCATTCTAAGTATATTCCTCCACCTGCGTCTCTTACTGCTCTCATGGCTGAACCATCTGTATACACTCGAATCCAACTCTGGTGTGGATAAAGTCTATTTATCTCTCCTTCTGTAGTTGATTTCATATCAGTATTTCATATCAGTGGTTCTGACTGTTGGCAGTGTATCCCTGAGCCAAGGGGGGCAGTCGTTGTAAGGTTTCAGTTGAACATTTGGTATTATGGGAGGGAGTTTAAGGACAGCGAGCTTGGCATTTGCGTTCTTAATAAAACAGGTTCTCTTTAGTCTAGCCTTCTGGGGTTTCTGCAGTCGGCTGTGCATAGGTTGTTCTTTAAAGTGATGGTATTTGGAGAGCTGGGTGAGAAGCTTTGCGTCTCTCCTATCTTCTAGATCGTGGAGACCAGTAATTGTTTCCATGTCTGATATGGGCGTGGAGCGCATTGCCCCTGTCATAATACGGAGAGCATGGTTTTGGATCTTTGAGACTCTGAAAATTTAATTTAGCTGCTGTGCTCCAAGCAGCTATTCCATATTCTAGTGTTGGCCTCACATAGCCAGTATAGGTCCTCTTAAGTACACTGAGGTTTGCCCCCCAGTCTGTTCCAGCTAACCTCCTCATCACTTGGGTTCTCTTGAGTCTCTTGCTCTGTGTCTTTTCTATCTGTTTTCTCCACATGAATCTTGGATCAAAGGTTACTCCTAAATATGTCGGTGAATCATCATGTTTCAGTGCCTGGCTCCCAAATGTAAGTGAAACTTTCTGGGGTTTGGTAGAAAGACTGAAAATGGTGTGTGTTGTTTTGGCCCCGTTTACGGGCATGTACCAACTATTAGACCACCTCTCTAGAGTTCCGAGGGATTCTTGAAGCCTTGTCTGTGCTTTTCCAGTGTCCTCCTCTGAACTCAGTAGCGCCAGATCATCGGCATACATAACAGCTCGAACTCCATTACAGAAGGTTGACTTTATGTCGTTAATGTCAACTAGGAAAAGAACTGGGGACATAACTCCGCCTTGTGGAACTCCATGTGTCATTGAGACTGATCTGCTCCTTGAACCCTG